>OX457082.1:7323116-7774358 GCA_949752815.1 Conops quadrifasciatus | reverse complement strand
ATTATATTATATTATATTATATTATATTATATTATATTATATTATATTATATTATATTATATTATTATATTATATTATATTATATTATATTATATTATATTATATTATATTATATTATATTATATTATATTATATTATATTATATATTATATTATATTATATTATATTATATTATATTATATTATATTATATTATATTATATTATATTATATTATATTATATTATATTATATTATATTATATTATATTATATTATATTATATTATATTATATTATATTATATTATATTATATTATATTATATTATATTATATTATATTATATTATAGTATATTATATTATATTATATTATATTATATTATATTATATTATATTATATTATATTATATTATAGTATATTATATTATATTATATTATATTATATTATATTATATTGTAACGAGTTTTTTCTTTGGCTGAGGTAGGCTCAGCCGCTCCAGGGTTCATGATGGAGGGATCTCGTAACCCTCCGGAATTTGGTTCTTCTTGACCGTTTCCGAATTGCGCACGATTGACGATTTCGTCAATCAGTTCACTGACTATTTTTCGATAGTTCAGCTCGGACGGTTGATGGGTGATTTTTCCTTAATCTAATACAACTTAAATGAGGCGAAGTGCCTGCGACAGAGGGTCGCTCACAAATGTTTTTCTTAAAATATTTTACAAATATTTTACATTTTAAAATATTTTCCTTGGTACAGAATTGTTTTATGGTCTGAAATTGTTTTATCAGATATTGATTATTGCTTTTAATTCGTTCGTTGATAATTATTCCTGAGTTATCAATCAAATGTCAATTATCAATCAATGTTTCCGGAGTTATCAATCAAAAACAGTATAGGTTACAACATGTGCATAGGAAGGAAACAAATGTGCAAGTCCCAAAATTGTTACAAGAATATATATATAATCACTCCAAGCATCTATCCTTGGAACTCTTCAATATTACTAGTTCCAAAGAAATCTATAGGTGATGAAGAGAAAAAATGGAGACTTGTGATAGACTATAGGAAACTAAAATCACTATAAAGCCAGTTTTTTCAATACCGCGCAGAGATGAAATTTTAGACCAATTAGGACATTGTAGATATTTCTTAACTTTAGATCTTTCCAGTGGATATCACCAGATATTAATAGACAAAAACGATAGATTGCAAAGTAACTAACTAACAGATTGCAAAGTATTGCTTTGTATATCCTAAGCTTTGGAAAGAAGTTAAAGTAATTCCAATCCCTAAGAAGTCGGCTTCTCACGAAACCGATTACCGTCCGATTGCAATTGTTCCTTTCTTATCTAAAGTATTTGAAAAATGTATCTTACAACAAATGCTTGAACATCTCCCATCACATAAGCTCTTAAGCACTAATCAGTCTGGCTTTCGTGCTAACCGTAGTTGTAAAACTGCCCTATCACTTGTAATGGATAAGTTAAGATTGACAATTAACAAAAATAATTTCTTCTATCTGACCTTACTCGACTTTTCGAAGGCGTTTGACACGGTGTTTGACACGAATTTCAAATTTTCTTGTACCTCGATCAGTTCCTATCTTAGTGAAAGAAACCAGAGAGTAGTCTTAAATACCACCTCTTCACGCTTTTTACCAGTTGTAAGAGGAGTTCCTCAGGGTATAGGCTCAATACTTGGGCCTATTCTATTTTCGCTTTACGTTAATGACCTACCAAATGTTGTTAAATATTGCATCATTCACATGTATGCTGACGATGTGCAGCTCATCATATTTTGTCCAGTTCATATGAAAGAAGAGGCAGCAATGAATGAGGATTTGCGTAGAATTTATAATTGGTCTTGTGAAAACTGTTTGCTGATAAATTTCTCTAAATCAAATCTTGTGTATTACTCATTCACAAGAAGGTGCTAGATCCTACTAGTTTTCCTGCCATAAATCTTGCTGATACTGTAATTGAATGCGTTGAATCCACAAAAAACCTTGGCCTATTTAACAGTACTTTGACATGGGCAACACACATAATCGGCGCTGTTAATAAAGTTTACGGTGGGCTTTGTGCACTCTGGCACGCGAAGAACTATCTTCCCATTAAAACTAAATTGCTTCTGGCGAAAACTCTCTTACTTCCAAAACTTTTATACTGCTGTGAGATCTTCTGCAACACTGACAGTGTTAGCAGGCGGAAGCTTTACGTCGCTTACAATAAACAATGTTCGTTTTTAACATCAAGTTTGGGGAACAGGTTTCTGCTCATGCAAAACAAATCTGTGGTTGCACAATTAAAAAACTTATTAAATACCGTACTTTTACTACTCTTCATGCACTAATCATAACTGGACAACCTGATTATCTTTACTCTAGAATACATTTCCTACACTCACGCAGATCTCATATGATCATCCAAACAAGGTACTCTTGTCTAATATCGGAACGTCAATTTTTTGTTATTGCTATCCGTTTATGGAATCTCCTCCCAGCTTATCTACGAAATCTCAGAAACTCAGTCGGTTTAAGTCTTCGCTGCTCCAATACTTATTCGCTGAAACATAACTTTTTTTTTACCTTCATCCTCTTGTCCTTATATCTCTCTCTTCTACTGTTTTATTCTCTTCTTTTATCGTAAAATCATCTTGTCTATTAATGAAATGTATAAAGTCTATTTAATGAAATGTAACCTTTAGGCTTCAACTAATTTATAAGATTCTATCTTAAGGTTTTAAGCAGAAACTGAAGTAAAAAAGCCTGGCCGAAACTCATATACCCTACACCCGCATCTGTCGAAGTGATAAAACGTGGGCGGGTGACACCTACTTTTTTTAAATTTACAGGGAGTTTTTTTCTATTAACTCATCTACAACACCGTTTTTCGTACTAAACACCTCATTATATGGTATAGTATATAAGTGGGCGTGTCACGCCCATTTTTTAGTATATATTTTAGTCTAAGATGGTGGACTCGGAAATAAAATTTTAGCTGAAAATTCGGTCTACAAGCTAAGAAATTAAGCTATAAGCACGGATGAGTGCATATTTTCTATAAAAAGTAGGCGTGGCACTGGTCCGATTTTCCCCATTTTCAATACCAAACAGCGTAGGATAACAAAGAATATTCGTATGATGATATTTTATGATGATACCTCCATTCGTTCTCCTGTAATCGTGATTTCCACAGACAGACGGACAGACAGACAGACAGACAGACGGACGGACAGGGCTAAATCGACTCAGGAGGTGATTCTGAGGAGGCGTTACAAACAGAAGCACAAAGTGAATATACCCTCATCCCTTCGGGTGTAGGGTATAAAAATAAATAAATAAAATATCTTGATGATATAGTCATTTATGGGAGAAACTTACAGCACCATGAAGACAGGCTGTGTAAAGTATTAGACATCTTGAGGGAACAAAATTTGAAATTAAATACTAAAAACTGCCAATTCTTACGTAAAGAAATAATTTACTTAGGATATAAATGTTCAGAATTAGGTGCACTTCCATACCCACAAAAGATAGAATGTGGTAAGAAAATAAAGCCACCACAAAGTAAGAAAGAAGTACAAGCTTTTCTTGGAATAATTATTATAGAAAATTTGTCCACCCCAGATAACTGTTTGCCCATCCCAGAAAAACACATCCCAGATTCCAAATCATTATACAACCAGGGAAGCTTAAAGGTCTGATTAGTCGTACTCTTTACATACTTCGAACAGCTTTCGGAAGTGCCAGAAGCCGGTTTACTTTATAAGTTTGTGTGTATGTGCAAGTCGCACTAGGGGAATATCAAATTCATTTTAATATTTGTTCATGTTTGAAGAAAGTTACACCAAAAACACATTGCCGAATTGATTTTAGCCTAATTTAGATTGCACGCATTTCAGGGATGCAATGGGATTTCCGGAAATCGTTTTATTTAAGCGATTTAAAGCAACAGCAAGCTCTTTTATAATGAGTACATTAATCATTATAAACGAGCGAGAGGCTACAGATAACTAATAATAAATGGCAAAAAAATTAAATGTGCGATTTTCTTTAATTTAAGAAAAACAAATATATGAAAATACAGACGTTACAATTTTTAGTACCCGTTAATACCAGATTCGAATCAATGCAGAGCAAAACAGACGAAAATTGAACAAGGAAAAATTTATTATTTTGGTGATCAAAATTAAGGTTTATATACCATTAGCTAGGGTTTGAAAATCTATCATTAGCTCGTGCATTAGCTCGTGGACGCATTTCTTGAATTGGACATGAAGGACGGAGAGGATTCTATCAATAATTATAAAAAATCTTAAAAATTAATGCAACAGCCTTGGAGGCTGAAGCGGTGGTTATAGAAAGCATTATTCAATTGAAAAATGTTGAAATGAATGCTGAAAGTTTGAGATACACTTTAGAAAAGAGTACTGCCCTAGTTTGTATAAAGCAGCAATAGTACTCGCAATTTTTCAAGCAGCAATAGTACTCCCAGTGAGCTCCGTCATCTCTAAGCGAAGATTTTCTGTCACAATGCTTTAAGAACGATTCCCCTACATATCGCTCAACTTAGAAAATGCCATTGTCTAGGAAAAAAATACATCTGAAATAGTGTTAAACCAATTTGCAAAAAAAAAAAGCCTAAGCTTATTTAAATTGGATGTAGTGTACATACTGAAAGTCTAGATCCAGACTAAAGACTGTAACGATCATAAATCATCATTTATTCGTTACAAATTATTTCTTATTAATTAACCGCTTCAAACTCATAGAGGCTCATAGCCTAGTGGCTAGAGTAGCCGGCTCACGACCAGAAAAACCCAGGTCGAATCTCGGTACGAACAACATTAAAAAAAAAACATTACAATTTATTTTTTATATACATAAAAATATTCCGTCACCATATAATTGGTAAAAATTTAAATACTAACTTTGAAAAAAAGAAATTGAAATCGTACCAACAGGTACACAAACAGGTACATATAGACGAACATACACATCCACACATGAATAGAGAGACAATTACAAACAGACGCACTTTTCCCTTTTTGCTTTCATTTTTGCATGAATGCATATAATTCCTGACCAGTTTAACAAGCTTATTCCTCTTAAGACACGTTTTTGCGCTCATCCAACAACCTGAGCTCAAGAAAAAAAGCTGTAGTATACAGGTGACGTGGGTTGATAGCCCACGTAAACACAGAATTTTCTTTTTTACAGGTTCAAAACCCGTCTCCGTTTTACGAACCAGTTCGCTGGGGAGTTTTGAGGTCTTGTGACCTACTCTTTTTTACTTACGAACCAGTTCGATGGGGAGTTTTGAGGTCTTGTGACCTACTCTTTTTGACTTACGAACCAGTTCGCTGGGGAGTTTTGAGGTCTTGTGATCTACTTTTTTTTTACTTACGAAACAGTTCGCTGGGGAGTTTTGAGGTCTTGTGACTTACTCTCTTTTTGACTTTTTTTTTTTGTTTATTTACTAGTATATAAGAAAAACCGCGAGTATTAATAACTCGCTGAAAATTGTAAGCAACCTTCAAATGCCAGGCACTCTGCCTGCCCAGAAAAACTCCTGTACACCTGTATTCCCGTATTTGTAAGCGACCGGCGATCAGTCGTCGGGGTTTCTGCCTGTCTCATAGAAAAATAAGTAGAATAAGTGAAAAACCGTCTACCCCGTCCGAGCTGAGCTACCAAGTAGCCAGTGAATTGATTGACGACATAGTCAATCGTGTAGAATTCGGCAACGGTGGCGGACTTCCCGGAGGGTTACGAGATCCGTCGATAATAGACACTGGGGCCGGCTGGAAACAAAAACTCGTTACAAGACGGTCAACTATATTAAAAATTGGTAAAAAAATATTATTAATTGGTTAAATTTGTTTAAGGCATTGCTACAGTTTGATATTAATGATAACATATGATGATAATTAAAGTATGAATTAAGTTTGATTAAAGTATGATGATATGAAGTTATCATATGTATGTTAAGGTATGCTTAAAGGAAAATTTAAATTAAAAATATGTATGTGTGTTAATTTATTGTTAAATACTATGGAAATTCCATTTTAATTACCAATAATTTGACATAATCAAATTTTTTGTCAGACTTGCCTTCCCCACATCAAAACCCCTACGCCAATGGTTTGATAGTTCTTTACTCATTCTGTACTCGTTCTTTCGGCTTGCATCAGTTCGTTAGTTGAATCCAATTTTAATTGGCGAAAAAGAAGAACGGCAATATGGGAAATCTCACGTAGGGAATACTCTGAACAATATTAACTTTGAATTTGCTCCTATAGTTATTTTTATTTAATATATGTAATTTTGAAATATTTTTATACAATTAAAATAAAGTCTTATGTTACTTTCAATATGACAGATATTGAAAGTCTTTATTATACACTATATATGTATATTATATATATATATATATATATACTATACTATATACTATACTATACTATACTATACTAATATTATAAATGCGAAAGTAAGCCTGTCTGTCTGTTACCTTTTCACGGCTGAACCGCTGCACCGATTTTGGTGAAATTTGGTGTGGAGATAGCTGGAACCCTGACGAGGGACATAGGGTACCTATTTTATAAAAAGTCAACCTCTAAATAGGGGATAAAGGACTGTAGGGAAATTCAGTCTCAATTTTAAATTAAGTTAACATTGTGCTGGACAGAATAGATGTCAATAATAAATGAATTTATATCATGGTAAGACACAAACAAGCAAGAAGTATTTTTGGGACCCTTGAGTTATCAAGGAAACCCTATAACGGGCCCCTCCTATCCAAATAAAAAAGTGTCGTGTATATCATATGTACGAGTATGTACATATACATACTGCAAGCAAACAACTGTGATGTGTACATATGTATATCATTCAATAAAACTAAGTTAGAGCGAGCACTATTCCACGCGAACGAAGTTGCGGGCAACAGCTAGTATATATATATATATATGTATATCTATGTATCTGAAATATATATGTATATGAAAATCAAATCTTTAAATCCGCAGATTATATACAAACGAGGGAAAACAAACTTGAACGCCGACGCACTTAGTAGAATTCCGCAAAACTGTGACGATATTGCGGCAGTTCAGACGCGTTCCAAAACAAAATTAAAAGAAACAGAAGATAAAAAATTAAATAATACCAGATAAAGTTGAAGGAAATCTTGACATTCTCAAAAATTAAAAAATCCAACGAGAAATGAAATCCAATAATTTTGATAAATTCAGGAGAAATAGAAAAAATTCTAAAAGAGTTCCATAATTCCCCGTTAGGAGGACATCAATTTAGAGTAAAAACCTATCTTAACCTATTTTTTGTATGTCAAGTACATATTAGGAAACAGTATACAGTGCACGCGCAGTAATGTGAACACCGTAAAATATGAACACCTCAAAATATGAACACTTTTTATTTTGCATTGACTACTCTAAAAAGTGAACAAGACTTGAAAGCTCCAAAAGATGAACAATATGAAAAATATTTATATGAATGCTTACATATTGAAAATACATGAAATTTTCGAATTTTTTAATTCGGGGAATTCCATATTATTGCGAAATGTGCGTGTTGGTTTAAAAATTACAAGTTCACACGTGTTCAGGTCATACGAATTAATTCATACGCACTTAGTTCGGGCACGGGACGTTTTGGTTTTTGCTATGAGCTCCAAAAAGTTTTTATTATTAAAAGAAAAAGCAGAAAACAATTACTGATTTTTTTTGAGTAGTTACACTACGCGTTTCATTCTTGTGAAATGAATACTTTAACATTTTTTAATAAATATATTTCTGTATCTGGTTCTTATTTGAATAAAATTAAATTTGGTTTTATAAATGTAAATTTTCATTTTAAAGTGCATAATTAGGATAAACTGGGGATATGTTTTGCCTTAAATTTTGACATTCGCAAAAGTGAACACATTCGAAAGTGTGAACTCGCTTGGTTTTAATTAGTTCACACTACTGCGCGTGCACTGTAGTTAGATAGCCGGGCATGCAAAAGCAAATAAAAGACTATGTTAAAAATTGTCGTAAATGCCAAACTAACAAAAGTTAAAAACTAACGGAAATGCCAATGGTACTAACTGACACGCCTCAAAAACCCTTCGATAAGGTTTGTATGGATATAGTTGATCCACTACCAGAGACCACGTCAGGAAACACATATTGACTTTTAAAGACGATTTCTCAAAACTCATGACCTGCGTAGCAATTCCAGACGCAGAAGGCAGCACAATATTCAAAGCCTTCTTCTACGAAATAATAACTCGACATGGTATTCCAAAAGTCTTGGTAATAGACAACGAAACAAATATCGTTTCAAAAGTTTTTTGAACACTTGAAAAATGTTAGGCATTACAAAGTTACATATCACACCCTAACACACACAAGCAAATGGTTCTTTAGAGCGTAGTCATAGACTATTAGCAGAATATTTGCGAATTTTTTAAGAAGACGGATCAAATTAGGATCAACGGTTATCAACAAATGTTAAACTTAAATGTAGCCCACTTATACAACACTTACATGACCTCACTAAGATACAGAAGCTTCAAATTCAAAGAGCACATAAACTAGCTAGACAAAATCAGGAAAATTCTCCGGGCGTCCAATATTATTCCATGGATTTTATTGACGATTTCTGGTGGACCACCTCTTTTGGGCGACCTGAACGTTCGGTGTCATTTGTGCAGATTCGACCACCAAACTACTTCTTAACCAATGAAATTGATGATACAGAGTTCTTATAGTATATTAGTACAAGTCTGTTCTTGGTTTCGGTGATAGTTTTTTTACGCAAAACATAATGCTTACTCAGCACACGAAATTAACTTTTTTTCATTTTCGTTAAAATTCACGAGGTTGTCTGCTTTCAATTGCTGTCAAACAAAAACTAAATGGAGCGGCTTGCGGCTTGCAAATTTTACAGCAGTCTATTAAAAGATAGACGTTGATGGGAGCTGAAAAGCCACTCACTTTTTAAACCGCCGTATCGTATTATATTATTTATATTACACTATTTTATAATGTTTATTTATTTATTTATTTATTAAGATTCAAACTAAGCATTCATTGCCTTATAGTTTACAAACAGGTAAAAAATTCATAACAAGAAAATATAAAAAATTTAGAAATTACACAAAAAGTTTAAAATTTTCCGTTTAACTAAACAAATAGAATCAGAAAAATTAATTACAGAATAAACATTATTAAAATTCAAACAGGCATTCCGAAAAGGTTCATGCTGTAGGTATGACGATCTGCAAAAGCTTAAATGAAGAGGCTCATATCGTCTCGACGTACGACGGGGCACATTAAGTTGGATGTTGCCTAGCAAATATGTTGAGTCCGTAACACCGGATAGACAGCTTACGATGAAAATAGCATTAAGCATTATACGACGATTTAAAAGTGTTGGCAAGTTTATAAGTTTTAGTCGGGATTCATAAGACGGTAAGTTCACGGATTCATCCCAATGAAGATTCCGAAGGCAAAAGAGCAAGAATTTCTTTTGAACCGATTCAATCAGCGAGATATAGCAGCTATAGTTTGGGCTTCAAACAGGTGAGGCATACTCCAAAATCGGTCTCACTAGAGAGGTGTACAGTAACTTAGTAATATAGGGGTCATTAAATTCCTTCGCCCATCGCTTTATAAATCCCAATGTACTATTCGCTCTACTAGTGACACCGCTGATATGACTATGGAAGCGTAATTTCTGATCTAGAACAACTCCCAGATCATTTATAGTCTCCACTACATCCAGATTCCAACGACCAATAGTGTAATTACGGAAGAAAGGCTTTAAACAGCGGGCAAATGTGATTTGTTTGCACTTTTTTTAAATTTAGATTCATACAGTTAGTGTTGCACCATTCAATCAGTGAATCCAAATCACATTGAAGTAACAAGGCATCATTCTCCAAAACATAGGATAAGAATAGCTTCACATCATCAGCAAACATAAGCAACTTTGCCCATACAATGACGGTTGACAGATCATTTATAAAAACGAGGAATAGCAGTGGTCCCAAATGACTACCTTGAGGAACTCCCGATGGTACAGCAAACTCCTTAGATATTGTATTATTAAATACAACCATTTGAATGCGATTTCTGAGATACGACTGGATCCAACATACAAGAGATCGAGGAAAACCGAAAAGCTTAAGTTTCAAAATAAGAAGCTTATGATTTACTACATCGAAAGCTTTACTGAAATCAGTATAAATAACATCCGTCTGCTTAGAATGCTTAAAATTATTGATTGTTTCTGATACAAATTCCAACAGGTTTGTAGTAGTTGATTTTCCTACTCGAAAGCCATGCTGGACAGGCGAAATTGAAGAACATACAGACCGAGAAATCTGATCTGTAATGATCTTCTCAAACAGCTTCGGAAGAGCACTGAGCTTTGCGATACCACGATAATTATTTATTAGATGTCTATTACCAGATTTATGCAAAGGAATAATATACGATGACTTCCAAGCACAAGGGAAATAACCGGTACGTAGTGAATAGTCGAATAATGCTGTAACGGGCAATGTTAGCTCAGCGGCACAGTGTTTAAGGATACACGATGGAATGTTGTCAGGTCCAGGATTATAAGAGCTTTTAACATCTTTTAGGGCATTAAAAACAATAAATTCGTCGATGATAGGCCGGACTATAGTGCTCGAAGAAATGTTGTAAGGGTATGTATCCGAGCAATAACTCGACGAAGAATACGTTGATTTGAAATAGCCGGCGAAAAGATCACAAATAATCTCTGCATTGTTAGACTCCATATCATCAAGTTTCATAAAAGTTGGGAAAACCACACTCCTCCTTTAAGTATTTACAAAGTTCCAGAATGTTTTCGGATCGCCACGTATGTTGGATTTAACTTTGAGGATATAGTCTCTATACGCCTGCTTACATAACCAACGATATCTGCTTCTGATAGATAGATAATTAGATAGATTTATAGTTGAAGTCGTATTACACAACAGCTTATAGTATTTCGTTTTTAAGTTCCTTAAAGCACGCAACTCATTAGTAAACCATGTAGGGCTCGTACACGAACGCACCTTACGTAACGGAACAGATGCTTTAAAAGCCTCCAGTAAAACATTATTGAAAGAATGCAAAGCAAGATCCAAACTTGCAGACAAACTATTATCCAAACGAAGAATTGAGTTCCAATCAATGGAACAAAAATTATTTTTCAAAGTTAAATAATTTGTATGTTTGAAGCAAAATTTTTTAGGCATTCGCGCCCGCATCACCGGCTGGGACAATTTACAAGATTGAACTAAATCAATGTTCAAGGTGGGATGGTGCTTATCCTCAGGTAGTACAAGAGGCGCACATCGAGTCAGATCAAAAATATCCTTATCATCAGTGAAGATAAGATCTAGAAGGCGACCATATTGATTACGTACATAGTTAATTTGGAAAAGACCTCTGGAAAACACGTCATCAAGGAAGGTAATGTTATTCTCACGTTCAAATGACGGCAAAAGAGTATCAGGATCATCAGCGCAGAATTCCCAGTTTACATAAGGCAAATTGAAGTCACCTAGAACAAACAATTTGTCACTCGGTAGCATAGTCTCCATCACACGTGCAATGCATCTGGCATGTGAGGCATAGATGTTCTCTCCAGAATTAGGTAGAACATATGAGCAACATATATAGACACAGAGGCCGACAAGTTTGACATAAACACAGCAGAACTCAATTTCCAAGGCCTCCTCCAGAAGAATTTCGCGTGAATAGTATTTAGAAATAACAGCAATTAATACGCCTCCACCTCTTGTCAAATTAGTCAACAATCGGTTCCGATCCTTTCGGTACACCACATAGTTATTCGTAAAAATTTCGGAATTTAAAACATCAGGCCTCAGCCATGTTTCGGTGAACACGATAAAGTTATACTCATAATCCACACTTTTTAATAGAATATCAGACAATTAGTATTAATTCCCCTGACATTTTGATAAAGAATGTCAGAGGAGAAGGCGGTTAGTTTTTTGCCGCCGTAACACGTCGTAATGGATCATCATTTATAGCCCGAAAACGGAAAGGGCGTAATTTTATATATGACTGCCAGAGAGATGAGTTGTTTAAAACATCGTTAAAACACTCGTCCACCCTAATCTTGAAACTTATCTTTGTCAATTTATTTACGTCAGCATCCTTTTTAATAAGCTTATAACATACGATGTGCTTCTTATCGATTCCAAAATTTTTGTATATATAAGCTAAAATATCCGATTCAGAAACATTTGGTTTAAAATACGATAAATGAAACCATTTTTTTCGAACGATTACTTCCAAATCAATGGCATCATTTTTCCCAATTAAAATATTATTCCTCTTTGGTTTCCTTCGCCCAATAGTTGTCCACTCAGGATTTATATCGAGGGCAGTCGGAGCAGCAATTGGATTAATAATTTGCACAGCATTTTGAGTATTAGAAGTTGAAACATTAATAGCACCTCCAACAGCAGAAGCGTATGTGGTTGGTTGAGAATCACTGACAATATCCAATTCATTCCCTTGATTGGGTGAAGAGAGAGTAAGAGGCGAAGAAATGTCAACATCAGCAACAACAACAGAAGGAGAAGCAAGATTTCGCGACTGCGAACGGGTACACCTCGCATTAGCACTAACAACAGGTTTCTTATTTTCAGAAACTGGTTTTTGTTTCAGCTTTTCCTTCTTCATCCGATCATTACAGTTGTTGTTCCCTACAACAAAAGTTGAGAGCTCATCAAGCTTTACTTTAATTATATTTAGTTCACACGACAAGTTGTCTACTAATATCTTCAAGAAATTATTTGTTGTTAGAATTAAAATTAAGACAATCCAACCAACATTAATTGTTTGTTCACATTTGTCCAAAATGTGAGTTAGTGGCCTTCTGCTTAATGCGGTCCAATTATAAGTCGAATTATCTGACACAACAATATTTATTATGCTTCTTGATATTCGTTTAGCTTTCCGACAGGGTTGGATATTGATGAGTGTTGGAAAAAATTTCCGTCATCCCTTGTCAATTTTGGTTTGGAGACAAACCGGTTTCGAGAACGTTCTTGAGAAAGTGCAAATTTCCAGACAACCTAAACCAAGAATACAACTTTTTAAAATGCCACTTTAATTTTAATGAAAAAGTAGACTGCACAATATGCAATGCAAATTTTAGCATAGAAAATAAAGGCCGAACTAATATCGAAACTAACGTCGCTCTGGCTAACACAAGAACGCTTTAAAAAGGTTACAATCAGCTCCGATCTCGATATTTTTGAAAAAAAAACATACAACAGAGGAACTTTAAATTATGGCTAAAGAATTGGGTTTTGCATTCAAAAATCTGTCGAGTTGCGATCGTTGATTCACAGGTATACTTTTAGGCCGAATTAATTATGATAGCTGAACTAAGCATTTGCTACATGCTAGCGATCGCAACTCGAAACAGCAGAAGACACTCCTGAATTAGTGCGGTTTATTTCTTGGATTTCTTGTAGCAGGAGCATATCCTTTTAAAACCCGCTACCAAGAAGGACTCGCAGGAGTATCCCCTCGAAATTGTTTGGACACACTGGGAGAGATACAACATTATTTGGCGCTTTCGGCCGGATTTTTCGAGCAGAAAATTGGAAAGTGAGTATTTAAATGTGGAATTATGATTGTGTTTAACGGTGTTGACGTAATTAGTGTTCTGGATATACTAAGTATTTTTAATGGAAGCAAAACCATGTACTGGTTTAAATGGACATTAGGTAAGTTTAATAGGTGCGGAACAGAAATAGTGCTTAAATATAGACGACAATAAGTGGGTCATTTGAGTAACGATTGTTGTTTTTTTCTGGTAGTGAAAACTAATTTTATTGTATTCTGGCCTTTACAATTATTAACGGAACATATTGTTGGGGATATGTTAACAGGAGTGCTTTTATAATCACTGGTAATTTATCTTGTCGGTAGTTCGTGATTTAATAGTCGCCCACCGAAACACATATACGTATACGAGTATATTGCAATCCTCGATAAATGATGCCTTGGTTCTGAATAGAAGTAAGGAGAACGGAATCGCGTAACCCGGTTAATTATTGAACCTCGCAGTAAAGCAAGGTTTAGGTGAAAAGGATTATATAGGTAAAATAAAAGCTTAAAAAAGCTAATAACAAAAACAAATAGGATAATGGCTGTATTAGATAAGTAAATATGCGTAGAAAAGTAAATATGCGTAAAGTTAAGTAGACTAAGACATAAAAGGAATGCGTTATATTGTCAACAATTAATAAAACAATACATAGTCAATTCAATAAGTTTCTCAATAAGTTTCAATTTTATAGTTTTTCTCTTAACAAGCTCAGTAGCAAATGGGGGGGGGGGGGGGATACATACCTATGTATCGAATCATGAGCTGAACCATAGAGTAAGAAATAACAAGAGGCCGAATCAGCCAAAGTTACTCAAACGGCATCACATGCGTTTGCGGGCGGTATGGACGAAGAAACGAAGAAAAGCATGATGAAATAATACACATGATAGGCGAGAGCACGCAGTTTGAACGATTTCTCTCTCTTTGTTCACGGCCCAAACACTTGCATTTGCTTGCATTTCATTTCAATTACTTGCCCTTTCCTCCGTTTCAATGCGTATTCCGTTCCATTCTAATGCGGCACACACACACAATACACATGATAAGCAGAAAGCAGGCGATTTGAACGATTTCTTTCTTCGTCCATCGCCGAGCTAAATGCATTTGATGCGTATTTCTTACCCTTTCGTCTCTTCCCTTTTGTTAACATATAGTTGTTGGCTTGTGTTGGATAATTTTATGCGTCTGTGTATGCTTTGGTCGTGTGTTGGCAAGGTTGTCGGCGCTTGCGCCGCAGCTAGAAATTTTTAGAACTAAAAATTAAAAAGCCATTTCAAGATTTCTTTATGTTACAGAAATCTTGAAATGGCTTTTGTGTGATGTGAGAAATTGAAAATTAAAATAATTATAAGATTTTTTTTAAGATTAACGAGATAGTATTTTATGAAAATATTTGAAAGTTTTTTGAAAAATTATTAAATATTATTTATTTCCTTGTAAATATTTAATAATAAATTTAATAAATATTTAATTTTTCATATAATAAATGTGAAATAATAAAATAAAATAATTTTTAATTCATTTATAACACAATGTTATATATTTATATAACACTACATATATCATTTGTTGTGTTTGAACGTTTCATATATCCCTTTTTTATTGAATTAAAAGTTTATTGTTATCCAAAGTATTCAAAAGTGTTCTATTTTATTAAAAAAAGTTAACAACGAGGATTAAATTCGGCAACTTTTATTAAAAATTATTTTAATTCATTGTACCGGATAAAAAGCACCGAACATATTTCTTAATTTTTCTTTAATTCACCGACATTTTTCTTTAATTTTTGAATAAAAAAAATCTCAGTTGCGCTACATTCTTCTTATTGCTAAATAGGCATTCTTCTCTGTCGTTTTCATATATTGTCGACGTCTAGCGTCGTCAAATCAGAGAAATCAAGAAAAGCCACACAAAGCTCATCGCTTATCCTATATACACACACACGCTAAATGACACACAGCCGATAAATGACACAAACACATGCATTCAAAAGTCTTCTCCCAAAGAATATACAATAAATACATTGTAAATTCTTCTTCTTCTACCCATCGCTAGCCAAAAAAAGAACACCTGGCATGGAGACGCGAGAAGAGAGCAAAAATGTTTCGGCTGAAAATTTATATGGCATGCGTTTTCTACATCAAAAATTGCCAGTTGTTATGGCGAAGAGAATGAGAGCTCAAAATACTCAAAAGTGAGTGAGAAATCGGTCCAGTACTGGACCGACCATAGAAAAATTTCGTTGTTCAAGATTCGGCCTCTTGTTATTTCTTACTCTATGATTAAACTCTCTGTTGCTGTCACTTATTTTAAAACAAACAATACATTGCACTTTTTTTGGGCTATTAAAAGCAAACTGTACTTACCATCGATGAATGAAAAAAACTACCAAAAATATTTTAACTAACGTATCAGTATTATTATTTGTTTAAAAATAAAAGGCTCATAAAGGTAAAAGTCAAATCGTAAAAGTGAAGCAGAATTTTTCTCACTGTATGCAAGAAAAATTCCGTCATCAACCTCTCCGTTCAACGCTAGCATGAAGACTGAAACCATAGAGTAAGAAATAACAAGAGGCCGAATCTTGAACAACGAAATTTTTCTATGGTCGGTCCAGTACTGGACCGATTTCTCACTCTTTTTTGAGTACTTTGAGCTCTCACTCTCTTCTCCATAGCAATTGGCAGTTTTTGATATGGAAGACGAATCTCATATAAATTTTCAGCCGAAACATTTTTGCTCTCTTCTCGCGTCTCCATGCCAGGTGTTCTTTTTTTGGCTAGCGATGGGTAGAAGAAGAAGAATTTACAATGTATTTATTGTATATTCTTTGGGAGAAGACTTTTGAATGCATGTGTTTGTGTCATTTATCGGCTGTGTGTCATTTAGCGTGTGTGTGTATATAGGATAAGCGATGAGCTTTGTGTGGCTTTTCTTGATTTCTCTGATTTGACGACGCTAGACGTCGACAATATATGAAAACCACAGAGAAGAATGCCTTTTTACAAATAAGAAGAATGTAGCGCAACTGAGATTTTTCTTATTCAAAAATTAAAGAAAAATGTCGGTATGTCGGTGCTTTTTATCCGGTACAATGAATTAAAATAATTTTTAATAAAAATTGCCGAATTTAATCCTCGTTGTTAACTTTTTTTACTAAATGAAAACACTTTTTAACATTGTGGATAACAATAAACTTCTAATTTAATAAAAAAGGGATATATGAAACGTTCAAACATAACAAATTATTTATGTAGTGTTATATAAATATATAACATAGTGTTATAAATGAATTAAAAATGATTTTATTTTATTATTTCACATTTATTATATGAAAAACTAAATACTTATTATTAAAAATTTATTATTTTTCATATAATAAATATGAAATTAAAAAAATTAAATATTATTCACAAGCAAATAAATAAAATTTAATAATTTTTCAGAAAACTTTCAAATATTTTCATAAAATACTATCTCGTTAATCTTAAAAAAAATCTTATAATTATTTTAATTTTCAATTTCTCACATCACACAAAAGCCATTTCAAGATTTCTGTAACATAAAGAAATCTTGAAATGGCTTTTTAATTTTTAGTTCTAAAAATTTCTAGCTGCGGCGCAAGCGCCGACAACCTTGTCAACACTCGACCAAAGCATACACAGCCGCATAAAATTACCCAACACAAACCCAACAACTGTATGTTAACAAAAGCGGAGAGACGAAAGGGTAAGAAATACGCATGAAATGCATTTGGCTGGGCGATGGACGAAGAAAGAAATCGTTCAAATTGCCTGCTTTCTGCTTATCATGTGTGTTGTGTGTTTGCCGGCATTAGAACGAAAGGGCATACGCTATGAAACGGAGGAAAGGGCAAGTAATTGAAATGAAATGCAAGTGCTCAGGCCATGAACAAAGAGAGAAATCGTTCAAACTGCGTGCTCTCGCCTATCATGTGTATTTTTCCATCTATGCTTCTCTTCGTTTCTTCGTCCATACCGCCCGTATCAGTGATGCCGTTTGAGTAACTTTGGCTGATTCGGCCTCTTGTTATTTCTTACTCTATGCTGAAACCAAAGAATATACAATATATAATAATTAATATATATTGAATAATAATTAATAATTAATTATACAATATATAATACAATATCAAAGGATTTGAACGATTTCTTTCCTCGTTCTTGGCCTGAGCCAAATGCATTTCATGTATATTTCTTTCCCTTTCGTTTCGTCGCTTATGACGATATGCCGTTGTTTGCTGCTTGTGTTAGGTAATTTTATACGGCTATGTATGCTTTGGTTGTGTGGTGGCAAGGTTGTCGGAGCTTGCGGCTGCAACTAGAAATTTTTGATTATCTGTTCAAAAATTTCAATTGATAGAAAAATTGAAAATTAAAATAATTATAAGATTGTTGATAAAATGAAAATATTTGAAAGTTTTTTGAAAAATTATTAAATATTATTTATTTGCTTGTAAATAATATTTAATAATTTCTTGAAATTCATATTTTTAAAAAAAATTTAAATTTATTTATAACACTATATATTTATATAACAATACACATATCATTTGTTATGTTTGGACAATTTATATATCCTTTTTTTATTGAATTAGAAGTTTATTGTTATCCCAAATGTTCAAAAGTCTTTTAACTTAATAAAAAAAGTGAACACCGAGGATTAAATTCAGGTACTTTTATCAAAAATTATTTCAATTTTTTGTACCGGATAAAATTCATCGAACATACCGACATTTTTCCTCAATTTTTCAATAAGAAAAAACGCAGATGCGCTACGTTCTTCTAATTGCTAAAAAGACATTCTCCTCTGTCGTATATTCGTAACTCTAGAATAGCCACACAAAGCTCATCCTACACATACGAAACCCACAGACGCTAAATGACACAAACACATGCATTCACAATTCTTCAACCCATCGTTAGCCAAAAAAGAACACCTGGCATGAAGTCGTGAATAAGACGCGAGAAGAAAACACGAAAACGAAAAGTTGGAAATTGGTTGAGAGGTTGAGACCAAAAGAGACAAAGTTATTAAAGAAATGAGAGAATGAGGAGAAACTCAAAAAAACACTCAAAAGTGTACGTACCAGTACGTACACCAGAGCAAAAATTTTTGGCCGAAAATTTGTATGAGATGCGCCTTCTATACATTGTATATTCTTTGATAATAAGCAATGATAGTGTGAGGGACACGAAGAGAAAAGAGAAGCAATTCACATGAATGGCAAGAGCTCGGCCCATGATGCCAATGCTAAGCAGGAAGAGCGGAGAAAACCAAAGCAAAGGCAAAATAAACTTTCAAAGCAGTGACGCTCTTTTCACTCATTTTGCTTGCACCCGCTTTCTGCCGACCGACCGCATCTGATTCTAAAAATTGGAATTTTTGAGTAATGCACCTTCTATATATTGTATATTCTTTGCTTGCGGTCTGTGATGGAACACTCGATAACAACTATTTGAGGCTCATTGAGGCTGTACATATTTGTACACGTTTTTCCATGTTTTGGAGCATACGTCTCTGTCCAGTTTTTGTTTTGGTGGATAGCTTACAGAATTAATTTTTTTAATGTCACGTCGTGTAGGGCAGTTCGCTGTATTTCCTATTTCTATGACCTCTAAAACTTTTATTGTGGCGTCAATTAGCTCGTCTAACGTTTTTGCGTTTACATTAAATAAATTAGTTCGTAATTTTGTGGCTGTCAAACCTATCATAAACGTTTGATATGACGTTAAAACAGTGATGCGCAAACTACTCCACTGCCATATCAATTATTGCGTATGTATTAGAGAGTAAAATACACTTGAAAATCTTTTGGTAATAAAACTGGTACATAAAATATTTAAGCGTTTTACTCGGTAAATTTAATTGTTAGGATTTAGTAAACTATCGACATTAATTTCAATATTTAATGAGTATTAAACCATAGAGTAAGAAATAACAAGAGGCCGAATCTTGAACAACGAAATTTCTCTATGGTCGGTCCAGTACTGGACCGATTTCTCACTCATTTTTGAGTATTTTGAGAGCAAAGAATATACAATCAAAGAATATGTATTGTATAGAAGGCGCATCTCATACAAATTTTCGAACGAAAAATTTTGTTCTGTGGGTCGTACCGGTACGACCCAAGTTTATAAACATTGTTTCTACACATCGTCTTTTTCTCTCAATTTTGACTCAATTTCTTGTAGTCTTGTTAACTTTCCATTGCTATCGTATTTTCTCGTTTTTCGGCAAACGATGGGCATGGGAACTTGTTACTGAAAAACCAACCGCCGTTTATAGGGCTTGGTAGCCTAGAGGCTAGAGTAGCTTACTCGCGTGCAAAAAGCCCTGAGTTCGAACCTGGGTTCGGAAAAGAAAATCGTTCAAATTTATTTTTTCAATTTAAGAATAATTTCACAATTTTTTTACATTTTTCTTGCTTTTGCCTCCATGCCAGGTGTTCTTTTTTTGGCTAACGATGTGTAGAAAAATTTTGAATGGATGTTTTTGTGGCTTTTAGCGTCTGTGTGTCATCGCATGTAGAATGAGCTTTGTGAGCTCTGAGTTGACGACGCTAGACGTCGACAATAGATAAAACGACAGAGAAGAATGCCTTTTTAGCAATAAGAAGAACGTAGCGAACTGCGTTTTTCCTCATTGAAAAATTGGGGGAAAATGTCGGCATGTTCGGTGCGTTCTATGCGGTACAATGGATTAATATAATTTTTGTTAAATGTCGCCGAATTTAATCCTAGTTGTTTACTTTTTTTTTTAAATTAGTGAACATTTGGGGTAACGATAAACTAGTTCATGTTCATACATATAGAAAGAGTCAAATTTAAAAAAATAAGCTTACAAATTTTTAATATTTAAGCTTTTAATAAAGATTAACGAGACAATATTTTACGAAAATATTTAAAAGGTTACAAGCAATAAATACTTGTATTCATTAATTTTTGGAATTTAATTTTTCAAAATAATTTTTTAATTCTTTTTAATGAATACTACAAATATTTTTAAAATATAAAAATTTTAATATAATTTTATATTAAAATATTTTTTAAATATTAATATATTTGTAGTATTTATTAAAAAGAATTATAAAATTTGTTTATAAAATAAAATTCCAAAAATTAATAAATAGGAGTATTTACTGCTTGTAACAAACATTTTCGTAAAATATGATCTCGTTAATCCTTATAAAATTTTCCCATCTTTGTAATTCCCAATTTCTCATATCAAGTAACATACAAAAATCTTGAAATATATTTTCAATTTGCAAAATCAAATCAAAGTTCCAAAAATTTCTAGCTGTGGCCGAAGCGCCGACAACCTTGGCTATGGCTACACACGACCAAAGCATACACAGATGTATAGTCAATTTACCCAACACAAGCAGCAAGAAACTGTACGTCGTCAAAAGCGACGAAACGAAAGGGCAAGAAATTCACTTGAAATGCATTCTACTCGGGCCATGAACGAAGAAATAAGTCGTTCAAATCGCTTTCTTTTTGCTTATCATGTGTTTTGTGTGTATGTTGCAATAGAAGCACCATATAAATTGTTAATAAGCAATGCGTTTGTCGAGCGAAAAGAAGAGAGAGGGGAAGCAATTCACTTGCTTGCAAGAGTGGCAAGAGCTCGGGCCATGAAACATCATGTCCCGAGCTCGGGTCATGATATTCGTCGAGTTTTTGCTTATACTCAAAGAATACATGTTGCTAATACCCCTTCGCCTACCGACCGACCGCATCTGTTGCGAAAAATTGAAAATTTTGAGTGATGCGCCTTCTATATATTGTATATTCTTTGATACAATGTATAGAAGGCGCATCTCATACAAATTTTCAGCCAAAAATTTTTGCTCTGGTGTACGTACTGGTACGTACACTTTTGAGTGTTTTTTGAGTTTCTCCTCATTCTCTCATTTGTTTAATAACTTTGTCTCTTTTGATCTCAACCTCTCAACCAAATTGCAACTTTTCGTTTTCGTGTTCTCTTCTCGCGGCTTATTCATGACTCCATGCCAGGTGTTCTTTTTTGGCTAACGATGGGTTGAAGAATTTTGAATGCATGTGTTTGTGTCATTTAGCGTCTGTGGGTTTCGTATGTGTAGGATGAGCTTTGTGTGGCTATTCTAGAGTTGGCTGAGTTGACGACGCCAGACGTCGACAATAGATGAAAACGACAGAGGAGAATGTCTTTTTAGCAATTAGAAGAACGTAGCGCATTTGCGTTTTTTCTTTTTGAAAAATTGAGGAAAAATGTCGGTATGTTCGATGAATTTTATCCGGTACAAAAAATTGAAATAATTTTTGATAAAAGTACCTGAATTTAATCCTCGGTGTTCACTTTTTTTATTAAGTTAAAAGACTTTTGAACATTTGGGATAACAATAAACTTCTAATTCAATAAAAAAAGGATATATAAATTGTCCAAACATAACAAATGATATGTGTATTGTTATATAAATATATAGTGTTATAAATAAATTTAAATTTTTTTTAAAAATATGAATTTCAAGAAATTATTAAATATTATTTACAAGCAAATAAATAATATTTAATAATTTTTCAAAAAACTTTCAAATATTTTCATTTTAGCAACAATCTTATAATTATTTTAATTTTCAATTTTTCTATCAATTGAAATTTTTGAACAGGTAATCAAAAATTTCTAGTTTGCAGCCGCAAGCTCCGACAACCTTGCCACCACACAACCAAAGCATACATAGACGTATAAAATTACCTAACACAAGCAGCAAACAACGGCATATCGTCATAAGCGACGAAACGAAAGGGAAAGAAATATACATGAAATGCATTTGGCTCGGGCCAAGAACGAGGAAAGAAATCGTTCAAATCCTTTGATAATAAGCAATGAAATTGTGAGGGAAACGAAGAGAGAAGAGAAGCAATTCACATGAATGGCAAGAGCTCAGGCCATGATGCCAATGCTAAGCAGAAAGAGCGGAGAAAACCAGAGAAAACCAAAGCAAAGGCAAAATAAACTTTCAAAGCAGTGACGCTCTTTTCACTCATTTTGCTTGCACCCGCTTTCTGCCGACCGACCGCATCTGTTTCTAAAAATTGAAATTTTTGAGTGATGCGCCTTCTATATATTGTATATTCTTTGGTTTAATCTTGTATCCCATTCTTGTTGCGATTGTTAGCGCTGCTGAGTAGATAAGTGTGTGTATGTCTTCTAATTTTTCTTATTTCTTATTTCTTATATATATTGTATATTCTTTGATACAATGTATATATTGTATGTAGATATATATTGTATATTCTTTGGTAAAAGACTTTTGAATGCATGTGAGTTTGTGTCATTTATCGTCTGTGTGTTATTTAGCGTCTGTGTCATGGTATGTAGGATGAGCGATGAGCTTTGTGTGGCTTTTCTTGATTTCTGTGATTCGACGACGCTAGACGTCGACAATATAATGAAAACGCCAGAGAAGAATGCCTTTTTAGCAATAAGAAGAATGTAGCGCAACTCAGATTTTTCTTATTCAAAAATTAAAGAAAAATATCGGTATTTCGGTGGTTTTACTGTAAATTCTAATTTACAGTAATGATAAGATTTTTTTAATGTTATATTTTTTTCGACCTTTTCTTTAATTTTAAAAATTAAAATTTTCTCTTTAAAATTAAGAAATATTAATTGCTTTTAAAAAACATCTTAAAAAAATCTTATTAACTACTGTGTTTTTCGGGCTATGAGGTCAAATTTTTGCAAATATTTATTATTTTAAAAGAAGCCCGAAAAACACATAGTAATTAATAACATTTTTTTATGATTTTTTTACAAGCAATTAATATATCTTAATTTTAAAGAAGAGAAAATTTTAATTTTTAAAATTAAAAAAAAGGTTGAAAAAAATATAACATTAAAAAAATCTTATTATTACTGTAAATTCTAATTTCTCACATAAAGAAATTAAAAAGAAATTTTGGAACATAAAGACATCTTGAATTGAACAGCTTTTCAATTTTAAGTTCTAAAAATTTCAAGCTGCGGCCACAAGCGCCGACAACCTTGCCAACACACGACCAAAGCATACACAGCCGCATAATTGGGTAATTATGGGCATATTACCATGGCAATTGGGCATAATTGGCAACACAAACCCAACAACTGTATGTTAGCAAAAGCGACGAAACGAAAGGGTAAGAAATACGTGTATTGTGTGTGTGCCGGCATTAGATGAAACGTGTGTATTTTTTGAAATCATGTGTATTTTTTCATCTATGCTTTTCTTCGTTTCCTCGTCCATACCGCCCGCATCAGTGATGCCATTTGAGTAACTTTGGCTGATTCGGCCTCTTGTTATTTCTTACTCTATGATTAAACCAAAGAATATGTATTGTATAGAAGGCGCATCTCATACAAATTTTCGAACGAAAAATTTTGTTCTGTGGGTCGTACCGGTACGACCCAAGTTTATAAACATTGTTTCTACACATTGTCTTTTTCGCTCAATTTTTACTCAATTTCTTGTGGTCATGTTAACTTTCCATTGCTATTGTATTTTCTCGTTTTTCGGCAAACGATGGCCGCAGTGAACTTCTAACTGAAAAACCAGCAATCGTTTATAAGGCTTGGTATCCTAGTGGATAGAGTAGGTTACTGACGAGTAGAAAGGCCTGAGTTCGAACCTGGATGCGGGAATGTTTTTAAAAATGTCTTTGTAATATTTATTTTTTCAATTTAAGGCATTTTCAATTTTTTACATTTTTCTTGTTATTCTCGTCTCCATGCCAGGTGTTCTTTTTTTGGGTAACGATGTGTACAATAATTTGGAATGCATGTGTTTGTATCATTTAGCGTCTGTGTGTCATCGCATGTAGAATAAGCTTTGCGTGGCATTCTTGAGTTCTCAGAGTTGACGACGCTGAGTTGACGACGTCGAAAATAAATGAAAACGACAGAGAAGAATGCCATTTTAGCAATAAGAAGAACGTAGCGCAACTGGGTTTTTTCTTATTGAAATATTAGGACAAAATGTCGGTATGTTCAGTGCATTTTATCCGGTACAATGAATTAATATAATTTTTTGTTAAACGTAACCGAATTTAATCCTAGTTATTAATTTTTTTTTTTAAATTAGCGGACATTTGGGATAACGATAAACTAATTCATGTCTATACATACAGAAATAGTTCAAATTTAAGAAAGTAAGCTTACAAATTTTTAATATTTAAGCTTTTAATAAGGATTAACGAGATAATATTTTAGGAAAATATTTAAAAGATTATGAGCAATAAATACTTGTATTTATTAATTTTTGGAATTTAATTTTTCAAAATAATTTTTTAATTCTTTTTAATAAATACATACATACTACAAATATTTTAAAAATATTAAAATTTTAATATAATTTTATATTAAAATATTTTTAAAATATTAAAATATTTGTAGTATTTATTAAAAAGAATTAAAAAATTACTTTGTAAAATTAAATTCCAAAAATTAATAAATACGAGTATTTACTGCTTGTAACAAATATTTTCGTAAAATATGATCTCGTTAATCCTTATAAAATTTTACAATTTTTTTTAATCCTAATTTCTCAAATCGCGTAACATACAAAAATCTTCAAATATCTTTTCAATTTGCAAAATTGAAAGTTCCAAAAATTTCTAGTTGCAGCCGCAGCCGCCGACAACCTTGCCTATGACCAACACACGACCAAAGCATGCGCAGACGTACATATAAATTTACCCAACACAAGCAGCAAACAACTGTTCGTTGTCAAAAGCGACGAAACGAAAGGGCAAGAAATTCACTTGAAATGCATTCTACTCGGGCCATGAACGAAGAAATAAGTCGTTCAAATCGCCTTCTTTTTGCTTATCATGTGTTTTGTGTGTATGTTGCAATAGAAGCACCATATAAATTGTTAATAAGCAATGCGTTTGTGGAGTGAAAAGAAGAGAGAGGGGAAGCAATTCACTTGCTGGCAAGAGTGGCAAGAGCTCGGGCCATGAAACATCATGTCCCGAGCTCGGGTCATGATATTCGTCGAGTGTGTGCCTATACTCAAAGAATACATGTTGCTAATACCCCTCCGCCTACCGACCGACCGCATCTGTTGCGAAAAATTGAAAATTTTGAGTGATGCGCCTTCTATATATTGTATATTCTTTGATTAAACTCTCTGTTGCTGTCACTTATTTTAAAACAAACAATACATTGCACTTTTTTTGGGCTATTAAAAGCAAATAAGAAAATAAATTTTTTCGAAATCACCCATTGTACTCACCATCGATGAATGAAAAAAGCTACCAAAAATATTTTAACTAACGTATCAGTATTATTATTTGTTTAAAAATAAAAGGGTCATAAAGGTAAAAGTCAAATCGTAAAAGTGAAGCAGAATTTTTCTCACTGTATGCAAGAAAAATTCCGTCATCAACCCATCCGTTCAACCATAGAGTAAGAAATAACAAGAGGCCGAATCTTGAACAACGAAATTTTTCTATGGTCGGTCCAGTACTGGACCGATTTCTCACTCATTTTTGAGTATTTTGCGCTCTCGCTCTCTTCTCCATAACAATTGGCAGTTTTTGATATAGAAGGCGCATTTCATATAAATTTTCGGCCGAATTTTTGTTCTCTTCTCGCGTCTCCATGCCAGTTGTTCTTTTTTTGGCTAGCGATGGTTAGAAGAAGAATATAAATACAATGTATATATTGTATATTCTTTGGTAGAAGACTTTTGATTGCATGTGTTGTGTCATTTACCGTCTGTGTGTATATACGATAAGCGATGACAAAGGCGATGAGCTTTATGTGGCTTTTCTTGATTTCTCTGATTTGACGACGCTAGACGTCGACAATAGATAGAAACGACAGAGAAGAATGCCTTTTTAGCAATAAGAAGAACGTAGCGCGACTGCGTTTTTTCTTATTGGAAAATTAAAGAAAAATGTCGGTATGTTCGGTGCTTTTTATCCGGTACAATGATTTAAAATAATTTTTAATAAAAGTAGCCGAATTTAATCCTCGTTGTTCACTTTTTTTATTAGATGAAAACACTTTTGATCATTTTGGATAACAATAAACTCGTATATATGAAAATTTATAGTGTTATAAATTATTTTGAAATATAAATCTCCAAAAATTAAGAAATACGAGTATTAATTGCTTGTAAAAAAAATTTAAAAAAAATCTTATTAACTACTGTGTTTTTCGGGCTATGAGGTCAAATTTTTGCAAATATTTTTTATTTTAGAAAATAGCCCGAAAAACACAGAGTAATTAGTAACATTTTTTTAAGATTTTTTTACAAGCAATTAATATTTCTTAATTTTAAAGAAAAGAAAATTTTAATTTTTAAAATTAAAGAAAAGGTCGAAAAAATATAACATTAAAACATCTTATTATTTTAACTTCCAATTTCTCATAAAGAAATTGAAAAGAAATTTCGTAACATAAAGAAAGAAATGACTTTTCAATTTTTATTTGCCGAAATTTCTTGCTGCGGGCGCAAGCGCCGACAACCTTGCCAACACACGACCAAAGCATACACAGACGCGTAAAATTACCCACACAAGCAGCAACAACAAAATTTGCAAAAGCGCCGAAACGAAAGGGTAAGAAATACGCATGAAATGCATTTTGCTCGGGCCATGAATAAGAAAGAAGTTGTTCAAATTGCCTGCTTTCTGCTTATCATGTGTATTGTGTGTGTGCCGGCATTAGAACGAAGTGGTTTACGCAATGAAACGGAGGAAAGGGCAAGTAATTCACATGAAAGGCGAGAGCTCGGGCCATGAAGAAGGAGAGAAATCGTTCAAACTGCGTGTTCTCGCCTATCATGTGTATTTTTCCATCTATGCTTTTCTTCGTTTCTTCGTCCATACCGCCCGCATCTGTGATGCCGTTTGAGTAACTTTGGCTGATTCGGCCTCTTGTTATTTCTTACTTTATGGTTCAACGCTAGCATGAAGACTGAAACCGTTTTTTTGGCGAATGACAGCCAAAGCACATTGCGGCAGCGGCAGCGACAGCATCTCTCTCTCGCTGCTCAGTAAAGTACATTAGAGCAGCGACAGCAAGTCGGCTATTTGTTTTTGTATTCTGTATGCCATTCTCTCGTCTTTAAAGAGAGCTTACTCTCCGTATATTTTTCAATACAATTTGTCGGATTTTCAGTGAAAGGTGGCAACATTTTGAGTGGAAAAAAGTGAGTTTTTCTTGCTGCCGTAATAGAATCTATTTTTCAGGGCAACGGCAGCACCCATAAGCCTCTATATAATTTATGTGTGCTGTTGCTGCCGCTGCCGCAATGTGCTTTGGCTGTGAAGCAAGAGCCGAAGCATATACGTATATCAACTTCTCACTCGTGAGCAAGCTTTGCGCATCACAGCCAGAGAATACTCTGTATTCTCTGTCACAGCCTCCGCAGAATGAAAATTCGTCACTGTTGGCTTCAAAATTTGTATAGGTTTGTGTGGATAATCAGACGTTACGACTGTAGTCACGAATGGCTGCTGGCAATAGTTCTATTCTAAAGTCATGCTCTCTTGGTCTTTGCTCTCTTTATTTTCCTTTGTTTTTTACTTTCTCTCAAAAAAAAAATGGCCACGTTTTACCGTGAGGATTCGTTGTATCGTTGCTTTCACTCATTGCTTTTGTATAGAAAATGTAAACTAAAAACATATGTTATAGACTTTTGAAAATTTATTCAAATTTACAAATTTTTACAAATTTTAGAAATTTTCAACAAATTTTTAAAATGCAAATAAAATATGAACGCCGAATATAAAACGTTCAACGCAACAGAGTGCTATACAATCTGTTCTTTCTAGGGTATAAAAATATCTTGGAGACGGACAGGATTTGTAAGGCAATTGGTGAGCGACTGGTAGCGGCGAGCAAATTGCAGAAGCCGCTTTTTCCTTTTTACATGTTTCCAGAAATATGGAATGTAAACAAATTCTGACAGCGGCAACCACATCCATTTAAGACAGTCACCGAGTGAGAGAGCAAAGCCTTTCGTGACATTTCATTCTGCGGAGGCTGTCGCTGCTTTAAAACGTCATTGCTGATAATTGTAATTCATTAAAATCAGTGGAAACAGCACTGCATGAGGTTGTTGCACATATAGAAAGGACCCTATATCATTAACAATTCACGCTAGGAGCTTTTCTTGACATTGAAGGGGCTTTTAACAACATTCACTCAGATGCTATCATAAACTCCTGCAACGTCTGGGCGTTGAAAAACTCTGGATAATCGCGCTAAATGTCCTTCTCATAGCTCTTGATCAAGAGGGGATCAAAGCCGTCGCGTACGCTGATGACGTGGTAATACTTATATCAGGCCTTTTCCTCGGCACTATCAGTGAGGTGATGGAGAGGGCGCTAAAAATATTAAGTATATGGGCACAAAACTGCGGATTGTCAGTCAATACAAGAAAAACAAAACTTGTGCTCTTTACCACGAAGACAAAAATTCCTCCATTTAACATGCCAAAACTAAATGGACAACCACTTCAACTTTCACTTAAGGCTAAGTATTTGGGACTAGTAATCGACTCAAAACTTAGCTGGAAGGAAAATATAGAATCCAGAGTAAGAAAGGCAAGCATTGCCCTCTATACCTGTAGTAGAACGTTCGGCAAGAGGTGGGGGTTAAAACCAGATATTGTACTACGGTGGTACAGATTAGTGGTTCGGCCTATCTTGGGCTATGGCGTGTTGCGAACTAGATAACCTCCCGCCGACTATTCTTTGCCGAATGTGAAAATCAATAATTCTTTCTAATGTCTTCAACACAATGGAGGACAGGCTGATAGGACGAAGTCTTTGGCAGATGCATGTCCTCTTCTACCAACCTTGGAAATGAAAATTACTCTTACTTGTCTCCAATTTGTTGGTACATAGTTGAGAGCTATGCTGTTTTTTTATAGGGTAATTAACCAGGGAATGATAGTCTCTCTAGTATTCCATAGCATTACTGGGAGGATACCATCCAATTCCGGGGAATTATAAGGGTCGAAGCTCTTAATAGCCCATAAAATCCTCTCCCTTGAAATAATGTTGTCCACTAATTGCCAAGACGGAGCACTTTGCTCATCCTGTATTAGGGGTTCCTGCACAGCAAAGAACTTTGCTGAGTCTGGACATCGCTTTAACGCCCCTCAGGTTCTCGCAATAAGTCTTTCAGGTATCTTGTTTGGCCGCTCTGATTGCCTTCTTGTACTCTCTTAGACAATCCTTATATGGTGGCCAGAAGTTGTGTTTATGGCAAATATTGAAGATCTTACGCGTCATCTTTCTGAGATGTATGAGTTCTTCAGTCCACCAGGGTGGAAATTTCTTTTTGCTACGAGAGATTGAACATGCGACTTCTAAGGCCTCCCTCTAGGATCGCACTATACTTGTCAAATTCTTCTCGACTGAGATTTTGGTGTGGAACCGTAAAAGTTAAATTAGAGTAAATAGAACCACTGAAAATACGCCAATCGATCCTCTTGGGATTCCTATGTACCGGAGGCGGATCGGGATTAAATCCGACATTGAAGAGTATCAAAGCGTGATCCGAAAAGATCCTCTCAGACACTCTCCAATGTTCCACCATCTCTCCGGCATTCGGACTGACAAACGTGAGATCCAACACCTCTTCCCACTCCCTGAAACTATCCGAGCTCGGGAAGACAAAAAGGTAGGAGTATTACCCCTGTTACATATCCTTAAGTTATACTGTAAAATGAATCAAAAAGTGATTTGATAAATCACCCCTCTCATTTATCTCACTGCTTCCCCATAGAGTATGCCTTGCGTTGGCATCGCAGGCGAGGAGCAGGGTATCCTTTCCACCGATATCTAAAGTCCCTGCCAATTCCTGTACTTCAGTAGGTGGAGAGGGGTTCTCGTGAGCCATGTACGCAGATGCTAGGTACATATTGCGCCCACTGGAATTTTCCAATCTCACAACTGTGAGGTCTGCGCTGCTGTAATTGCTACACAAAAATACGTTAATGTGCTTCTTAGCGATTATGCATGATCTAGGTTTACCTTGATTTTTACAACAGAAGAGCTGGAACGGCCCATCTTGGAGTCCTTGTATAGACAGGCTCCTCACCCCTGGTTCCTGGATCATGGATGTTGAAAATAGATTCTATATTTAAGTATAGGTTTGCTAACTTTCCGCACAACTCAAGTTTAGGTAAAAGCTGAGTAAAGAAATTTCCAGTAGAGGTTTTAGTTCTTAAATAAAAACAGCAACAATATGCGCGAACTGATGCATCACAAAAGCCATGAAGTTGAACCGAATGAGATACAGCTGCGAGACAAAAACGAGGTATTTTAAGCAAATTTAAATTTTCGAGATCCGAGAGATAGTATTTCCAAGCCGCATGTATTTCTTGTGGTATAGACTCGTCCCTGTGAATTTTTTAAATCCACAATTCCTCCATAATAATTTTCGCTTTTATATTTAGCGGAACCAACAGTCCAAGGGGATCAAAGAGCGACGACGAAAGCGATAAGATTGATATCTTTCTGATTTTAGAACACTTGGGCGATTATGAATTTCCTCGATTTCCCACAAGCGTTGAAGTTGAACAGCAATTTCTTCTTCTAGGGACAACAAGCAAGAGCCGAGGGTGTTGGGTTGTTCTGACGTACATACTCGCAAACCGCGTGTATTCTTTGAACTCGTCAAAAACTTGAGAAGAAAAATTTTACAAGCACGAAAAACCTGGCACTTCTCCAAAAGAAGGTCTTAAAGTTTTTTTTTTACAGATGGCACCACGAGAAAATTAGGGACAATAACAATCGTGCTCCACGTTGGGCGCCAAAATTTACAATAAGGACCGTTTTCCTTACCGGCAGCGATATAGAGTGCCGGTAGCAGCGATATAGAGAACTTGATATTTTTTAGTTGTTGTACAAATAGTAGTTCTGAATAGTAGTTCAAAATGCAGTTCTCTTTGCGATTTGCGTTTTTCGGATCATTGTCTCACAGGTCTTTCCTTTACTAAACCTCTTCAGACATCCAATGTTATCACGCCTTATTATCCCTCGCCTAAAATAAATTTTAAGATTATAAACAACTTTTTCTTTAATGAGTGGTGGTCTTCAGTCTACATTGAAGACAATCCTTCTAAGGCTTTTGATACGTTTATTGTTATTCTCTCAATTATTTAAATTTATCCTGTCACGTCGTTAACTCTCAGTGTTCTAAGGTCAAGAAGTTGAAACCATGGATGACCTCAGCCTTACTTAATTCCTTACTTAAATCTTCTTCTGGTAACAGTTTTTCTAGTTTTTTTCTAAAAAAGATTGCTTTGCATGTTGTCGTAGTATTATGCTATATTTTTAATGCAAGTATTTCACAAGGTGTCTTCACCGATCAGCTTAAATTAGCAAAGATTATTCCTCTTCATAAAAAAAATGATGTGACGTGTTTAAATAATTATGGACCAATCTATATTCTGCCTTCCTTCTCAAAAATTTTTGAATAAGCGGTTAAAAGTAGAATGCTACAGTATCTAACTAAAAATAATTTTTTAGTAGATGCCAATACGGCTTTATAAAAGGTAGATCAACCAAAAACGCTTACTATAGTTCTGTAGTAATATTTACAGTAGCAAAAATTACAAATCGCTCACAGAAGCATTATTCTTATACATCACAAAGGCTTTTGACACCGTTGATCACACTATCCTTCTGGAAAAACTGTATAGTTGCGGTTTAGAGGTTCTATCCCTAATTGGTTCCGATCTTACTTAACAAACAGACAACAAAGAGTTAATATTGGTAGCAAATCTAGCATTTCGGCTGATGTTAGAATTGGTGTCCTGCAAGGAACAGTTTTGGGGCCTGTTATATTTCTAATTTTCATTAATTCACTGTTCTCACTTCAGTTCCAGATCGTCAGCAAAGCCAATTAATTCGCTGGCTTTGCTGACGATCTGGCCTTTACTTATTCGGGCGGTTCTATCTTAGACCTTATGGCTGCTATTAATCCTGACCTAGCAATCTTAAGCCATTGGTTTAACCATAAGTTATTATAATAAGTTATAATAAGTTACAAGCAATTCATAAGTTGGTTGTAAGTGGCAACTCAAAGATCATGTTATTTTCATTATCGTCTAAAGGTCCTATTATACTAAATTTTTATTTTCATATTCGTCTTTGTAAGAAGTTTCTTATATCGGCGGATATTTGTCCTTCCTCCACTTATTCTTTAACCTTTAATAGCGCATTCGATTGCGCCTCGAGCTGTTGTGCTATTAGTTGTGTGGAAACATTTAAATACTTAGGTCTTACTATCGATTCTAGATTTAATTGGTCTGCTCACACTGATGCTTTGAAGAAATATTTTAAGAAGGCAACAAGACACATATATTTGTTAGACAAGCTTTGTTCCTAAGCTATTACACACAATTTATTTCGCTCTTTTCCAATCTAAATTAGAATATGGTTTGACTTGTTGGGGTGGAACTTCTAATAATCATCTTAGCTCTTTAGTTTCATCACAAAAATCCGTCATTAGATTAATTGCAAATAAGTCCCTTTCCATTCTTTCAATAAAGCATTTATATTATTTTAAAGTGACAAAGTATTTTTTCGCGAATATCGTCAGTCGGGAACATATCTTAATTACAAGCAATTCCAATTACGACTTAAGGAATCATGATCTAAACTTGGTAGCGATTACATCTCACAACTTACAACACTTTTTGCGTTTTTATTTATCAACCGCCCCGCGATTTTTTTAATTGATTACCACCACCTATGTGGATTATCCGCTCTCAACGTTATTCTTTAAGAACGCTCAAATCAGAGATATCTCTGGCTCAAATCTTGGCTCTTAAACTTAAGTCCCTATACTCTTGAATCATTATTACACATTGTCACTTATTTTTTCCGCATTGTTTCTTAGATTCCTTCTCGTTTTTCTTTTGGCTTATCTTGGCTTATCTTATATGTAACTGAAAAAACATATAGATTTTAATGTTATTTCAGTTTGGTGCTTAATTTATGTATTCACTTGTTATAGTTTTATTATTCTTTTGTATTCTTCCTATTTTTTGTATAAATTATATACGATCGACACTAGTTTTTTACAGATGGCATTTTGTATTTAGCACTATTAGATTAAACTAAATTGAATTAATTAATAAAAATGTCATAGCAAATATTGTAAATGCTAATATGTTTCGAGTTCAACTTTATTTCTTATTTATTGTTAGGAAACCTTCTTATAAAAACAAGAAACTCTATCGACGTGTTACATTGAGCGCCGTTGAAATTCAATAACTGCATTCTTTTTTACAATAACAATACATACTTTTTTCAAATAATATAAGTGAGAATCAAATCTTCAAGAAAAAGGTTACCGTTACAGTTACAGTGGGCAATGTGTTAAAAAATATAGGCAAATTACAGTGGTGCAACTGAACGAGAATATTTAATAAATTCATATACAGAACGATGAAATTAATAAGTCAATATCTCGTAAATGTTATGCAGTGACCAAACAATCTCCTTAGCAATGTTAATGCGATGCTAAGGAGATCGATGTTTTTGGTCGAAATTAAGCAATTTTAGTACGAATTTCACGGCGATCCATCTCATGCCAAAATTATTGAAAAAATTTAATGGCACGAGTAAATCGATATGTTTAGGTCCTCAGCAACTTCCCTAACGATGATTCGACGATTGGCCAATACTATTTTCTTCACTTCATCAATGTTTTTTTCTGTTGTTGACGTGCTCGGGCGTCCGGCACGCTCTTTGTCGTTCACATCTTCTCGGCCTTCTGAGCATATTTTGTATCACCGTTAAACGTTGCTTTGGTCCAAGGTAGTTTCACCATATGCCACAGTCGTCATTCAGAATGCGTCCGCGCAAATAATTTTGTGTTTCACACAAAATTTGATACAAATTCTTTGATCCATTTTATGGAATAGGCAAAAATCGAAGACGAGCCAAAACACGTCCAAGCAAAATAGCTGTAAGAAATTAACTGAACATTCAAAGTGACCGAACTTGGCAGCACGAGAAAGGACACTTCCAATTCGCCGTTTTCAAAATTCGGTTTGAAAGCGTTTTTTATGCCATGTTGAATTCACGTACGCATACGTGAGATGAACCACATTGTTGTTCTTGTTTGCTAATACTACATATAGTGAAAAAAATAATTGTTTCATATTTCCACCATACGGAGTTGTCAAATTGTTTCTTCAATGTGCGAATCTAAAATTTTGCTTCTAACCTATCTAATAGGTTTAATCTATCTAAATAAACAATCTTTATTAAATATATTACTGAATTATAACCCGAGGAGATAGCTGTAATTAATAATTACATCCATCTATCACCATGGCGAAGCTTAGTGATTTTCACAAGTGCAGTAAAATTACCACGTCTACACGTGTTGGAAAGAAAATTTTTGCATTTAATTGTATATTTTGTACAACTATCCATTTACAACTCCAAGAATTTACTTCATTAAAGGCATTATAGTGAATTGTATGAGTATGACGACATAATTGAAGAAATGAATTACATTGATTTGTGTGGATATAAAAATTTTAAGCATTCTGTTGAGCAGACTCAGACCATAACTGACATGTATTTATTTCCGCTCTGTGTCTTTTTTCGTAATTTTTAAATTTCAAAAAGGAATTTTAATATTATTCCTGTCTCAACAGTCATTAATAGTGGTCGAAACAGAAAAATATATAATATAAGAACTAACGGAGGCGACAGGAATTTTAAGTCTATGTATTGTTTTTCTCGACCAAATGTTAACATATTAGTTAACGAATTCTTGCCCGAATACACGGAAACTCGAGGTGCAGCGCTTACAAACGTGCAAAAGATGAATTGCTTTCTTCGATATGTAGGAGATCCTGGCTTCCAGGTTAGTATGAAGGCAACAAGTAAGAACGTTAACTGCGGCCTGGCCGAAACTCATATACCCTACGCCCGCATCTGTTTAAGCGGGGTTGGTAACGAAATCCCGAACGACAAAATCCGGAAAAATCCCGCAAAATCCCGAAATTCTTGCATTGAAAATCCTTCTGAATGCCGGCCTCGGCCGTGGCAGGGATTAAAACCCTTAGCCAACAAAGCTATCTTCTTTGCTGAAAAGTCTTCCTCTATCCAGGGTCCTTCTGCGTCCATACAGACTCCATTACATCCAGAAATATGCACCGTTTGACTGTTCTACAAATTTAATCCGCATCGGTACTCTTGTCGCGTCGGGAATTTTTCGTTCGGGATTGCTAAAAACGGTCGGGATTTTTTCGTTTGGGATTTTGTCGTTCGGGATTTTGTCCGTCTCCCGTTCAAGCGATTATAATATATTCGTTCTTTTATAATCATGATTTCCACATAGAAGTGGGCAGTTTTCTAAAACGTTTTTGTGTGAGTAATGAAAGAAAATATTTTAGGTTGGTGTTGGTGAGGATACTGGATTACATCAAAGTACTGTATCAAACAGCAACTGGTTTGTTGCCCAAAAAATTGTGGAAAAAGCTGCAGAGTGGATCCGATTTCCTTCTACTATGGATGAAATTGAATCGCACAAATCGATTTGGCAGAGGAACTTTAATTTTCCATGTGCTATTGGTGCTATCGATTGCACCCACGTGCTAATTAAAAAGCCAAAAAACCATGGTGACGAATATATCAACAGGAAAGGCCAGACTTCTTTTAATATTCAAGCTACATGCGACGGTAACGAAATGTTTACCAGTGTAAATTGCAAATGGCCGGGATCAGTTCATGATGCACGGATATGGCGTAACTCCGACATCCAGGTCGCTCTAAAAGATAATCCTGAAGGAGCGATACTTCTCGGAGATGAAGGGTATCCTTTAACCCCGTGGCTCATGACCCCATTTCGGAATCCGAGAACACCCAGCGAGTTACATTTTGATAAGATCCATACAAAGGAGCGTTGCATAATCGAGCGAATGTTCGGCCAATTGAAGCAATGATTTCCCACTTTACAATCAAAAATAAGAGTGAACACTGAAAGAATACCTTCTGTTATTGTTGCCTGCTTCGTTCTTCATAACATAGCCAAAATGATAAACGACGTGGATTTCGCTACATTAGAGAATTTTCCACCAAATGCTGAAATAGTCGAGATAGATCGCAGCAACATATCGGAGTATAGTCGCGGTCAAATACGACGGGACAACATTGTTAATTACCTTTATAACCAATAATATTTTTAATCGTTACATATTACCTAATCTTTCTATATAATTACATATTAAAAATATACATATCTTTAATTTTATAAACATATTTTATTTTATTTAATCAGATGATGGGTTATCATCAGGTTTTTTTATTAAAAATTTGCTCAATCTGAGCTGATAACAATTTCTTTTTTAATTCTAAAACATTTAGCTCCTCTTTGTAGATGTTAAGTTGGCGTTCTTCCTGCCTATTGAGCATTTCCTCTTGCTCTGAGATTAGGTCGACCTGCCTCTCCAGGACATAGCGTTGTAAATTCGGTGATTTCTATTGAGAAAAATAGCATTAGAAAATAGGAAACGATATTAGGTTTATTGAATATTAGTCAATAAATTTACCGGATCTTCTGAGAATAATCGTGCTTTTTTCACTGGTTTTGATGTCGAAGGCATTTCCATCTCTATTTCTCCTTCTCCTGTGTTCACACAATCAGTTGGTTGGTTGGTTGGTTGGTCAAAATTTTTAATTTTGTTATGACCAAGTCCCAGTTCGATTCCAACTATATATTTATGTGTATTTATCAATAATCAAAATTCAAAAATGACTTATAAACACATACATTTTGGTGGAGAAATGGTGGGATTATCTTCACTGTGAAGGATCTCCAACAGTAATTCTTCCGCATTTGTATGCTTCATTGGAACGTTGCCGGTTCGCTTTAAGTCGGCCCTGGATTTCACCCGCTGCTTCATGTTCGCTACCTACTTAAATAAAGGTAGCGTAATCGTGATTTCTACAGACAGATCGACGGACGGACATGGCTATATCGACTCAAAAGGTGATTCTGAGCCAGAATATACATATATATGTACATCAAACAAAGATTACAAGCGGAAGCACAAAGTGAATATACCCTCATTCTTTCGGGTGTAGGGTATAAAAATAACCAAAGTGGAAGGCTTGTATTCCCTTACCTTTTTTATTACTTGCTCCGTGGTATAATTAACCCCCGTCTCCCTTAGCACATCACACATAGCATCAGCCGCTTACCTTTTTTTAATTTTATTGATTTGTACCTGGGATTTATCCAGTAGTACCCTCGCTGTCGAACCTTAAAGCCGAACAAACTCTGCATCCAAGTCGGATTTGCAGTGCTTCGGTTGTGCTGGCGTATCCTCCAAGTCTTCTGCAAATAATAGTATTCCGCAAAACAACAAAATGTAGATACATACATACATATGTACATATGAAGTGCAATGTAAACTTACCATAGTTAATTTCCTCTATTGCAAACTCTAGTGATTCAGTTTATATGTTAATTTCAAAACATTCAAACTATTTCAACTCAGTTATTTTGTAACTAAATTATACCTGAATTATACCTGTGTAAAAATGGTGTTGTGAGAAAAGGCAATGTAAAGGCAGAGAGATCCGAAAATCAGCCCGAACACTTAAAGATGCCTAACAAACAAGATTTTGTTTTTGAAATTAGGTTTCTTTGCCTGTCTATTTAGAAATTTTAAGAGAAAATATTTTCTAATCCGAATGAAAAGGGTGAGAAGACTTTCTGGGTCGGATTTTGAACAACAGGAGTATGCAGGCACTATATCTACCATTTGATTAAATAAAAATTTGCCAACCCCAATATCGTGGCACCCCTTATTGAAAACCTCACAGAACCTATCATCTAAGCTTTTTCTAATTTGACCAAAGAAATGTTCTAATTCATCCTGGCAAAGTCTCATAGTTTGTAAATAAGAGAAACCTTTGTCGGATAAATATTCCCACAAATGTCCTAAACTCTCTTTGTTTAAAAGCCAACCTTTAATGAAAGAAAATGAATTTTTAATATCAGAACCACTGCGGTCTGTAATTCTTATAGAATTAAGAAGGGATTTTGCATCTTTAAGAAATTCTATCTGCTCTTGTGAGTGAGAATAAACCTGTTTGGATTTGGTATGGACATCTAAAAATTTGTTATTAAAAATATTGAAGGGCTGGTCGAAAAATAAGATAAATGCAGATGTATTGGTTGTTGTTGGAGCTTTAGATGCATCAAATTCAGCAGAGCTGTATAGTACATTCATAGCAGAAGAAACTGTATTGCTCATGGCTTGTGCTGCTAGCCTAACCTTCATTTTATCGAAATTGTTCGGGTAAATATGGGAAGAGGTAAGCTTGTGACCACAACGGGGTTGCAATGTACTATCCACATTGTAAAAATGAAGGAGGTCGTTCCAGAAAATGGGTACATTATTAAAAAAGATTTTATTTTTAAGGTTAAAGAAACAGTTCCGGGTAGTTTTTACCAAGTGCGGTGTGTCAAAGAAAAACATAATTTTTCTGTCATTCACCAGAAAGCAAGGCTGATCCTCAGTTACACCTACAACCTTAGCAAAATTTAGAAATGTGAGTATATCGAATAACTACATGACTATCTACAATTTAATTTAAAAGTAGGTAAGGAAGTGCTCCGACTGTCTCCATATTAGATATCAAATTGAATTTCATAGCCAGAGAAGATAATTCTAAGCACGAAAAATACCATTTCAAGCTTTTAGAATAGTAATACATGCAATATAGAGACAAATAATTGCAAAATAAGAATGCTCGGATATTCAAGAAAAAATGTAAAAAGTTTGAATGTACATATGTTCATATGTATATTATTTGGTTTACGTCCCTGGAAATTTCTAAGCAAATACGCTCTTTATGAACACATAAAAGAGCCAGAAATAAACCTTTTATCCTTCCTACAGAAAATATTGCAGAAAACATTTCTAAATAAGTCAGAAAAGGCTTATAAAATTGTGCGTTCCTTCAAACGTGATTTCCACAGACAGACACGGATGTACTCGTAGTGGGAATACACTTTGGAAAGCGCGTAAAAAACCGTTGATCGAAAAAAGACACTAACCTTTGATAGTCGGTGATCCGGTGAGGAAAGACGTACATCCTTGATTTCCCGGGGCAGTTCTTGACACATTTTCTTCCCATTTTTTGTTTGTCTTGAAGACAATGTAGCCTCCTTTCAAACACTAAAAGAAAAAGAACTTTTAGAAACAAAGTATACCACTTTAACCTTAGCGTCTTATTTCACGCTTATTAGTTTTTACTATTATTATTCTTTTTCTCTTTTAACTTATCTTTTTCGATTTTCTTAAAAGTTAGAATTACGAGTATTTTGCGCTCAGAAGATCCACTTCTGATTAGACTTATAATATTAATTTTTTACCATGCGTAAACAATGGTGGTGAAGTTTCTGATATCTAAAATAGTGGGCACAAAAGAGAATTTTTTCCCCCCGGTGGATTTACAGCATATAATTTTCAAATATACCTAGTTCTGTTTTTACGTGAATTTGATTGAACGCGATTTTAAAAAAGATTTCATTCCTTTTTACACAATTTAATTTGATTTAACGCGGTCCAAGAAATGTCAATTTAAAATAATTTTTTGGAAGAAAAACACATTTTTATAACTCAGACTAAAAAGTAAAATCCATGATGTTGTTGAACAATAGAGATAAAAGACTTTCAGTGGAAATTTATACAAATACAAAAGATTCTGTTTCAGAATTTACACCATTTCCAAGTGTAAATGAGAATAGGTCAAGTGTAAATGAGATTTTCCATTTGGAAATGAGAATAGAACAAATGTAAATGAGATTTTCCATATGGAAATGAGAATAGAGCAAATGTAAATGAGATTTTCCATATGGAAATGAGAATAGAATAAATGTAAATGAGATTTTCCATATGGAAATGAGAATAGAACAAATGTAAATGAGAAAAGATCAAATGAAAATGAGAATAGAACAAATGTAAATGAGATTTTTCATATGGAAATGAGAATAGGTCATTTGAAAATGAGATTTTCCATATGAAAATGAGAATAGAACAAATGTAAATGAGATTTTCTATATGGAAATGAGAATAGAACAAATGTAAACGAGATTTTCCATATGAAAATGAGAATAGAACAAATGTAAATGAGAAAAGATCAAATGGAAATGAGAGTATTTTATTTTAAATTACGAGTATATCTTACGCTGTTAACCTCAAGTTTTTCTTCAGTTTAAGTTTAATTTAGTTAAAACGAGTTTTAATTTGATTTTTATGTATTACTTTAATAAGAGATTTTAAAGCACAGGAGAGTATGAATTAAAATTAGGTTCATTAGTATAAGTTATAAGCTATAATAACATATGTAAGTGAAGTAAGTTTTAATAGGTTAATAGATTAATGTATACAATAGTCTAATAAGTACATTAACTGATGTGCTAACTAATAAGTTTTAAGTATAAGTATTAATAATTTATTACTACTACCATATTTTAATATTTATTTTTAGACAAGTATATTTCCTTTTACATCCCAACTGGCACATCATTTTCATCCAAGACTAATTAGTGGAATGTGGTTGTATGTTGTATTGCACGCGTGCAGTCGCTGGTGGAGACGGTTCGCTTAGCTGCGTCTATCAATTGTTCTACGTACTGCAGACGTTGCTCTCCGACTCCACCGGGTGTTGTTTGTGGTAGCTGCATATGTCTTTTCACATGTGCCTTTATTTTCCCCCAAACGGACTCTATGGGGTTCAACATCGGCGAATAAGGTCCTAGTCGTAGGAGAGTGGCTTCCGATGTAGACAAGAGTGAGTCCAAAAGACTATGGCAAGGTGCATTGTCGCAAACAATGACTAAATCATCAAGTTGGTTCCCTATTTCAACCCACCTCGACATCAGCCCTTGGACCCACTCCCTAGCAGTGGCCGATTTAAAGGAACCCCTCTGACGGTCCATTTTCAAAATGCCTTGGGCTCCGATGGCTCCGATTAAATGGACATTTGGTCCACGCGATGTGGGTGTTTTTTGGTTACATCGACTACCAATTCTTGACCATCCATGTGTCCTTCGGCAGAATATGTAGATTAAAGTTGGTCTCATCTATCCATATAATTTGCTTTCCCGCTCTTATTAAATCATATAATTTAGTTATGTACACTGCCTGTTTCTCTTTATTTACAAGTGAGTTCATTGCAATGGGCTCGCAATGAACCTTTTTAATCGAATAAAGCTGACCTTGTAAGGCATTGCCTACAGTTGATAAAGCCATCGATATGTTGAACTTACTTTGCACTTCGTCCTTTAGTTGCTTTAAGGTCAGAGAAGGATTTTTTTCCAAACAGTCCAAAATATATCCAACGTGTTCTTCGGACATGGATCTTTCCTTTCGTCCACCTCTTCTCATTGCTTGGACATTGCCACTGTTTACCCAACGGAATGCAGTCTTATATTTTACTCCTAATGAGGTAGCGAGGACTTTCCAATCGTGTCCGCGATTTGCTGCTTCGACAACTCTTTCCCTGTCTTGACTATTATACGATTTGTACTTTTTACGTTCAATGTTTTCAATTGCTAATAATTAATAAATTTTATTAACAAATTTTTTGAAACTTTAAATTTCATTTTAATTACCTTCAATGTCTGCTTTGCATAACGGACATGTTGATTCTTCTTTTATACAATCTTTGTGGAATATATGTTTGCAGGGAAGAGCACGACTTACTTCTTTACCACGACTCATTGTTAATAAGCAAATTGAGCAATCTTCGCCGAGCTCCATTTTTAACAACACTTTTTAAACAACACTTTAATATACATAGAACAATATATTCAGAATATTGCGAAAATTTTCATTTCTGACAAAAATTTGCAAAGTCTAAACTCAGCGTTATCTACTTTGCGTAGCGATCATATTAACAGGCTTTGCAAATTTTTGTCAGAAATGAAAATTTTCGCAATATTCTGAATATATTGTTCTATGTATATTAAAGTGTTGTTTAAAAAGTGTTGTTAAAAATGGAGCTCGGCGAAGCTGGAGCTGGAAAGCAAATTATATGGATAGATGAGACCAACTTTAATCTATTCTGCCGAAGGACACATGGATGGTCAAGAATTGGTAGTCAATGTAACCAAAAAACACCCGCATCGCGTGGACCAAATGTCCATTTAATCGGAGCCATCGGAACCCAAGGCATTTTGAAAATGGACCGTCAGAGGGGTTCCTTTAAATCGGCCACTGCTAGGGAGTGGGTCCAAGGGCTGATGTCGAGGTGGGTTGAAATAGGGAACCAACTTGATGATTTAGTCATTGTTTGCGACAATGCACCTTGCCATAGACTTTTGGACTCACTCTTGTCTACATCGGAAGCCACTCTCCTACGACTAGGACCTTATTCGCCGATGTTGAACCCCATAGAGTCCGTTTGGGGGAAAATAAAGGCACATGTGAAAAGACATATGCAGCTACCACAAACAACACCCGGTGGAGTCGGAGAGCAACGTCTGCAGTACGTAGAACAATTGATAGACGCAGCTAAGCGAACCGTCTCCACCAGCGACTGCACGCGTGCAATACAACATACAACCACATTCCATCAATTAGTCTTGGATGAAAATGATGTGCCAGTTGGGATGTAAAAGGAAATATACTTGTCTAAAAATAAATATTAAAATATGGTAGTAGTAATAAATTATTAATACTTATTATACTTAAAACTTATTAGTTAGCACATCAGTTAATGTACTTATCTAATAAGTCTACTATTGTATACATTAATCTATTTACCTATTAAAACTTACTTCACTTACATATGTTATTATAGCTTATAACTTATACTAATGAACCTAATTTTAATTCATACTCTCCTGTGCTTTAAAATCTCTTATTAAAGTAATACATAAAAATCAAATTAAAACTCGTTTTAACTAAATTAAACTTAAACTGAAGAAAAACTTGAGGTTAACAGCGTAAGATATACTCGTAATTTAAAATAAAATATTCTCATTTCCATTTGATCTTTTCTCATTTATGTACATTTGTTCTATTCTCATTTTCATATGGAAAATCTCATTTTCAATTGACCTATTCTCATTTCCATATGGAAAATCTCATTTACATTTGTTCTATTCTCATTTCCATTTAATATTTTCTCATTTACATTTGTTCTATTCTCATTTCCATTTGATCTTTTCTCATTTACATTTGTTCTATTCTCATTTCCATATGGAAAATCTCATTTACATTTGTTCTATTCTCATTTCCATATGGAAAATCTCATTTTCAATTGACCTATTCTCATTTCCATATGGAAAATCTCATTTACATTTGTTCTATTCTCATTTCCATTTAATATTTTCTCATTTACATTTGTTCTATTCTCATTTCCATTTGATCTTTTCTCATTTACATTTGTTCTATTCTCATTTCCATATGGAAAATCTCATTTACATTTGTTCTATTCTCATTTCCATATGGAAAATCTCATTTTCAATTGACCTATTCTCATTTACACTTGACCTATTCTCATTTACAATTGGAAATGGTGTAGTGTAGATTCTGTTGCCTACAAAAAAATAAAATTTAAAATTATAAATAAATATATAAAATTAAAATAAAATTTGTTTGGTTTTTGAACGAACTTTTCCTGGAACACGTGGTGGAAGAATTTGGAGAGGGGCAACGATTGTCTTAGGGTGTAGGGAAGAAGATGAGCAAATGATGTGAGAAACAGAATCCACTGTTTCTGTTGTTAACAGCGTAGAGAGAATTAGTTTGTACGAACACAGAGAAAGTTTCGGCGCCATTTTGGGGAAGCAAAGACGCTATTAATGGTAATTGAACAAAAAGCTTTTCGTCAACTTTTATTTTGTTTCTTTCTGAGAGTAATAGGCCCCATACACGGTGAGTCTGACTCGCGAGTCAATTGTGTACGTGTTGACTCGCGTTTAGCCTACACACAGTCGAGTTATTCATTTATTTGAAACTTTCGAAGCAAGAGGCTGTGGATGGATATCGACGTTCTAATTGCAATCGCTCTTATTTTGGGCAAGGCAAAGGAAAAGGAAAAAATTAAGAAAACGAAGCGATTGTGGATGAAGAAGTGGTTCAAAGAACGGCCTACCTTCACACATCAAAACTTATTGAACGAGCTGAATTTTTCCGCTCCAAAGGATTTTCAAAATTTCTTGCGTTTCAACATCAGTGAATATAATGAGTTACTGCAGTTAATAAGAGTGCTAATTGAAAAAAAGGACACTTTCATGCGTGCTGCAATTTCGGTTGAACATCGTTTGTCAATTACGCTATGCTATTTAGCAACAGGAAACGGGTTTGAGGACTTAAAGTTCACCAGTGCGATATCTCCACAAGCAATTCGCAAAATTATCATTGAAACGTGTAATGCTATCATTACTGTTTTAAAGGACTATATGAAGGTATATTAAACGTATATTATTTCATTAATATATATTATTAATGATTTCCATTAATACTTCAATTACTCCAATTTTATTACCTACACTTGAATTACTTATTTTTTATATATTTCAGGTGCCTGAAACAGAATATGAATGGGAAACTATTGTAGATGATTTCTATGCAAAGTGGAATTTCCCCAATTGTGTGGGAGCTGTAGATGGCAAACATATGGCTATTCGAAAACCAAAAAATTCAGGCTCCTTATTCTATAATTATAAAAAATTTTTTAGTGTTGTTTTGATGGCGGTAGTGAATGCCAATTATGAATTTATAGTTGCGGATGTTGGAATTAATGGCCGAATATCGGATGGAGGTGTTTTACGAAATACTCTCTTCGGGAAAGCACTATATTCTAATCGTCTGAATTTGCCGCAGCTAACAGCCTTGCCTAAAAGCGATCGTATTTTACCATTGACTTTTATTGGTGATGATGCGTTCCAACTGACAGATAACTTCATGAAACCGTTTGCACACACTGGCCTCACAAAAGAGCAACGGATATTCAATTATCGTTTGAGCAGAGCACGCCGCATTGTGGAGAATGCATTCGGCATTTTAGCCACTCGTTTTGGTATATTTCAACGTGCTATAAACCTAGAACCGGATAAAGTGCAAATTGTTGTTCTTGCCTGTTGTTTCCTGCATAGTTTTCTTCGGAAAAAGAAGTCTTCTCAATACTGTTCAAGAGGATTCGTTGACATGGAAAATATGCAAACAGAAGTTGAAAGTACATGGAGGCCCGACTTTCAGTTACAAGAGCGGCTTATATTAATGGTTTACAAACAGATGCGATTTTTGTTTTTGTACTTTTAGTAGTTAGTGCTTATAGTCCTGACCCCAACAAATGAAAAATAAAGTGTCGCTCTCCCTTGGGGGTGGGGATGGAGCCCTTTGAAATTTGAAAAGAAAACATCAATAACTCGAAAACTGTAAAAGATATTATGATGATGTTGGTACCGTTAGAAAGCTAATAAAAATGTCATTAATTTATGTAAAATGAAATTTTATCGAATTGCAACGGTTTTCTAAATAATCGCAAATTAAACTTTTTAGTACTTTTTTTTTCATTACGAAAATTTTTTTCTACAAAAAATATATAATTAACCCATATAATTATATAAAAAGAAAGAAAGTAGAGGGAACAAGCTTTCTGAGAAAATTTATTTCATTCAAATCGGTGCGGTATTCACGGAGAAAAGCCATTTTTAAACTGGCATCAAACTGCATTCTACAATAATCTTATTATACCTTTTTTTTCAATAATGCGACTCTGCCACTCTGATACTGTGCAGTATGGCATGTTGCCGTAGCGGTAGTGGTGTTTGCAGTTACAATGTATAATATTAAAAAACTGTGCAAAATTTGCGCTCAACATCTTCGTTGTCAAAATTTAAATTGAAACAGGAATAACGGTAACTGCCGCCATAGCTCAAATTTTGGAAAACCCAACGGTGCAAACTCAGTACGTTCGCATTATTAAAAATAGGCATAGTAGTAAGATTCAAAATTAGTAGTTTATACTTACGTTTAAAAATGCTTTTTCTCCGTAAGTACTGCACCGATTTGAATGAAATAAATTTTCGCAGATAGCTTGTTCCCTCTACTTTCTTTCTTTTTGTATAATTATATGGGTTAATTATATATTTCTTTTAGAAAAAAATTTTCGTAATGAAAAAAAAGTACTAAAAAGTTTAACTTGCGATTATTTAGAAAACCGTTGTCATTTCGATAAAATGTCATTTTACATAAATTAATGACATTTTTACTAGCTTTCTAACCAACATCGGTACCAACATCATCCTAATATCTTTTACGGTTTTCGAGTTATTGGTGTTTCCTTTTCAAATTTCAAAGGGCTCCAGCCCCGCCCCCAAGGGGGAGCGACATTTTTTTTTGGTCTGTTGGGGTCAGGATCATAAAAACTAAGGAAAAAAAAAAAAAAAATTCCAGCTGTTTGTAAACGGTAAATATGTTCCACAAGAGCTGCAACGAACCATCTCCCGAAATTTAACAAATAGCTCCAAATATATACGTGAACAATTCTGTGGATATTTTAATAATGAAGGCCAAGTTTCCTGGCAAAACAATATGGTTTAAACAATAAATTAAAAGTTCAAAATAAATTCAAATTGTATTATTTGTGTATAATACACCAATAAATTTATTAAACAAATAAATTTCAAAGTATATTAAAGTGTATATTCAAAGTGTATTAAAAGTATTAAAATATGATGATAAATCTTGTCCATTTTGTGGTTGCGAATAAGCTTCTTCAGGTGAAGGCGTCGGCAGACGAACATACATAACCTTTGGTGGAATCGTGCTTTTTTGTCTGTGAAGTGAAGGCTTCGGCGTAGATGCCTGACTGCCACATTTGTCAACGAACGCATCAATTTTAAGCTTTGGCCATAAGCTTTGGCCCCTTTGGCCATAAAAAAGCACTTCGCTGATTAATTTTTCGGCAATTAATGCCTGACCAGGATCCATTGCCTCCAGTTTCAGTGCCCAAAATTCACTTTCTTTTTGATGGACATTGGGTTTGACCTTCAAGCGTTCAGAAGCTAATCCAATTAATTCGTCCAGTTGTTCACTCTGTTGTGATTTCTTTTTTTTAATTTGCGGTTCATTTTCCTCTTCGCCGTTCTGAAAAGAACGGAACAGATTTTAAATAAAATGTTATTTTACATAAATTATCTACTTTTATAACGATCTACTTTTATCTACTTTATATAAAAATTAATACTTTTACAACGGTACCTATATCATCCAGATATTTTCTACAGTTTAGACTCCTAAACCAGACGAGAGCGACCTACATATATACTTACAAGCATATTGCCAAAGAATATACAATATATAGAAGGCGCATCACTCAAAAATTTCAATTTTTAGAATCAGATGCGGTCGGTCGGCAGAAAGCGGGTGCAAGCAAAATGAGTGAAAAGAGCGTCACTGCTTTGAAAGTTTATTTTGCCTTTGCTTTGGTTTTCTCTGGTTTTCTCCGCTCTTTCTGCTTAGCATTGGCATCATGGGCCGAGCTCTTGCCATTCATGTGAATTGCTTCTCTTCTCTCTTCGTTTCCCTCACAATTTCATTGCTTATTATCAAAGGATTTGAACGATTTCTTTCCTCGTTCTTGGCCCGAGCCAAATGCATTTCATGTATATTTCTTTCCCTTTCGTTTCGTCGCTTATGACGATATGCCGTTGTTTGCTGCTTGTGTTAGGTAATTTTATACGTCTATGTATGCTTTGGTTGTGTGGTGGCAAGGTTGTCGGAGCTTGCGGCCGCAACTAGAAATTTTTGATTATCTGTTTAAAAATTTCAATTGATAGAATAATTGAAAATTAAAATAATTATAAGATTGTTGATAAAATGAAAATATTTGAAAGTTTTTTGAAAAATTATTAAATATTATTTCTTTGCTTGTAAATAATATTTAATAATTTCTTGAAATTCATATTTTTAAAAAAAATTTAAATTTATTTATAACACTATATATTTATATAACAATACACATATCATTTGTTATGTTTGGACAATTTATATATCCTTTTTTTATTGAATTAGAAGTTTATTGTTATCCCAAATGTTCAAAAGTCTTTTAACTTAATAAAAAAAGTGAACACCGAGGATTAAATTCAGGTACTTTTATCAAAAATTATTTCAATTTTTTGTACCGGATAAAATTCATCGAACATTCCGACATTTTTCCTCAATTTTTCAATAAGAAAAAACGCAGATGCGCTACGTTCTTCTAATTGCTAAAAAGACATTCTCCTCTGTCGTTTTCATCTCTTGTCACGTCTAGCGTCGTCAACTCAGCCAACTCTAGAATAGCCACACAAAGCTCATCCTACACATACGAAACCCACAGACGCTAAATGACACAAACACATGCATTCACAATTCTTCAACCCATCGTTAGCCAAAAAAGAACACCTGGCATGAAGTCGTGAATAAGACGCGAGAAGAAAACACGAAAACGAAAAGTTGGAAATTGGTTGAGAGGTTGAACCAAAAGAGACAAAGTTATTAAAGAAATGAGAGAATGAGGAGAAACTCAAAAAAACACTCAAAAGTGTACGTACCAGTACGTACACCAGAGCAAAAATTTTCGGCCGAAAATTTATATGGGATGCGCCTTCTATACATTGTATATTCTTTGGTAAAAGTTTTCCTGGTGCGATCAACAAAATTGTCACCATAGTCACCAAAATTAATTTCGAACCTCTCAAAATGCCTGACGTATACGTAAGCAAAATTTCATAGACTTTTCATAGTAATCGCAGGTTCAATTCCCGGTTTGGTGAAAAAATTTTTAATTTATTTTTTTTAATTTATTTGTCAATATTATTAATGTTGAATATCATCATTACTGCTCCACATTCTAATTTAAATTTAATTTCTATGATTTTTAATTAAGTTCGCATTTCGAAATTTTACCTATACTTTTTTTCATGGCGTCGTCGGGATTTGAACCTCTACTCATTGTATTCCAAACCAATCAAACATCCTCTAGGCTACGGACAGTTTTTGTTTCCAAACTCTTTTAAGTTAGTTTTTTTTTTACTGGGAAAACTGCGCTATAACTTTTCGAATCAAATTCGAAAATATGCTCTCAATTATTTCAGATATGCCTTTTTATTTCCAAACTTACATCTTTGGAAGCGCTCTATTGGCAGCACCTACGGGTAAGAAAAAGATGCGCCTCTTTCATTTACAAATGAGAAGCGCTGGCTATCGGGCCCGATGTAACATGCTCATGAGAAGCTGAGCTGCACAGCAGCAGTGATTGTGTTTCGACTGATATTTTGATGCTGTGTTGTTGCTGGGGGAATTATTTTTCAACTCTTTTGTGGGTGTTAGTTAGTAGTACGTCGGTGCGCCTTTTTTTGTACATTTGAATTGCATGCACAAGAGTAAACCAAAGAGCAGGAGAGAGAGCAATCTTAATGCCAAACGCACATATTTTCATATATGTGCATGTGTTGAGTCTGCCCGAAAGCAAATTCTTCTCCTTTTTTTTAGGGAAAATAATGAAAATTAAAGAGATTATGTTTTCTTAAAATACTTTAAAAGTTAAAAGTTAGAAAAAGTTCGAAAAAAATTATTAATCGGAGATTATTAATTCTTATTATTAATTAAGAATTATTATTATTATCAATTAATATTATTAATTATTGATTATTTTAAAATAATGATAATAATGATCATGATAAAATAATAATGATTATTTTAAAGATGATTATTTATCAAACAAATAGTTCCCTCTAAGAATTAATACTCAAGGTGACCATGCAAAAATCGCCGTTGCAGTTTTTAGAGTTTGTGATTGCATCAAGAAAATGCGTATATGTATGTATGTAGAGCGATGAATACCACAAGCACTGGTAGTTATCTGAATTGTGCGAGAAAGTCGCCATAGAAATGGCAAAGCTTGTGTCATATAAATTCTCACAGAGGCATTCCAAGATTCACGAACTATTGAAATCGTCTTTCAAAATCGTCTTTAGACGATTGAAATCGTCTTTCGTATTCCAAGATTCACGAACTATTGAAATCGTCTCTCAAATCGTCTTTAGACGATTGAAATCGTCTTTCGTATTCCAAGATTCACCGAAATAGTTAAAATTCTTGTAAAACGTTGAAATTATCGTCTTTTGGTATTCCAAGAGACGATTTTATCGGATTTCTTCTCCTAAAAAAGACGATCAGAAATTAGCTCTCGTTCCCTAATAAAAATGTAATATTTCAATGAAAAATCTGGTTATATATTTTTTGATTCACTTGTATATTTATTATTTTCTATTTTTATTTATAAAATAGATAATAAATAGTAAATACATAATTGTTATAAGAAATACTAATTCCAATTTTGATTTCGAACGCGAATTAATTCCTTCTCAGAGTCTTCAGCAAAAAATTCCACTAAAGGAATCCATGTTTTTCAATGAAGCTGCATTAAACCGTCGCTTGTGGGCGAGGGAGATGAAGAGCATGGTAGTTCGTGCATTGAAATTCTTCACTCTTGGACCTGCATGAACAAAACTAACACATACACAATTTTAATTAGCGAGGGTTCTGAATATTTCACCAACGCATACAAGTGACAGGCCAATCAAAATATTCAACAAAATACATACACGGAATGTTTTCACTTGAACTGTGCAATACAAGTGGAATTTTCCATTGTTCACAAGTTCGTACAGTGTTGGAAAATTTCTACCAAAAAAAACAATGGTAATTTTTTTTTGCTAAAATCTAAGCGAAATTATATAAAATAACACAAATATTACTCTACATATAATTCGCAATGTATATTCTATATTTTGGTAACGGTTATAACTTTGTTTTTCGCGAAAAAAAACAATTTTTTTAGGTTTTTATTTATTCAACATAACTATCTCGGCAAAAAAGTCACGAAAAAGGGAACGAGACATTCCAAGATTCACGAAACTCGAATCGTCTTTTGCTTTTACTGCAGTTTGAGCTCAAGATGACATTTTCAGTGCTAGGAGGCAAAACTTTGATTATTGTAGTTACGTTGAATAAATAAAAAACTAAACAAATTGTTTTTTTCGCGAAAAACAAGGTCATAAACGTTGCTAAAATGTAGAATATACATAGCGAATTATATGTAGAGTAATATTTGTGTTATTTTATATAATTTCGCTTAGATTTTAGCAAAAAAGAATTACCATTGTTTTTTTTTGTTAGAAATTTTCCAACACTGTACGACTTTGTAAACAATGGAAAATTCCACTTGTATTGCACAGTTCAAGTGAAAACATTCCGTGTATGTATATTGTTGAATATTTTGATTGGCCTGTCACTTGTATGCGTTAGTGAAATATTCAAAACCCTCGCTAATTAAAATTGTGTATGTGTTAGTTTTGTGCTCTGTTCATGCAGGTCCAAGAGTGAAGAATTTCAATGCACGAACTACCATGCTCTTCATCTCCCTCGCCCACAAGCGACGGTTTAATGCAAGCAGAATTGTTCTCGTGTGTTAAGCTTCATTGAAAAACATGGATTCCATTAGAGGAATTTTTTGCTGAAGACTCTGAGAAGGAATTAATTCGCGTTCGAAATCAAAATTGAAATTAGTATTATTTATAAAAATTATGTATTTACTATTTATTATCTATTTTATAAATAAAAATAGAAAATAATAACTATACAAGTGAATCAAAAAATATATAACCAGATTTTTCATTGAAATATTACATTTTTATTAGGGAACGAGAGCTAATTTCTGATCGTCTTTTTTAGGAGAAGAAATCCGATAAAATCGTCTCTTGAAATACCAAAAGACGATAATTTCAACGGTTGCATTCAGGACAACAAGCTGTGTTGGCTTTTTGCTGTTTTTTTGTCTGAGGGGGTTAGAAAGGTCAGAAGGGCTGAAGGGCTGACAAAGCCGTCGCCATTTTTTCTAGCCAAAAATTTGTATGCTGGATCTGCTCAGAAATTTCTTCTCTGTCACTCATTTTCAGTGTTTTGTTTACTTCTCGTGTGGCGGCCACGTGGAATTTGGCAATGAAGTGTTGTTGTTGTTTAAATGTTGTTGTTTATTAGCAAAGACTCAGCAAACGTATTCAGAGAACATGATTTATTCTGACAAGAAAAAGCCAACACAGCTTGTTGTCCTGAACGCAGCCAATGTTAGGCTCCGAAGACATTTTCATACGAATGTCGCATTTGTCTTCGACGTCAACAAGAGCGACAATGTTCTCAATGTTTAAACAATTAAAGAAAATGTCGCCAATGTTGTCTTCGATGACAATTAACGAAAATGTCGCCAATGTTGTCTTCGATGACAATTAACGAAAATGTCGGCACAGAAATTAAAAAAAAAATAGCGTATTAGCATAGGCCACACCATAATTACGTCCAAGTTCTTTTCTTGGCTTGACTTTATTTTGTGATATTTTGTAGACAAATAATTATTTAAATTTTATTTATATTTATAAATTTTTATAAATGACAATGTACCGTGGCGGGAATCGAACCCTGACTCTCAATATTACTAGGCGACCACTTACTCCACCAGGCTATTGAGAGTCGCTTTGTTTGTCATATTTTTTCTTTATATCTCTATATCAATCAGAATTAAAAATCAACAAACGACTGAAAATTTGGAAAAAATTTAAGTATAGTTGAGAAGTCATAATGTGCTCGTTGCTATGCTTAATTTTAAACTTTTGGTTGCTTACAAGACAATCTGCAGGACCTGTCCGATTGGGCACAGTTTGGATTCTGTGTCCCTAAACATGTCGCCAATGAAAAATGTTGCCGACAAATAGGAATTTGTCCTGCAAGACGTCTTCGAGGACAATGTCTTCAAAGAAGCTTTGAACTACTGGGTAATAATAATATAAATAAAATTAAAATAAAACAAGTAGAGTGTTAGCTTCGGCCTGGTAGAAGCTCATATACCCTACACCGCCATCCGTCAAAGGGAAGAAGAAAGTGGATGGATGACGGCTCCTTTCATTCCTTTACAAACAGTAGATTTATTAACTCATTTACAACACCGCTTTTCCCAACAAACACCTCATTATATGATATGGTATATCAGTGGCCGTGTCACACCCATTTTTGGGAGTTTTTTTTAGTCTGCGACGGTGAACTCGGAAATAAAATTTTAGCTTAAAATTCACTCTACAAGATGAGAAATTGAGCTATAACCACGAATTAATTCATATTGTCCATAAAAAGTAGGACAAAAGTAGTGTCTATAAAAAGTAGGCGTGGCACTAGTCCGCCTATCTTTATTCGTTCAAATCACGATTGCAGGATCGTGATTTCCACCGACGGAGAGACAGACAGGCGGACGGACAGGGCTAAATCGACTGAGGAGGTCATTCTGAGCCAGAATATATATACTTTTATATACCTGCCACGCCTCCTTTAATGCGTTGCAAATGGAAGCACAAAGTGAATATACCCTCAATCCTTCGGGTGTAGGGTATACACATAGTAATAATTTTTTTAAACCGCAATGCGCATTGCGCCTTCTGTATTTGTCCATATCGTCAAGATATTATCAGGGCAAGAAGCATCGAGGACAAGGACAGAACATAACAACAACTAACACACTGTATGAGACACCCTTTGCCATCGTAGCAACACAGTCAGCAGACCACCGTATAGCGTCTGAAGCAGAGATAATGAGATGGGACAATTGATATACTTGAGATTTTTCCTAGTTTCAAGGAAATAATTTTTAAGTACTTCTCAGTAGTTAAAAGTTAGTTAAAACATCCTCTAAGATTAAATACTCAGTATGTCCACGCAAATTTGTTGGTACAGTCTTCCTAGAAGAATGTACCAAATTCCGAATAATTTTAGACGATTTTGCGATTGTCTCAAGAAAATTCGCATGTACTCTCTACCCCATGCAAATTTTTTTGATACAGTGTCCTATCTCATTATCTATTGTGAAATAGATCTCATTATCTATTTCATTATCGACAGAAATTCTATATTGCAATCGGCTATTTTGCTTCTCATTGGGCGCGCTCTCAGATAGTGTTTTGCTGTTGCTATCGGAACGTTGATTATGTTTCACGGAGATATTGGCTGCATTAAGGAAGCATGTGACATTGCATATACATACATATGTATGTATGCAATAATGTACATATGTAATAAAGTTGTTCTTTAATTTGCGGATTCACACGTACTTCTTAAAATTTAAATGATGATGCTATAATATCAATAGCAATAAAATATCAATAGTAATAAAACATATTTTTTATATATTTCTAGAGATTTAAAAACTTTTAATTTTATAGATGCAAATCCTGCTATTTATCCTGTAATCCAACGCTTATTATGAACATAATTTTAAGAAATTCAAATGTACAAAAAAAGGCGCGCCGACGTACTACTAACTAACACCCACAAAAGAGTTGAAAAATAATTCCCCTAGCAACAACACAGCATCAAAATCAGAGATAACGAGATAGGAAACTGCGTCAAGACCCATCGTATATGTAAAAAAAAAACGAAATTCGGTATTTAGGTGAAACACGTATAGTGTATGTGTCGTGTATATGTAGTTCACCACAAGACGTCACGTTTATATGACATTTCTTTTGTTTATTATTTTAACAGATGAAAAATGTTTAGCTTGTGAAAATTGTTTAGCTATTTCGCAAAGAAATTAGTGTTTTTAGTGAATTTTAATGAAGTTAAATCATGCACTGGACCTCGTAAGTAGCACTTGCCGGGGCTGTATACGAACGGCTTGCCATTTTGGAGCAGGATGATTGGCCTGCAACGGCAGGCATGGACATTTCAGTGCAGGGAATTTTGTTGCGACCTCTGGTATTTTTCTCCGGCCAATCGGAGTTGATGGGTCATGTTTTGAGTGGTACCGCATCGGATCCGATATCAGCATATCAAGGCACCACCTTGTCGCACAATCATGAACACTATGTGATACTATCGTCGGGAGCCACGGTCTTTATGGCGTATACTCGGGGCTCAGTCAATCGAAATGACTGTCAATTGAATGGTAGTGGAATGGAAATCAACTTAGCGTTTGAAATCGCAACGCAAATGGAGAAATTAAAAAAAAGTACTTTGACTAATTATTAAATTATTATTTAAGTGTTTTATGTGATGTTTTTGTATTTTTTTCTAGTACGGGCGTTGCTGTACTTGGCCACACGGTTGCTGGATTTACTCACGCACGAGCTCGTTGAACACGCATATACGACAGATTCATCAAAATTGCGAATATCAGGATTGCCTGCATTGTGGTCGCACTGTACTAAAATCCTTCTTTAAGACACATCAGCGTCGTCACTTTAAGAAGGCAAAATTTCTTTGCTCCGAGTGACGCAAGTAAAAGAAGGGGGGAATAATTCTTGAAGCATTTCTAACGAAAGACTCTACAGCCAACACCTTCACGAGCAGCTACACATTGAAGAAACATTTGCATATTCATTCTAAGAACCGTGATCGCAATATCGAGTGCGAATTGTGGGGTCGCCGATTTTATATCATCGAATCTTTTCGCATGCATCAGGTTATTCATCAAGATCCCAAGCAACGTGAGAGCTACTACTGTAGTCTGTGCGATAAATCTTTCTTGCGCCAAACCAATCTTATTTACATATTTTCTTTTATTCTCTACATTTTAGGTATTTTAGTACCAGATCCGTTACTCTCAAAGCTGCCAAATCAAAAAGCTGTACAAAGCTGTAAAAGCTGTATGGTACATTCTAAATACTCGCACAAATCCGCCGCATTTACTTTAGCTTTTCTTATAAGAACTTTATAAGAATCTCCTTCTTTTAAATTTCAGCTAAACCAAATAGAAATTCTTTCTGCTTTCCAAGTAGAAGATTTCTACAGTCGCGACACCTGCTTCAAGCGCAGCAAATACAGTGACAACAGCAATAACAACAAAGGTTACACCACCAATGCAAGCACAAAATAATCCAATGCTCGCAGCACATTTTAATGACTTCATCAACTACGGCAGGGCCAACAGCGACATGCAAGCTGCAACAAATTAGGAATTAGAACATAAACGAGGCAATATACATATATTTAAATTATTTCCGAAAGAGAAACAGAAAATAGTACAAAGTTTAATTTTTTCCATTAAATTCTTATTATCTAAAAGCAATTCTTTTTTAATTTAAATTTATTATGTACGTAAATGAAAATATTTTGTAATATTTAATGAAAGGTGCATTTCCACACCACCCAAGAGGTATGCACTGTGATGCGTTACCGTTTTTTTTTTGGGTGTTCGGTTCCCCAATAGGCCTATGGCACCCATTACAATTAAAATAAGACATGCAATGTTAATTCCAAAAGTATACAATAGTCTAATACCCAAGTTTGTTAATAAATGCAAATACATTAGTAATAACTTAAAAGTACATGCATTGCACCATAAATTTACTTTGTTAGAGAACATGCTAATAATTTACATTCAATTATAAAGAAAATTGAAATTAAATTACAAAGCAAATATGAAACTTTTAATAAATCAATAGTATTATTAGCGCATAAGAAGTAGTGCATTTTAAACCAATTATATAAAAGCAAGCAAGCATATTGTATAACTACAATAATACGGGAAATAATTTTATTATATACATATACCTCAACGATCAATATAATGTGATGTGCATTCTTAAATAATTTTGAATTTTGAAAATACAATCAGCCTAAAGATGTGTGACGCAAAGGATCTTTTGTTTAAAATTTGGATTTTTTTGGTCTCTATTGAAAAATTTTAAAACGAAGTATATTTTAATTCGAACAAATAGCGCTACAAAATCGCGGCTTGAAAAATTTGGACAACACGCGTGGGGTTCTAAGTCTACCATCTGGGAAATTAAAAAGCTACTAAGGCCTATTTTATGGCATGCCGAATCAAAAATTTGGAAAAACCGAGCGTCTAAGTTTTGAACGTATACTATAAAATCCCGAGGAGGCTTAACTAATTTATAATTTTCAAATTCCTTTTCTACCGTGAAAAGGAATTCTTCAGTTATGGCTTCATTTCCAAAATTTGGCAAAGGCTCAGAACAATCGCGAAGTTTGTGATACTTCAAATACAACCAACCGCACACATATACAAAAGCATTTTCTTTTAATACATTCATCTCATTAAAATTTATTTCAATTTGGACTGTGTCAATAGCGGAAGGTTGTGGCCTTGGCAAACTTTGGAATTGCTGCCATGAATTATCCTGTACTAACGAGTCATTGTATACCTGATTTAAAATTTCTGAATTACTTTCCTCAACACCTATTTCTTTTAATGACTCGCAATTCCCCCTTTTAACAATGTCTACATAGTTTAACCCCCATCGCTTCTGGAACAAACCAATAAACATATGTGGGGTTATAGTGACACAGTTCCCGCCACTTCTCCTAATCTGTCCAAAAAAATGTTCCAGGGAATCCTGGCAAAGCCGTCTGGTCTTAAGATGTTAAAATCCTTCCCGGGATAGGAAATTCCAAAAGAGACAAAGACTGGAAATATTTAGGAGCCAACCCTTAACAAAAGAAAATGTATTTGTAATGTCATCACCCCCGGAATCTAAAATTTGTAAAGAATTTAAATAGGATTTGGCTCGTTTTAGGAAATCTACCTACTCTTCATTCCCGGAAAATACTTTTTTCGACGGACATTGGACAAGAGGATCGCTACTATTGAAAATGTTAAATAGTTAATCTATAAACAGTAGAAACTCCACAGTGTTCGGAGTTGTAGGGGCCTTAGTTACATCAATCCGCCCTGAGGCATACAAAGTGTTCATGCCTGAAGCAACTGTGTTGCTGCAAACCTAAGCAGCTAAAGAAACGCGCATTTTTTCGAAATTGTTTGGACGGATATGAGCAGAAGTCAGCTTAGGCGCACATCTAATCGGTAATTTGGAATCTAAATTATAAAAATGGACAATATCGGTCCAACTGACTTTTTTATTGTTAAATATTACTGTGTTTTTTAAATTCTCCAAACAATTCCGAGTACTCTTGAGGAGATGTGGGGAATCATGGAAAAAAAAGATTTTCTTGTCATTGACAATGAAAAAAGGATGGATTTCAGTCACCCCTGCAATTTTAGCGAAGCTAACGAAGTTCGATCCTTGATCGCAGACAAAATGGCAGGGAGTAAGGTTGATGCTTTGTAGCTTAGAAATTATATCGACAACGTATTTTTTAATTACTTCCCCTTTGCATGGGCCACGACAGAAGAAATAAGCAAGGGGTTGTTTCCAGGCTGCTCCTCCAAGACCTTGGACATACAAAACCATCACGCTGTCGGCCGTTCTGGACGTACGATTCTCGTCTCCAAAATTTTCGAGTCCGATAATTTTATCCCCATGTCTATTATAATTTAAATTACATTTAAGTGACATTTCGTCACACGAAATCGAAACAAAGCGTTGTTCTGAGGTAAAACCACGGCTTCGAAATTCTAAAGACTTAGGCAGCTGGAAGAGCATCCTGGAGATTTTGGCCAAACAAACTTGCGAAGAGTTCTTTCTTCAGGCCAATTAAGGGATACTTTAAGATAACTGTAAGCTAAAGGCGACAAAAAGAACACACCCAACGCAAGTGTTTTCAATTTGTCGTCATATCTACGTCCGTTGGGGTGGCAGACCATGTTTTTTGCAATATTTTCCACACAATGCCTAATGTTTGTTGGAAGCGATTTACAAAAATCTCCTACTAACTTCCCTTTATCTTCCCTAACTAATTCCAATTCCTTTCGTAAAAGTTCTTTTTCCATTTTCAATTTCGCAATTTCTTTATTTTTTCGATTTACATTCCGATTTTTAATATTTACTTCCCTTTGTAAAGTTTGGGTTTTAAATTTTAAATTTTTTACTGTTTGAAGCAAACGCAGCTTCCTAGGAGTTTTGTTTGAAATAAATTTAGGTGTCTGAACCTTGCGACTAGCTTTCTCGGTTGATTGATCTATGGCGAGATCAACAATTGGCAGTGGGTCTTCAGGCACATACAACTGATTGTTTAAAAATAATGGAAAAAGAATTTTTCGATAACTCGAGGCGTCACACATCTCAGACGATTCATCGGATTTATTTACCGATGGATCATCTGGCATAAAATCCTGACTCTTTTTTTCAGGAGAGTTAGTAAAATTATAGTTTTCTTTTGTATCTTGTGTGGTGATCGTTGAGGTTAACAAGTTTAAATCTAAGTCGGGAATCGCATCCCGCCGTAACTTTTCACCACACATATCGTCTGAAAAATGTTTACCACATGCAAACAGCCATGTGCTTTGGCTATTACCTACGCCTAGGCGCCGGCACCATTCCAGTCTTCTATTTACATATATGAACATATTACATAAAATAAAAGAAAAACACAAATTACATTTTGGAAAATCATGCACGATCATTTTAAAAGGAAAGAAGTTGTTGAAAAACTACTAAGACGGGCTAACTAACCCATGGTCAATGATTTTGAATGATATGGATCCGGGCAAGATGTGGTTTCAACAGAAACGAAACCTTACGTACTACATGGCGACGACAATCATCAAATTGTTAAAATCAAAATATGGCTATAAGTTGATTTCGATAAGCGGACCTTTCAATTGCTATTCATCAAGAATAGCCACGGTGGTCAGATCTCTTAAAACATTTCCAATTGTTAATGTCAACAAACAGTGAGAAATTAATTTCCATTGCTACATAATACATTATAATTGATTTTGTACTTGTTATATTAATTTTTCTGGGTGTCAGCAGTGGACTATATGCTAGGTTTAAAATTAGTTCCCATGGCTATTTAATGCATAATAATTGGAACAAAAGATCTATAATTTACCAATTGGAAATTTTTATTGGTTTCAACCAATTGGCAAATATCAACATATGAACTTACCGTTTTCCATGTGTGGCCGCATCAGGAAATCGGTAGAGTCTTTGATTTCCAAGGCATCCAGTTTTACAGCAAACTCTTGTTCTCGGCATCTTATTTGATGAAACTCTGTATTAAAAGCTGGAATTATAGGCACTTTTAATAAATTATTAATTCGATAGTATTAATTTGCACGTATTAATTTGCAATTTGAAATCGTGGTGAAGAAATCAGGAAGCAGCGTTACAGTTTACGTTAACAAAAGGAATAAATAAAGTACGAAAAAGGAAAAAGTACTTTTTGTTGCACTCAGTATAAAAATAATATAATATGCTGTTATAGAAAGTAAATGTTTTCTTTACACTTCAAGCGGTAAATGGGTAAAATACTTTATTGAAATACACTATTCTATATATGTATATGTAAACTAAAGCAAAAAAAAACCAATTTATTTTATATTGTAGCATACCGGCAACACTGCTTTGGTACCAGAATTCATAAGGGGCGCAAAAATAGATGCGTTCTATACAAACGGGCAACACTAGTATCGGCAATTTCAATGGCGAGGTGAACGAAAATATGAGGGTATACCAACGCCATTTCATGTCTGCCCTTTTATTTTAATTGGATAATCAATTTAATTTTACAATGTTTTATTTTGCTTGAATTGTTCATAGAATAGATCATACAGTTTCTGGTATAAAATAGTGGCGGATTTGAGCGCATAAAACAATTTACATTACATTTTTTGTTGTTAATATGCTCTTGCAATGACTTCTAAACTTGATATACTTTTACCAAATAGGTTATAATTAAGTAATAAACTATTTAAAAGTAAAATGGATATTAAATAGACTAAATATTGGCATAAATAAATAAATAAAAATGTATGTCTTCGAATTCATTACTTATATGAATAATTAACTAAGTTGCTATCTCAAAACAAACATTTCGACTTAAAAATCTGAATTGTCATTGGGGTATCAAAGCTCTCCGTCCCGATTATTCTTCATCAGGGTCTGTAATGTTGAGTTTCTCTTGTAGTAACCCCTCCGCCGCGAACGTCTCACCAACAACAGGGGCACGTAACTTTCAGTTTTCTATACAAAAAACCCCGTTCCCTTTCCTCGACACTCTTCATCAGTGTCTGTAATGTTGAGTTTCTGAGCTCAATTTTCGGTTTTTTCACGAACACTACTTTACGATTAGACGTCAAATCGCAGATCAGAGTTGCAAGTTTTTCGAGCCTTGACGCAGTTTCCTATCTCGTTATCTCTGATCAAAATATCAGTCGAAACACAATCACTGCTGCTGTGCAGTTTAGCTTCTCATGAGCATGTTACATAGCAGAGATTATGAGATGAGACACTCGTTACTACCACATGCATTTTTCTCGATACAATCGCAAAATCGGCCAAAATTAGCCGGAATATAGTACAGATTTCCTAGGAAACCTGCATCGGCGTCTTTTGCAAGGGTATCGATTCAAGGGGGGTGTTTCTAATTCAAAACGTCAAAAACTGTGGTCAATTTTCTCGTTGTTTTAAATAATTGTTAATGACTTTTCTCCCTTGTTTTGTTTCCTTGCAAATAAAAAAGAATTAAATAGTAAATAGAAACTTGACACTTATGCAGTCGCAGTTTATTTGACTAAAATTAATAATAAAAAATATATGCATCTTTTATATGACTCTTCTGTTGTATAAGAAAAAATTGGTAAATAAAAGTGTTTCACTGCAACAAATTGAATAACCCCATAATGTATATAAATTAGATATTTTATCTATAAACTTTTAAAAATAAAAAAATTTGGGGGACATCCCACTCCATCGCACCCGCTTATATTGACTGCAAAAATTTTACCTCCTTTGTTTATGTGTGGTGAAAATGATAATTGTCAAAACACGGTACAAAAATTTGCTACATTTGCAAAAGTTTGTCTGCAATCGTAAGTAAAAACATATCATATTATAGCTTATGGTCTCTCTTTTGATATTCTTTCCTTTCTTCTAGATTGCGGCGTTTATTTAATAATTTGGATACCACATCGCCTCAACGTTATCATGTTTTATCATCTTGTGCAAGTTGCCAAACAATGCGACCAAGTTTTGGAAGTCTTCTTTAGAGTAGATCATCTTAAAGCCCAGTTTTCCAATTGTCCTCCGTCCGGCGAACAAAAGCAAAAACTTTAACGTCTTCTGCATGATGTTACTAAGGATACAAATCTTGTCCTTTACGCGAAAGTAATGTTTAAATTACCAGAAACATGTACTGCAGAAACGGCTTGTGTTTCTCGCGAAGATGGTATGAAATGTGTTGTCACTGCCTTGGCCGATCCCAAAAAATTTTTATTGAATCCATTGATGGCATTTAACCCAGCGTGTTTCCTAGAAGGGGACATAATACACGATCTACTCGATTTTTGTGCCGCATAAATTGCCATCCTATATACAATTCTATGAGGATCACAAGGAGTTCGTAACGTCCCAGGGCCTCAATCATGAGCAAAACATGAAGAAAATGCGTTTGCATTCTTTAAATATTCTCTGAAATAACTTCAAATATTCTCTGCTAATGCCTTCGAAAATACTTTCAAAGCAACCCCGAATTTTCCCACAGCATATTTCTCCAATCCGGGGAGTGTGTCAGCGTATGCCGCCAGATGGGTGGCAAGTTCAATTTCAGTGGCACGAGCACCGGGCACATAGCGGCCATCACAAAAAAGTTCGTTCAAATTATTAACGTTATCATCAATGGCTCGTTCAATGTCACCAATGAAATTATCGGCAGCGCCGCGTACGACAATTGTAGAAAAACGTGAGTCGACGTCTTCGTTTCTGCAAAGTAATAAGTATGTATATTAATTTAAAACTCTATGTTTTATTATTACTGGCCATTACCTGAAAACAGCAACTGTTGTTTCACCTAATTCCTCAATGCCCACTTTATCGCAATAACCCAGTAATTCGGGATAATATAGTAGCATAGACAGCGCGTGTCAAACGAGGCAATTCGAATTTGGAAGTCAAGCAGTCAGCCATAATATAATTTCGTAAGGAATTCTTCTTGTCCATATTATTTGACTTTTGATATAGAAATTCTTCTGCAGCCTCTAACAGTGCCACAGAAATATAACCACAAAATTGTTCCATCTCCCACTTCAGCGTCTTGCATCTGGCTGGCCATTACCATCAATTTTGCTACGAGATGTTCAACAGCAAATTCTCGCATTATATTTATTACCCGCTTCACTTGTTGCTTTGATACACTTGGTGCAGATAGACATTTTTATTCACAGATTTTCTGTAATCAATTTTCGTACTAGAAAATTTGTAATTCTTCTGCCCAACCACTAACCATACAACATATAGACCGCTAAAAGTCACTTTTTTCTGGTCCGCAAATCTTTCTGTAGCCTGGGTCCCACAAAATTCTTTACTCTCATTTTCTCTTTAGGCGAGCAATTGTTTTTGCTGAACCTCCGCGACGGACGGTCAGTTTACTCGTTCTCTCACATGTTTCAAATTTTTCCCTACTTATTTGCACACCTACCGAGTTGTAGGCCGAGCTCGTTATTTGCGTTCGTCATTTCATAGTCGTAATTTGTGTATGTGTCCCTTATTTTGCTTGATTGTGAAGAACAACAAATGTATTTTGTTTTTGTAAGAAGTTACCATGAATTCTTTTGCTTATTGGTATAGTGGTGTTTTGTTTCTTTTCTGCGCATGGGTCAAGGGATAAGTCTTTATGCTTCTGCAGTCGGTAAACTTTTAGCATTTTTCGCTGGCTGCCAAATAATTATTTGAACATTTTTAAGATTTTCAAAAGGAGATTTACACCCTTATTCCAAGAGACGATATCGTTCCGAAAATCGTCTTTTTATATGCAAAACAACAACAAAAAGACGATTTTTGTTTTTGACGATATCGTCTCTTGGAATAAGGGTGTGAGTTATAGATTTTTGATTCTAAAAGGTCTATAAAATTAACGTATTAAACAATTGGCAATTTTTATTAAAGAAAACGAAAAATATTTCATAATGAAATTTTATTATTCTATAAAATTCACTCTTAATTTGAATTTACTATTAAAATAATTAAAGTTTTTAATAAACAGGAAAACTTCAGAATCATTCAGATTTGTGAGCTCATCTTTCGTAAGATTTTTGCAATTGCAATTATTGCCAAAAAAAAAATTGCCAATTGTTTAATAAGTTAATTTTATAGACCTTTTAGAATCAAAAATCTATAACTCACACCCTTATTCCAAGAGACGATATCCTCAAAAACAAAAATCGTCTTTTTGTTGTTGTTTTGCATATAAAAAGACGATTTTCGGAACGATATCGTCTCTTGGAATAAGGGTGTAAATCTCCTTTTGAAAATCTTAAAAATGTTCAAATAATTATTTGGCAGCCAGCGAAAAATGCTAAAAGTTTACCGACTGCAGAAGCATAAAGACTTATCCCTTGACCCATGCGCAGAAAAGAAACAAAACACCACTATACCAATAAGCAAAAGAATTCATGGTAACTTCTTACAAAAACAAAATACATTTGTTGTTCTTCACAATCAAGCAAAATAAGGGACACATACACAAATTACGACTATGAAATGACGAACGCAAATAACGAGCTCGGCCTACAACTCGGTAGGTGTGCAAATAAGTAGGGAAAAATTTGAAACATGTGAGAGAACGAGTAAACTGACCGTCCGTCGCGGAGGTTCAGCAAAAACAATTGCTCGCCTAAAGAGAAAATGAGAGTAAAGAATTTTGTGGGACCCAGGCTACAGAAAGATTTGCGGACCAGAAAAAAGTGACTTTTAGCGGTCTATATGTTGTATGGTTAGTGGCCCAACTAAAAGATTTTAATTGCACAAATTGTATGTGACGTCTACTTTTGCGGTTGTTGTTGCACAATATTGTTGTAAACAATGGTGAACAAAATTTTTTCAACATACTCGATACACATTTCAACGATTTGCTTTGAAATTGGCTATAAGCAAAAACAACAACAGGGCAAGCATTCAGATATTGTGTACGTGAATTCAACCATAGAGTAAGAAATAACAAGAGGCCGAATCTATGATTCAACCATATTCAACAGAGCATAAAAAATACGCGTCAAACGAAATTTTTTGAGATGAGTCATCGAGTGTCGTATCTCCTTATCTCTGGTTCTATTCATTGGTTCCTTCCCTTTGTCCTTCCTTCCCTTTGTCCTCCTTCCCGCCCTTATTTTGTGAAACAAATCAACCAAAGCAATAGGAAGAAATTAATGCGTTATCTTCGGCCTGTCCGAAGCTCATATACCCTACACCCGCATCAGTAGAAGTGATAAAAAGTGACACTTACTTAAAAGACACTTACTTTCTTTTTATTTACAGGATTTAAATATTCATCTATTAACTCCCTACCTAATGGGCGGACCACGTCCACTTTTGAGAGTATATTTTAGCCTAAGACGATGGATTAAGAAATATAATTTTAGCTTAAAATTCTCTCTACAAGATGAGAACGGACGGATAGGGCTAAATCGACTCAGGAGGTGATTCTGAGCTAGAATATATATACTTTTCTATACCTGACACGCCTCCTTTAATGCGTTTTAAATGGAAGTAGAAAGTAAATATATACTCAATCCTTCGGGTGTAGGGTATAAATATCAACCTTAATATGGTAGATATTATGTGGCACTGTACAAATTACACCACATTCACCTTGCTGCGCTGCATTGAGAGCGGCAGAGCTATGAGTTATTTATGCTGATAATGGCACATATAATGTTGTTGCTGTTTGAGTCATAATATCTGTTTACTATCTATACTCGTTGTAAGCGCTTCGGAATTGCAGGATTTCTTGTAGGAAGCAGAGAGCAAACGCGACAACCTACTCCATACGAAGAAGTTCAACCAAAGAATATACAATATATAGAAGGCGCATCACTCAAAAATTTCAATTTTTAGAATCAGATGCGGTCGGTCGGCAGAAAGCGGGTGCAAGCAAAATGAGTGAAAAGAGCGTCACTGCTTTGAAAGTTTATTTTGCCTTTGCTTTGGTTTTCTCCGCTCTTTCTGCTTAGCATTGGCATCATGGCCTGAGCTCTTGCCATTCATGTGAATTGCTTCTCTTCTCTCTTCGTTTCCCTCACAATTTCATTGCTTATTATCAAAGGATTTGAACGATTTCTTTCCTCGTTCTTGGCCCGAGCCAAATGCATTTCATGTATATTTCTTTCCCTTTCGTTTCGTCGCTTATGACGATATGCCGTTGTTTGCTGCTTGTGTTAGGTAATTTTATACGGCTATGTATGCTTTGGTTGTGTGGTGGCAAGGTTGTCGGAGCTTGCGGCTGCAACTAGAAATTTTTGATTATCTGTTCAAAAATTTCAATTGATAGAAAAATTGAAAATTAAAATAATTATAAGATTGTTGATAAAATGAAAATATTTGAAAGTTTTTTGAAAAATTATTAAATATTATTTATTTGCTTGTAAATAATATTTAATAATTTCTTGAAATTCATATTTTTAAAAAAAATTTAAATTTATTTATAACACTATATATTTATATAACAATACACATATCATTTGTTATGTTTGGACAATTTATATATCCTTTTTTTATTGAATTAGAAGTTTATTGTTATCCCAAATGTTTAAAAGTCTTTTAACTTAATAAAAAAAGTGAACACCGAGGATTAAATTCAGGTACTTTTATCAAAAATTATTTCAATTTTTTGTACCGGATAAAATTCATCGAACATACCGACATTTTTCCTCAATTTTTCAATAAGAAAAATCGCAAATGCGCTACGTTCTTCTAATTGCTAAAAAGACATTCTCCTCTGTCGTTTTCATCTCTTGTCACGTCTAGCGTCGTCAACTCAGCCAACTCTAGAATAGCCACACAAAGCTCATCCTACACATACGAAACCCACAGACGCTAAATGACACAAACACATGCATTCACAATTCTTCAACCCATCGTTAGCCAAAAAAGAACACCTGGCATGAAGTCGTGAATAAGACGCGAGAAGAAAACACGAAAACGAAAAGTCGGAAATTGGTTGAGAGGTTGAGACCAAAAGAGACAAAGTTATTAAAGAAATGAGAGAATGAGGAGAAACTTAAAAAAACACTCAAAAGTGTACGTACCAGTACGTACACCAGAGCAAAAATTTTCGGCCGAAAATTTGTATGAGATGCGCCTTCTATACATTGTATATTCTTTGGTTCAACCAAAGAATATACAATATATAGAAGGCGCATCACTCAAAATTTTCAATTTTTCGCAACAGATGCGGTCGGTCGGTAGGCGGAGGGGTATTAGCAACATGTATTCTTTGAGTATAGGCACACACTCGACGAATATCATGACCCGAGCTCGGGACATGATGTTTCATGGCCCGAGCTCTTGCCACTCTTGCCAGCAAGTGAATTGCTTCCCCTCTCTCTTCTTTTCACTCTACAAACGCATTGCTTATTAACAATTTATATGGTGCTTCTATTGCAACATACACACAAAACACATGATAAGCAAAAAGAAGGCGATTTGAACGACTTATTTCTTCGTTCATGGCCCGAGTAGAATGCATTTCATGTGAATTTCTTGCCCTTTCGTTTCGTCGCTTTTGACAACGAACAGTTGTTTGCTGCTTGTGTTGGGTAAATTTATACGTCTGCGTATGCTTTGGTCGTGTGTTGGTCATAGGCAAGGTTGTCGGCGGCTGCGGCCGCAACTAGAAATTTTTGGAACTTTCAATTTTGCAAATTGAAAAGATATTTGAAGATTTTTGTATGTTACGCGATTTGAGAAATTAGGATTAAAAAAAATTGTAAAATTTTATAAGGATTAACGAGATCATATTTTACGAAAATATTTGTTACAAGCAGTAAATACTCGTATTTATTAATTTTTGGAATTTAATTTTACAAAGTAATTTTTTAATTCTTTTTAATAAATACTACAAATATTTTAATATTTTAAAAATATTTTAATATAAAATTATATTAAAATTTTAATATTTTTAAAATATTTGTAGTATGTATGTATTTATTAAAAAGAATTAAAAAATTATTTCGAAAAATTAAATTCCAAAAATTAATAAATACAAGTATTTATTGCTCATAATCTTTTAAATATTTTCCTAAAATATTATCTCGTTAATCCTTATTAAAAGCTTAAATATTAAAAATTTGTAAGCTTACTTTCTTAAATTTGAACTATTTCTGTATGTATAGACATGAATTAGTTTATCGTTATCCCAAATGTCCACTAATTTAAAAAAAAAAATTAATAACTAGGATTAAATTCGGTTACGTTTAACAAAAAATTATATTAATTCATTGTACCGGATAAAATGCACTGAACATACCGACATTTTGTCCTAATATTTCAATAAGAAAAAACCCAGTTGCGCTACGTTCTTCTTATTGCTAAAAAGGCATTCTTCTCTGTCGTTTTCATTTATTTTCGACGTCGTCAACTCAGCGTCGTCAGCTCTGCGAACTCAAGAATAGCCACGCAAAGCTTATTCTACATGCGATGACACACAGACGCTAAATGATACAAACGCATGCATTCCAAATTATTGTACACATCGTTACCCAAAAAAAGAACACCTGGCATGGAGACGAGAATAACAAGAAAAATGTAAAAAATTGAAAATGCCTTAAATTGAAAAAATAAATATTACAAAGACATTTTTAAAAACATTCCCGCATCCAGGTTCGAACTCAGGCCTTTCTACTCGTCAGTAACCTACTCTATCCACTAGGCTACCAAGCCTTATAAACGATTGCTGGTTTTTCAGTTAGAAGTTCACTGCGGCCATCGTTTGCCGAAAAACGAGAAAATACGATAGCAATGGAAAGTTAACATGACCACAAGAAATTGAGTAAAAATTGAGCGAAAAAGACAATGTGTAGAAACAATGTTTATAAACTTGGGTCGTACCGGTACGACCCACAGAACAAAATTTTTCGTTCGAAAATTTGTATGAGATGCGCCTTCTATACAATACATATTCTTTGGTTCAACAGCTTTAAAACGGTATGCTCCATTATTAAGAAGAGCTACCTTCAGTACAAATCATTGGACACGGTACTAGCGAAAATACAGGGTGTACGCCAGATACCGGGAGAAGATATAACCAAAGAATATACAATATATAGAAGGCGCATAACTCAAAATTTTCAATTTCTAGAATCAGATGCGGTCGGTCGGCAGAAAGCGGGTGCAAGCAAAATGAGTGAAAAGAGCGTCACTGCTTTGAAAGTTTATTTTGCCTTTGCTTTGGTTTTCTCTGGTTTTCTCCACTCTTTCTGCTTAGCATTGGCATCATGGCCCGAGCTCTTGCCATTCATGTGAATTGCTTCTCTTTTCTCTTCGTTTCCCTCACACTATCATTGCTTATTATCAAAGGATTTGAACCAAAGAATATGTATTGTATAGAAGGCGCATCTCATACAAATTTTCGAACGAAAAATTTTGTTCTGTGGGTCGTACCGGTACGACCCAAGTTTATAAACATTGTTTCTACACATCGTCTTTTTCGCTCCATTTTGAGTAAATTTCTTGTGGTCGTGTTAACTTTCCATTGCTATCGTATTTTCTCGTTTTTCGGCAAACGATGGGCATGGGAACTTGTTACTGAAAAACCAACCGCCGCTTATAGGGCTTGGTAGCCTAGAGGCTAGAGTAGCTTACTCGCGTGCATAAAGCCCTGAGTTCGAACCTGGGTTCGGAAAAGAAAATCGTTCAAATTTATTTTTTCAATTTAAGAATAATTTCACGATTTTTTTACATTTTTCTTGCTTTTGCCTCCATGCCAGGTGTTCTTTTTTTGGCTAACGATGTGTAGAAAAATTTTGAATGGATGTTTTTGTGGCTTTTAGCGTCTGTGTGTCATCGCATGTAGAATGAGCTTTGTGAGCTCTGAGTTGACGACGCTAGACGTCAATTTGTTATTTTGACAATAGATAAAAACGACAGAGAAGAATGCCTTTTTAGCAATAAGAAGAACGTAGCGCAACTGCGTTTTTTCTCATTGAAAAATTGGGGGAAAATTCGGTACAATAGATTAATATAATTTTTGTTAAATGTAGCCGAATTTAATCCTAGTTGTTCACTTTTTTTTTTTAAATTAGTGAACAATTGGGGTAACGATAAACTAGTTCATGTTCATACATTCTATATGTATGAGTTAAAATTTAAGAAAGTAAGCTTACAAATTTTTAATGTTTAAGCTTTTAATAAGGATTAACGAGATAATATTTTAGAAAAATATTTAAAAGATTACGAGCAATAAATACTTGTATTTATTAATTTTTGGAATTAAATTTTTCAAAATAATTTTTTAATTCTTTTTAATAAATACATATGTACATACTACAAATATTTTTAAAATATTAAAATTTTAATATAATTTCATATTAAAATATTTTTAAAATATTAAAATATTTGTAGTATTTATTAAAAACAATTACAAAATTACTTTGTAAAATTAAATTCCAAAAATTAATAAATACGAGTATTTACTGCTTGTAACAAATATTTTCGTAAAATATGATCTCGTTAATCCTTATAAAATTTTACCATTTTTTGTAATCCCAATTTCTCAAATCACGTAACATACAAAAATCTTCAAATATCTTTTCAATTTGCAAAATTGAAAGTTCCAAAAATTTCTAGTTGCGGGCGCAAGCGCCGACAACCTTGCCTATGACCAACACACGACCAAAACATACACAGACGTATAAATTTACCCAACACAAGCAGCAAACAACTGTTCTTTGTCAAAAGCGACGAAACGAAAGGGCAAGAAATCCACATGAAATGCATTCTACTCGGGTCATGAACGAAGAAAGAAGTCGTTCAAATCGCCTTCTTTTTGCTTATCATGTGTTTTGTGTGTGTGTTGCAATAGAAGCACCATATAAATTGTTAATAAGCAATGGTTACGCCGAGGGAAAAGAAGAGAGAGGGGAAGCAATTCACGGCAAGAGTGGCAAGAGCTCGGGCCATGATACTCGTCGAGTGTGTGCCTATACTCAAAGAATACATGTTGCTAATACCCCTTCGCCTACCGACCGACCGCATCTGTTGTGAAAAATTGAAAATTTTGAGTGATGCGCCTTCTATATATTGTATATTCTTTGATTTGAACGATTTCTTTTTTCGTTCTTGGCCCGAGCCAAATGCATTTTATCAAAGAATATACAATATATAGAAGGCGCATCACTCAAAATTTTCAATTTTTCGCAACAGATGCGGTCGGTCGGTAGGCGGAGGGGTGTTAGCAACATGTATTCTTTGAGTATAGGCACACACTCGACCAGTATCATGACCCGAGCTCGGACCCGAGTATCATGGCCCGAGCTCTTGCTACTCTTGCTGACATGTGAATTGCTTCCCTTCTCTCCTCGTTTCTCTATCGAATCATTGCTTATTATCGAAGAATATTTTGCATATATATTCTTTGTTATTGTGATGCTTCTAGTGCAACCTGATGCAGGCACACACACACAAAACACATGATAACCAAAAAGACGGCGTTTTGAACCAATTTGTGCGATTTCTTTTTTCGTTCATGGCCCGAGCCCTGCGTATTTCTTGCCCTTTCGTTTCGTCGCTTTTGACGACGTACAGTTTCTTGCTGCTTGTGTTGGGTAAATTTATACATCTGTGTATGCTTTGGTCGTGTGTGGCCATAGGCAAGGTTGTCGGCGCTTCGGCCACAGCTAGAAATTTTTGGAACTTTAATTTGATTTTGCAAATTGAAAATATATTTCAAGATTTTTGTATGTTACTTGATATGAGAAATTGGGAATTACAAAGATGGGAAAATTTTATAAGGATTAACGAGATCATATTTTACGAAAATATTTGTTACAAGCAGTAAATACTAGTATTTATTAATTTTTGGAATTTTATTTTACAAAGAAATTTTTTAATTCTTTTTATATACTACAAATATATTAATATTTTAAAAATATTTTAATACAAAATTATATTAAAATTTTTATATTTTAAAAATATTTGTAGTATTCATTAAAAAGAATTAAAAAATTATTTTGAAAAATTAATAAATACAAGTATTTATTGCTCGTAACCTTTTAAATATTTTCGTAAAATATTATCTCGTTAATCTTTATTAAAAGCTTAAATATTAAAAATTTGTAAGCTTACTTTTTAAATTTGAACTATTTCTGTATGTATGGACATGAATTAGTTTATCGTTATCCCAAATGTCCACTAATTTAAAAAAAAATGAATAACTAGGATTAAATTCGGTTACGTTTAACAAAAAATTATATTAATTCATTGTACCGGATAAAATGCACCGAACATACCGACATTTTGTCCTAATATTTCAATAAGAAAAAACCCAGTTGCGCTACGTTCTTCTTATTGCTAAAAAGGCATTCTTCTCTGTCGTTTTCATTTATTTTCGACGTCTAGCGTCGTCAACTCTGAGAACTCAAGAATAGCCACGCAAAGCTTATTCTACATGCGATGACACACAGACGCTAAATGATACAAACACATGCATTCCAAACAGAGCTGGGGAGTACTCATTCCTTTGGGAATTAAATTCCACCTCAATTCCAATTCCAAGGAATTAGGACTGTGGAATTAAGTACTTTTCAAGCAAAAGGAATGGAATTGAGTGAGCCTCAACGGATCAAATCCCCCATGTGACCCCCTTAGAGTGGCCCCACCCACCGCCCACTATGTCCAAAATCCGTTTTACGACATTTACTATCGATTGGTAAAAAAAAAATTTTTTGGTCAAAAAACCCCCGTGTGACCCCCTTAGAGTGGCCCCACCCGCCGCCCACTATGTCCAAAATCCTGTTGAAGCCGTAAATGTCATGTTTTGTTTTTGTAATAAGCCGAAAATGTCTTTCTTGTTTTTTATATTAAAAAAGTAACTCGAAGAAGAAAGGTGTGCGTTTCTCTTCCGCGTTTTCTTGAACCATCCGCAACAAAAGTCAACATATTTATGGTCCTTCGAGCCGGATCCGCGAAAATTAAACGTATCGACACATTATTTCGTCAAATTAAAACAAAAAACGTTAATCCGCATAATCGATATCGCGTGTGCTCGTGCATAACCTCAAATCTCGAATATTCTAAAGCTCCACGAAATTAATGTGACAGAAAAGGTAGCATGTCGAATCTAAAAACGCGAGATTCTGCGAAAAATGCAATTAAACGATATATGCAACAAAGTAAGAATACGGAGAATTTACAAAACCGCGACAAAATTGATAGTTTGTTAAAACTGCTTGAGGAACAATGGTCACGATTCAAGACTGCTCAAGACGCTGTGGAATCCAGTTGCGGCGATGCTGCGTTGGAAGATGAGGAATCCGGAAGAGAGCAGGCCGAACTTTGGTACATAGAAGCTCTTTCCAATTTGCAAGGTCATTTAAGGACACTAAAAGCTGAAGAAGCTCGTCGAAATGAAGCGGTTTCTAACCTACCGGTGACTTGCTCAGTTGATTTTACTCCTGTTCGCTTACCTAAAATGGAACTTCCATCGTTCCACGGCAGTGCTGTAGATTGGATCAGTTTTCGAGACTCCTTTATGTCTCTTATTGATTCCAATGCTAATCTGTCGGGCGTTCAAAAATTACATTATTTACGGAGCTCACTAAAGGGTGAAGCACTAGGACTCATTCACTGTTTTGAAATTTCGGATGCTAATTATAAGGAAGCTTGGAACCTGTTAAAATCGCGGTATGAGGTGTTACGTGTAATTATGGATCACCACATCAGAGCAATTTTTGCGATCGAACGAGCCAGTTCTGATTCTGCCACAGCAATTAAAACAATCTTGGATACAGTTGTTCAACATACAAGAGCGTTAGCAGCACTTGGGCGACCTGTCCAGTTCTGGGATGACTGGCTAATACATCTAGTGGTGTCAAAACTATCTGTTGAAACGAGAAAACAGTGGGAGCTATCGCTTACAACTAGTGATCCACCCTGCTTTGACGAGCTTCAGAAGTTTTTAGAAACGAGATGTCGATCGCTTGCAATGGTTACCGTCACCGCACCATTTAGTTCAAGTCAACCCAAATATACACAGAAAAACCATTATAAAAACTCACCGCAAGTGTTATACGCTGCAAAGGAGTCAATATCTGACAACGATAATACGAGCAACCGTTCGTGCTTGTATTGCAAAAGCGACCACCTTATCTACACTTGTCCTGAATTCGGAAACTTGACTCCAAATTCACGCCTAGAATTCGTTGAGCGTAAAGGGGCTTGTCTGAACTGCCTCAGTGATCGCCATCAAGCAACCAAGTGTCGCAGTTTATCTAGTTGCCGAGTGTGTCAATCTCGACACCACACCGCTCTTCATTACGCTGTGTCTGTCCAACAGAATGTCACCGCCAATACAGTCTTGCCAATAAGTGACAATTTACCTTCTTCGAACAACACTACAGCGCCAACAAATACCATCTTATCGCATCAGACAGCTTCTTCGAAGACTATTCTATTGGCCACTATCGAGATCCAAGTCCAAGACAACACTGGACGTTGGCAAAAAGCTCGAGCGTTGCTTGACAATGGATCGCATGCTTCGTTCATAACCGAATCATTCATGCAACGTCTCGGCCTACCCAGAAAGATGTCCTCGATGTTGGTGACAGGGATTGGAGCGACGCCAGGAGGGAAGTCTAGAGGAGAAGCAATTCTCTTACTGGCTTCCCGCACTAGAAACCAGATTTTTAAATCATACGTTCATATTTTAAATAAAATTACTAAAGATCTCCCTACTTCTAGAGTAAAAACCTTTGAATGGCCACACATAAATGGTTTGCCACTCGCTGATCCACAATTCGCTACACCTGGGCCCATCGATGTACTTTTTGGAATGGATGAAATACCTCAATTTCTAACCGCTGAGATTCGTGAGGGTCCACCGGGCACCCCGATTGCGCAAAATACAACCTTTGGGTGGATTCTGTTTGGTTGTCTGGACAACACGCAACGGTGCAACGAAGAAATCCATAGTCTGATTTGTGATACGCAGTTGGTTAGAGCTGTTAGTCGGTTTTGGGAACTAGAGGAGCTTCCGCCGAAAAGATATTTGTCTACTGAAGAAGCGTTTTGCGAAAAATTCTTCGATGAAACGCATCGACGAGCTTCAGACGGGCGTTATATTGTAAGATTACCGTTTAAACAAAACGTTCCTTTAGGAAGATCGAGAGAGTTCGCGGTTCGCAGTTTCTTACGTCTGGAAAAACGACTGGGACAAAATTCTGAGTTGAGTTCGAGATACGAAGCCTTTATGGAAGAGCTTTTGTATATGAATCATATGGAGCCCGTCTTTGATATGCCAAATGAGAGCTTTTATATGTCTCATCATCCCGTCATTAAGGAGAATAGCTCCACAACTAAGTTGCGCGTAGTTTTCAACGCGTCGATGCGTTCAAGTACAGGCTATTCATTAAATTATGCACTAATGGTTGGCCCGAAATTGCAGTCTGAATTGTTTACACTTCTTCTACGTTTCCGAAAACACAAATACGCGATGACGGCCGATATCGCCAAAATGTATCGACAGGTTTACGTGTCGAAAGCTTGTACCGATTACCAAAGGATAGTTTGGCGAAGGAATCCATCCGCACCGCTTCAGGATTACCGCTTGTTACGAGTCACTTATGGTCTCGCCTCCGCTTCTCATCTGGCCGTAAAAGCCCTTCAACAAACGGCTAAGGATTTAAATGAGGAGCACACACAAGTAGCTCAAGTAGTTCTACAAGACTTCTACATGGACGATTTGCTAACTGGAGCTTCGAATGAAAACATGCTTATTAAGCTGCAGAAAGATATTTGCCAAGTATTGCTCAGCGGAGGTTTTGAACTACGAAAGTGGGCAACTAACTGTCCGAAGTTGCTTGCTAATCTGCCCGACGCTTCCGAAAAGAATTCGCATTTTTTAGCAGACAAACAAGAAGTTCGCGCACTGGGTATTATTTGGAATACCTCAGACGATTATTTCACTTTCGAGGTGAACATGAATGAACCGCCTCAAGTTTTTACAAAGAGGACGTTTCTTTCGGACGCCAGTACACTATTCGACCCGCTGGGATTCATCGCGCCGTGCACAATAAAATCGAAAATCTGGCTTCAACAAATATGGCGTGCTGATGTAGATTGGGACCAGGCCGTGCCGCCTGAAATAGGCAGTCAGTGGTTGAAACATCGTTCGGACCTCGTAAACCTAAATAAATTAAAACTAACACGCTGGTTGGGCACTGGCCTCGACTACTTGACTACTGAATTGCACGCTTTCTCCGATGCTTCGGAGCGCGCGTACGCAGCGGTCGTTTATTCGAGGACTATGGACACATATGGAAAAGTTACTGTCACCTTAGTCGCTGCTCGGACTAAGGTAGCACCGCTCAAATTGACAACTTTACCGCGCTTGGAATTATGTGCAGCTCACCTCGCCGCCAAACTTATTAAGCAAATAATTCCCAGCTTTGGCTCTGCTTCGTACCCTGTTTTCGCCTGGTCGGATTAACGGTGGAATCCTTAGCGTGGTTGCAAGGCCATCCAAGTCGATGGTCGACCTTTGTTGCCAACCGTGTTGCAGAAATTCAAGAAGTATTGCCTCCCGAATGTTGGGCTCGTGTTCGCTCTGAGCACAATCCTGCGGATTGCGCATCTAGAGGCGTTTCACCTTCAGAGCTTCTTCAAATTGAATTATGGTGGCAGGGTCCTCATTGGTTGAAAAGCACGCAATCTACCTGGACGGGAAGTTCAGCTAAACCACGACATACTACAGATTTAGAAGTAAGAGCAAAAGGCGCATCCGTCAACGTCACGCAAACTGATGTATATTGGGAATTGTTTTCAAGATATTCTTCGTACTCGAAACTGAAAAGGATAACTGCACACATACTTCGGTTTATTTATAATAGTCGCTGTAAATCCAAGACAGAACTAAGAGAGGGTCCTTTAGTCGCTGATGACATTAAGAAAGCTGAACTTGCGTTAATTAAATATGACCAAAATTACGCCTTTTCGAAAGAGATCTCACATTGTGAGAAAGGCAAACAAATACCACTTCGGAGTAGTATCATTCGTTTGCAACCATTTTTAGACAAAAACGGTGTTCTACGTGTAGGGGGCCGTTTGAAAAATGCGAACATTTCAATCGACACGAAGCATCCTGTAATTCTTTCTAAAAATTCTCCACTAGCTAAACTTATCGTTGCAGAAATCCATATCTTTGCGCTCCACGCCGGTCCTAACACAATGCAAACTCTCCTACAATGTCGTTTTTGGGTAATTTCTTCTCGGAATTTAGTGCGAAAAGTTTATCACAACTGCGTTAAGTGCACGCGTCTAAACCGGTTGCCGCTTCACCAAATTATGGGCGATTTACCAATAAACCGTACAATATATTCTCGGTGTTTCTTGCGAAGTGCTGTAGACTGTGCAGGTCCGTATCCGTACAAATTTGCTCCTGGCAGAGGATCTAAGTCTGTGAAGGGGTACATCGCCGTGTTCATATGCATGGGTACAGGAGCAATGCATCTTGAATTTTTGGGAGATCTGTCGTCAATTTCGTTCCTCAATGCTTTCAAACGCTTCATAAATCGGAGAGGCTATTGTCGACATATGCACTCAGATAACGGCACGAATTTTGTCGGTGCTGAAAGGGTCCTGAAATCGATGTTGCGAAATTGCATAGAGCACGACAAAAGCCAAGCCTACTTCGCAGACCATCAAATTAGCTGGCATTTCAACCCACCGAGCGCACCACATATGGGTGGGTATTGGGAAGCAGGAGTTAAGCGTGTTAAATATCATCTAAAACGAGCCATCGCTTCAGTCTTGCTTACATTCGAGGAATTCAGCACCGTACTTTCAGAAGTGGAAGCATGCGTCAATTCCAGGCCATTGTGTTCGCACGTAGTAGGTGATACCGGTTTTGAAGTCTTGACACCAGGACATTTTTTGGTCGGTGAACCTTTGAAATCCCTTCCCGAACTCGAGCCTGGCAGTTTCAAAGATTCCTTGGTCAAGCGCTGGCAAGTTATCACCGCTATAAGACAGCATTTTTGGCGTCGCTGGCGAAATGAATATTTAATAAGTCTTCAGAAACGAGCTAAGTGGTTGCGCCCTACTCCTAATCTGGAAAAGGATGACATCGTTATAATAATTGGCGAAAACACGCCCTCAACCAAATGGAAATTAGCCCGCGTAATCGATTGCAATCCGGGAACTGACGGATTGGTAAGAGTAGCTAGACTGAAGACTGCTGAAGGCGAACTTGTAAGACCGGTCGCTAAACTATGCCGATTACCTAGTCGAGATGATATATTCTCCGACTGAACAAGTTGATTTTTTGTATATTGTAAACCTCATTTACGTGGCTTGTGACTACGGGCACACCTTTGTAATTAAAAATTTGCTAACTCGTGTTATGTTAAAGGACTCATTTAATTCTACTCCCTTTGTAAATTTGATGTAATCTTGATTAAAAATGTTAAGAAAATTGAACTACATGTAAATGATTTAGTTCAAGGCGGCAGAATGTTGAAGCCGTAAATGTCATGTTTTGTTTTTGTAATAAGCCGAAAATGTCTTTCTTGTTTTTTATATTAAAAAAGTAACTCGAAGAAGAAAGGTGTGCGTTTCTCTTCCGCGTTTTCTTGAACCATCCGCAACAAAAGTCAACAATCCGTTTCATGATGTTTCCTATCGATTTGTGCAATAAAAATTTTTTGGTGAAAAAACCCCCGTGTGACCCTTTTGGGGAGGTCCCACCCACCGCCCACTATGTCCAAAATCCGTTTTACGACATTTACTATCGATTGGTAAAAAAAAAAATTTTTGGTCAAAAAACCCCCGTGTGACCACTTTGGTGATCCCCACCCACCGCCCACCCAATCAGTTTAATTTAGTATTAATATCACATACATATCATATATTTCCTATCAAGTGTAACAATAAAAGTTTTTTTGCCAAAATCTGCCTACATGTCTTCTTCTTCTTCTACTTTAACTTACACCAAAGAATATGTAATAAATAGAAGGCGCATCTCATACATGTTTCAGAGCAAAAAAGTTTCTTCGATGGACGTATTCATACGTCCATGTTGCGCAACATGCGCAACATTCTTTGCCTGAGGTTTCTTCTAGGAGGTAGCCGTACGTCCATGTTGAGCAACATTCTTCGTACGCCCATGTTTCGCATCATAATGGATTTTACGGCAGCTTCTTTTATCAGCATTAAAGCCGGTAGCAATTTCTCCTTTATTTATGGTGTGTGAAGCCATTTTTTCATAGGGCGCGATAGCCTAGTGGCTAGAGTGGCTTGCTCGCAAGTAAAAGGCCTGGGTTCAAAACTGGGTACGGGAGTAGTATAAAAATATACATATTTTTTCAATTTAAGAATAATTTTTTAATTTTTGTACAGTCTTCTTTTTATTCGCGTGCCATTTTTTTGGCTAACGATGTGCAGACGAATGCTGAATGGATGTGTTTGTGTCATTTAGCGTCTGTGTGTCATCGCATGTAGAATGAGCTTTGTGTGGGTGGGTATTCTTGAGTTTTCTGAGTTGACGACGCTAAACGTCGGCAATAAATGAAAACGACAGAGGAGAATGCCTTTTTAGCAATAAGAAGAACGTAGCGCAACTGCGTTTTTTCTTATTGAGAAATTGAGGAAAATGTCTGTATATTCTTTGCTTACACTCTATCATACACACAGTAAGGTCTCAATAGCCAGCAAAGTACTTCAATTCCTCCAACCTTAATTCCTCAAAAGGAATTGAAATTTTCAATTCCAAATCCAATTCCAAGGAATTGGGACTTATAATTCCATTCCATGTGAAAGGAATTTCTTTGCTCAATTCCAAGTCCAATTCCTTTCAAAAGGAATTGAGGCTCACTCAATTCCATTCCTTTTGCTTGAAAAGTACTTAATTCCACAGTCCTAATTCCTGAGGAATTTACTTGGAATTGGAATGGAATTGAGTTTCCCCAGCTCTGATTCCAAATTATTGTACACATCGTTACCCAAAAAAAAACACCTGGCATGGAGACGAGAATAACAAGAAAAATGTAAAAAATTAAAAATGCCTTAAATTGAAAAAATAAATATTACAAAGACATTTTTAAAAACATTCCCGCATCCAGGTTCGAACTCAGGCCTTTCTACTCGTCAGTAACCTACTCTATCCACTAGGCTACCAAGCCTTATAAACGATTGCTGGTTTTTCAGTTAGAAGTTCACTGCGGCCATCGTTTGCCGAAAAACGAGAAAATACGATAGCAATGGAAAGTTAACATGACCACAAGAAAAATGAGTAAAAATTGAGCGAAAAAAACAATGTGTAGAAACAATGTTTATAAACTTGGGTCGTACCGGTACGACCCACAGAACAAAATCAAAGAATATACAATATATAGAAGGCGCATCACTCAAAATTTTCAATTTTTCGCAACAGATGCGGTCGGTCGGTAGGCGAAGGGGTATTAGCAACATGTATTCTTTGAGTATAGGCACACACTCGACGAATATCATGACCCGAGCTCGGGACATGATGTTTCATGGCCCGAGCTCTTGCCACTCTTGCCATTAAGTGAATTGCTTCCCCTCTCTCTTCTTTTCACTCTACAAACGCATTGCTTATTAACAATTTATATGGTGCTTCTATTGCAACATACACACAAAACACATGATAAGCAAAAAGAAGGCGATTTGAACGACTTATTTCTTCGTTCATGGCCCGAGTAGAATGCATTTCATGTGAATTTCTTGCCCTTTCGTTTCGTCGCTTATGACGATATGCCGTTGTTTGCTGCTTGTGTTAGGTAATTTTATACGTCTATGTATGCTTTGGTTGTGTGGTGGCAAGGTTGTCGGCGCTTGCGGCCGCAACTAGAAATTTTTGATTATCTGTTCAAAAATTTCAATTGATAGAATAATTGAAAATTAAAATAATTATAAGATTGTTGATAAAATGAAAATATTTGAAAGTTTTTTGAAAAATTATTAAATATTATTTATTTGAATTTCATATTTAAAAAAAAAATTTAAATTTATTTATAACACTATATATTTATATAACAATACATATATCATTTGTTATGTTTGGACAATTTATATATCCTTTTTTACCCTTACTTTGTGGTAAAATGACCGAGCTCGGGTCATGATATTCGTCGAGTGTGTGCCTATACTCAAAGAATACATGTTGCTAATACCCCTTCGCCTACCGACCGACCGCATCTGTTGCGAAAAATTGAAAATTTTGAGTGATGCGCCTTCTATATATTGTATATTCTTTGCTTTTACCCTTTTACCACTTTTACATTCGTTTGCTGCCATAACTTGTGCAGCAAAAGTAAAAAGCTATCTAAACAAAATGCAGCTATGCAGTTTTTTGTGCTTAACTGCGCTGCTTGAGAGAGCTGCAGCTGCACAGCTATTGTCTTTCTACTGTATAGAAGCAAAACCATTAACAACAACAAAAATCCTAGGTAAACAAAAATAAAAGGGAATGGCTATTATTTCTCTGCCCAATTTCTGTGTACGTTTATTTGTTACTAGCGTTGATATTCGGCGATTTGTTACAGGGTCTTTCTGTTGTATTTCTGTAATAAATGAAATAATTACAGAAAATATTCGTTCATTAATTAGCCTCAAAAATGTGTACATATAACAGAACATGTATATACATGTATAACAAGACCATATATACCAATCAAAAGTAAATAACAGACTTGACAGACGCCGCTAAAACAACATATTTTTTTATCAATAACGTTATCAATAACATTTTATGAATAAATTTTATTATTCCTAACATAATTATTTAATTCATACAAGATAAATAAAAACAAAATTTTAATTGTATGCATGCAAATCCTTTGAATTACCCTGTGCCTCACCGACCAATTTTAACATTTTCTCACGAAATGCAATGTACATACTACATTGCAAAAAAGGCGCCATACACAGTAAAGAGGGCAAAGTAAATAAGAGAACCTTCCCAATATATTGTGATGCTACATATGTTGTTGCTAGGTAGGGCTGCCAAGTTATGTTTGAGAGTTCCCCGAACGTTTCCCAAGCAATTCACCAAAAATGGATTTAATAGAGGAAAACTTAGTTTTTTTCATTGTTTTATTAAAAAAGTAATTGTATGTTACTTTTAAAAAAGTAATAATATATGTATATAGTATAACTAATAAAAACAAAAATTCAAAGAAAAAAATTACATACTATTTCATATAGTTATAAAAGAAAGGCATGTTTCTCGTAAAGCAAATAGAAATTCATATAATATTCAGTTTCAGTACCCGGCTGATTCATGAAATGCTCGCGACTCATGTAATAGATTTTCATTGAATCTGAAATATGTATATTTCTGAATATGAAATTCCCCAATAAAAACAGTCAATTCCCCGATTCCCTACCGATTCAAAAATTCCCCACAAATCGGGGAATTCCTCAAGACTTGGCATCCCTGTTGCTAGGAGAATGAATTATTATACATCTCTTTTCTGGCTGTGAGCCATGGGTACGGTCGCGCGCTTTTTTGCATTGTATATTTGAGTTTCATAATGTATATAAAAACATAATGTAGTACAAAAAAACAAACATAATAAGAATTTTGTTAACCTTGAACCAAATTCTTCCGTCACCGAAATTTGACAATGTAGTAAAAATACATATATGTATCTATATAATAATAAACCCACAAAACATATAAATATATGTATGTATATATGTACAAGCGATGTAGTAAGCGAATGAACTTTGGTTTTAACTACTCTGAAAAGCAAATTTCAGAAATTAAGAGTATATACATATGGTAAAATTGTACATAAGTCTCATGTCGAAGGAAAATTTTGAAGTGCCTATTATCGATGTTTGAAATTTTCACATTTAGATGAATTGATATAAAATATTTTAGTAACCAAGGTCACTAGAATCATAATTTTGGTAGAAAATCTTTTCCAAAATTATATTCTAAATTATTTATAAGTATCAAGTCAAAGAAAAATGTTTAAATATTAAAAAAATCAATTTCAAAAATGTTCAACCTTACTCTCAGAAAGAAACAAAATAAAAGTTGACAGAAAAGCTTTTTGTTCAATTACCATTAATAGCGTCTTTGCTTCCACAAAATGGCGCCGAAACTTTCTCTGTGTTCGTACAAACTAATTCTCTCTACGCTGTTAACAACAGAAACCGTGGATTCTGTTTCTCACATCATTTGCTCATCTTCTTCCCTACACCCTAAGACAATCGTTGACCCTCTCCCAATTCTTCCACCACGTGTTCCAGGAAAAGTTCGTTCAAAAACCAAACAAATTTCATAATTTTTTCTTTTATTAATTTCTTGAAAACTATGAAAGATACAAAGTTCGTTGAGGTATCAAAATGTAGGAAAAACCAATGAGCTTCTAAACAAATAGTTGCCCTTTTTCGATAGAAGTTAAATAGGGCGGCAAACGGCTCTGAATAGTTGCCCTAGTTTTCTCGCTATAACTTCTATACTAAATTACCTAGGGATATGACCTTGGTACCTAAAGATTACTAAAATGATAGGCTATCGTCTGAAATAGGTGCCATGTTAGAGGAAAATTTTTTAGGTGCCAGCGACGGACCCTAAACTTTTAAAATTTTTTCTCATATTTCTCTATAATTTGAAATTTTTAGTACAGAAATATAGGCTCCTATCCCTAGCATAGGATTGCACAATTTTTAGTAAGATCAAGGGGCTATATGTGGCTAGAAAGTCCAGTGAATGTTGTTCGGCCTTTTTCGCTATAACTTCTATACTAAAGTGGGTAGGGATATAATTTTGGTACCTAAAAATTTCTAAAAATATAGGCTATCGACTGAGATAGGTGCCATGTTAGAGGAAAATTTTTTAGGTGCCAGCTACAGCGATTTTCTTTTAGGTTCCAAAAAATGTTAAACTGTTTTTGTTAATATCTCGGTACAGATAAGCCGTACGATTATAACTCTTTTTTAGTCTAATAGAGAATAATATTCTGAATTAAACTACATTTCATTTTTTTCATAGGTGCTTTTATTGATTTTTAATTTAATTTTGAAAATAAGTATTACGGAGCTCTGTAAATTAGGGTGGTTTACACAAAATCGTAGCTAACTACCGTAGCTAATTTCACGCACGTTATTCTCTGGCATAAGTGAGGGATATGAGTACCAACATAAGGAACCTCTACACGGTGGTACCTTGTCGTGGTGTAGGGGCTTAAGTCTTCGGCTCTGTGGGCTAAACTGACGGGGCATCCTGTGTTAAGCTGGCTGTCCTGGTGGGGTCACCCGTGTCAGAAAGGTCGCTTAGCCGGAGGTGAACTAACACCACCAACTGGGCCGGATCAAGGTGTAATACGACCCGTGCCGAGGATCAGCTTGGCTGGGGGCCCAGTATAAAAAATAGCCCAGTCGCAAACGGAGTATCCAGATACCTGGCGCCCTCCGGATTAGCCAGCCTTACCTGTGTATCGCGGATCTCTGCACAGCTGCTCCTACTGCCAGAGCTGCTGGTGTTGTGTCCTCTAGGACTGGCCCCAGTAGTGATGAAGGTGGTAAGAGTGTGGTGAAGATAACTCCAGCGGTGACAGTGGTGGCGAAGGCTGACGTAGCGTCTAGCTACGTAGGACAAGCTACGGAAGATCCCTGAAAAAGATCTGACCGACAAGGACAGACAGTCATTAAACTGGGTGGCGGACATTCTCGGTCCGGCTGAGTCCTCTAAAGTTGAGCAAGCGTCGAAAAGACAAAGGTCGGCTGACGAGCTCCTTCCGCCGGGCGGGAAAAAAGCCAGGGTGTTTGGTACGGCAGACAAACATCCTTTCTTCAGTGAAATTGTGAAGGACCAGTTGATGCTGGCCGTGGTTGATCGCGCCGACCCAGACGGCACGATCTCTGTCGATCATTGGAAGAAGGTGGAGGTCAAATTGGCTGCAAGCTTTCTTCCGATGATGAAGGAGTTTCCAGGCCCTGTACCCGTTTTTAGGGATGCTGGTTGGCATCAGGGCCGGATCAAGCTGATCGCCTGTGGGGATGTAAGATCTAATGACCTTTACAAAATGGCGATCAGCAGGGTGGGAGCGGTTTGGCCGGGCGCACAGCTAGAGGCCATCCCTCGTGAGGAAATCCCGTGCAGGCCTCGTGCTAGAGCATGGGTTCCTATGGAACCGTCGGAGCCTGCCGCTGTGCTGGAAATTCTCCAGTTCAGTAATCCAGATCTGCCTACCTCAAACTGGAAAGTTTTAAAGATGGAGGAGCCGAAGGGGGACTTCAGGTCGGTGGCCTTGGTCATTAATAAGGAGTCCCTGGAACCTCTAGAGAAGGCAGGCTGGGTGGTGGGATATGGTTTCACCTCCGTGACCCTAAAGGTCTATAGAAAAGACCAGGAGGAGGCCAAGAAGGATGCCGGGGCAGTAGTTGCAACCGACAACACAGCACCTGCTTCGGATAGTCCGGCCGAACTCCAGTCCTCTCTCGCTCAAAGGGAGCCTCCTCTGGTGGAACCCGTTGATTCCGATGCTGGCTCGGAGGGGGACATCACGAAGAGGCTCTCTCGGGCTTCTCTGGATGAGGATATTCTTCTCAACTCCGGTTCAGAGCTGGAAAATACCGTGGTGGAGGTGGTCAAAGGGCGCCCTGAGGTTGATTCAGATTAACCTTCACCACTGCAAAGCAGCGTCGGCTGCTCTCATACTTCGTCTCTCCAGGGATGAAGACGACGTCGCACTGATTCAAGAACCTTGGGTCGTTGAAGGCCAGGTATGCGGACTAAGGGCTCCCGGGTACAAACTATACTACAGGAGGGGTGAAGGTAGGCCCAGATCCTGTATTCTGCTGAAGAATAAGCTTAATGGTTTTCTTCTTAATAATTTCAGCGCTGGCGATAGTACAGCTGTAGCGGTGGAGGCCAGAGACGGACCTTACTGGCTGGCCTCCATTTACATGCCATCCGAGGATACTGATCCTCCATCCGCCATCACCAGAAGTCTCACGGAGGCGGCGCATCGCTGCAAGGCTGGTCTGGTTATTGCATGTGATGCGAATGCACACAACACTATCTGGGGCAGCTCAGACACGAACGATAGAGGTGAGTCGCTTTTTGATTTTATTTTAAGTGAAAATCTCCATATTTGTAATACGGGTAGCGAACCAACTTTTATTACTAGAAACAGGAAGGAGGTTCTAGACCTTACAATTGCCTCTCAGGGCATAAGTTCCCATATTAGCAATTGGAGGGTCTCCAACGAGCATTCCTTCTCTGACCATAGGTATATTGTTTTTGCTTTTGGGGGGCTTTCCGTTGACCGTGTGCAGTTTAGAAATGTCAGGAAAACTAACTGGTCTAGGTACAGGGGCGAACTAGAAGTGCCCTTGTCTGTCGGTCCAGGCAATGTTGCAAATGGAGAGGAACTGGACAAATTGGTTGAGTTCTTCTCCGCCGCTCTCAACAATGCATTTGAAAAAGCATGTCCCTTTTTAAATCCCAGAGGAAAGAGGAAACCACCTTGGTGGAATCCTAACCTTATCGACCTGCGCAAGAGGTGTAGACTCTTATTTAATCAAGCCAAAGCTAAGAACGAGTCTCACCTCTGGAGCGAGTACAAGGCTGCACTAAGCAGCTACAAAAAAGAAATTAGAAAGGCAAAAAGATGCTCATGGAAAACCTTCTGTGGCAATATCATGAGCACCTCGAAAGCCTGCAGACTGAGAAAGGTTCTATCCTCCAATCCCACTGTTGTTGGTGCGTTAAAGAAGGAGGATGGATCCTGGACCTCCTCTAGAGAAGAATCACTGGAAGTGTTGGTGAATACCCACTTTCCGGGAAATAGATGTGTCAGCGATGCTGATTTAGATACTGAGGCTGATGCTGATAACTATTATTCTCCCCTAAAACATCTGAATCATCTGGTTACAGATTACAGTGTGGCATGGGCGATAGGCAGCTTCAAGCCGTTTAAGTCCTCTGGACCGGACGGCATAGCTCCGGCGGAGCTGCAACATGCTAAAGACATAATCATACCGTGGCTGGTGGCCATATACAAAAGTTGCCTACGAATAGGGTACATTCCGTTGAAATGGAGAGGTAGTGAAGTGGTGTTTATACCGAAGGCAGCGAAGTGCTCATATGACACTGCTAAGGACCTACGACCCATTACTCTATCATCCTTCCTGCTTAAGATCCTGGAAAGGATTCTTGATTTACACATAAGAGGAAAGTATCTTACGAGATTGTCCTCCTCTCAGCATCCGTATCAAAAAGGGAGGTCGGTAGAAACCGCATTACACTCCCTGGTTGGTACTATTGAGAAAACATTAGGCTGGGGGGAATTCTCCCTTGTAGCCTTCATTGACATTGAGGGGGCTTTTAATAATGTGGAAGCTTCTGCGATCTTAAATGCCTTGAGATCTCTAAAAGTCGAGGAGCCGCTAATATCCTTCATTAGTCAAATGCTTAGGAGCAGGACTATTGAAGCACGGCTAGAAGACGCTCGTATCAAAAGAAAGGTACGGAGGGGGACACCTCAGGGAGGCGTCCTCTCCCCTCTTCTGTGGAATATAGTAGTCGATGTGCTGCTAAAGATTCTGGAGAGGGCAGGACTAAAAATTGTTGCTTATGCTGACGATCTTGCGGTAGTGGCCTCGGGCAAATACCTCAGCGTGATCAGGGACCTGATACAGTACGCCCTGAATTTAATTGTAAAATGGGCAGGTCCCAGGGGCTTATGGGTCAATCCCCAGAAGACAGAGCTTGTCCTATTCACAAGGAAACACAAAATTCCATTGATAGAACCCCCCATGGTGGGGGACGTTAGGCTCAATCTTCAGGAGAAGGCCAAATTTCTTGGCCTGATTCTGGATAGGAAATTGAGCTGGAAACTAAATATTTTGGAAAGGGTGAGGAAAGCCACGGTGGCCCTTTATTCCTGCAGGAAAGCTATTGGTAAGAAATGGGGCCTTTCTCCGAAGATTACCTATTGGCTGTACGTAGCAGTACATTTGGTCATTTGGTGGCCCTCCCTGGATAAGAAATCAAATTGTAGGTTACTGGAGAGAGTCCAGAGGTCTGCCTGCTTATGTATCGGGGGAGCACTAAGGTCTACATCAACAGCAGCTCTCGAGGTTTTACTGCATCTTCTCCCAATAGATATAATGGGAAAGCTATTAGCCAATTGTTCGGCCGTGAGGCTTAATGCCGTACAGGAGTGGACTAACAGAAAAGTTGGTCACCAAAGAATAATGGAAGGCCTATCCTCCTCGTTTAAGAATCTCGACTACACTGCTCCGACTTTTCTCCCTGCCCGTAAATTTGGTACACAGATACCAGACAGAAAGGACTGGGATGATGGGTCAGTACCGAACAGCGATGGTATACACCTGTATACCGATGGTTCAAAGCTAGACGGCAGAGTAGGTGGTGGGATTTTCTCTGAGATCTACGGTATAGCGGAAAAATTTCGTCTTCCGGATCATTGCAGCGTGTTTCAGGCGGAGGTCATAGCAATCCGCGAGGCACTGTCATGGCTGAAGGAGAATAAGGTATCTGGAACTGATATCTATATTTTTACCGACAGTCAGGCAGCGATTAAGTCCATGGAATCAACCTTCACCACATCTCTGATTGTAAGAAGCTGTCACCGATCTCTTAACGAGATGGCAGACCAGATTCAAATAAATCTGTGCTGGGTACCAGGCCACAGTGATATTCCAGGAAACTGCCGCGCGGATGAGCTTGCTCGTCTGGGCACTGAATTGGTTATTACACCCCGTGGGGCAAATGTAGGTATGCCTCTGGCTACTGGCAAACACATGCTCTTTAAAGATGCAGTTAAACAAGCCAATAAAAGATGGGAAGAGGGGTCAATCTGTAGCATTGCAATGCAGGTATGGCCGCAGTACCATCTAAATAATTCTAAGGGTCTCCTCTCACTAGGCAAGGAAGATATTAGGCGAGTGATAGGAGCCGTGACTGGGCATTGCCTTATTGGCATCCATGCTAAACGCTTGGGGCTATTTTCTAACGATTTTTGCAGAAGCTGCAGGGATGAGGAGGAGGAGGAGACCATCCCGCATATGCTGTGCAGCTGTCCAGCACTGGCTCAGAGAAGGTACACCCATATGGGAGCACACTTCTTTAACAATCTCTGTGAGTTAGTACCTCTCAAAATAGGGAGTCTTATTCGCTACATAAATAGCTCCTGTTGGTTTGATTAAGCGGAGGGGATAAAGATCCATGTGGTACCACAACGGACCCAAAAGCGGTCTATGTGTGTCTCTTGAGGCAGCCACAATAACCTAACCCAACCTAACATAAGGACACAAACAAATTTAAAATCGAATATACGTAACCCGCGATTCTTTTTGAAAATCCTCATATGCATATATTCTAACAATGAGGTCTTTTCATTTAATCGTGGTAGAATTCTTTAATTATCTATTGAATTTAACGGGCTTTGTTAAGAACTGACCTTATGTTATCGTACCTGACGTGACCATAGCAGCTAGCTCATGCGCTCAGGCCGGTTCTCAACCCGTCACGTCAGGTCGAGGGGCTTTGTCAGCCCTTATGACAAAAAACTCCCCTCAGACAAAAAACAATCAATCAGTGTTACTTGATTGACGGTTCTAAACGCAGCCATAGGTAAATCAAATGTTTTCTACCTTTTCCATTTGAAATACTTGTAAGCAATACAATTAGTGTAGGCAACAGAATCTACACTAGATTCTGAAACAGAATCTTTTGTATTTGTATAAATTTCCACTGAAAGTCTTTTATCTCTATTGCTCAATAACATCATGGATTTTACTTTTTAGTCTGAGTTATAAAAATGTGTTTTTCTTCCAAAAAATTATTTTAAATTGACATTTCTTGGACCGCGTTAAATCAAATTAAATTGTGTAAAAAGGAATGAATCTTTTTTAAAATCGCGTTCAATCAAATTCACGTAAAAACAGAACTAGGTATATTTGAAAATTATATGCTGTAAATCCACCGGGGGGGAAAAAATCTCTTTTGTGCCCACTATTTTAGATATCAGAAACTTCACCACCATTGTTTACGCATGGTAAAAAATTAATATTATAAGTCTAATCAGAAGTGGATCTTCTGAGCGCAAAATACTCGTAATTCTAACTTTTAAGAAAATCGAAAAAGATAAGTTAAAAGAGAAGAAGAATAATAATAGTAAAAACTAATAAGCGTGAAATAAGACGCTAAGGTTAAAGTGGTATACTTTGTTTCTAAAAGTTCTTTTTCTTTTAGTGTTTGAAAGGAGGCTACATTGTCTTCAAGACAAACAAAAAATGGGAAGAAAATGTGTCAAGAACTGCCCCGGGAAATCAAGGATGTACGTCTTTCCTCACCGGATCACCGACTATCAAAGGTTAGTGTCTTTTTTCGATCAACGGTTTTTTACGCGCTTTCCAAAGTGTATTCCCACTACGAGTACATCCGTGTCTGTCTGTGGAAATCACGTTTGAAGGAACGCACAATTTTATAAGCCTTTTCTGACTTATTTAGAAATGTTTTCTGCAATATTTTCTGTAGGAAGGATAAAAGGTTTATTTCTGGCTCTTTTATGTGTTCATAAAGAGCGTATTTGCTTAGAAATTTGCAGGGACGTAAACCAAATAATATACATATGAACATTCAAACTTTTTACATTTTTTCTTGAATATCCGAGCATTTATATTTTGCAATTATTTGTCTCTATATTGCATGTATTACTATTCTAAAAGCTTGAAATGGTATTTTTCGTGTTTAGAATTATCTTCTCTGGCTATGAAATTCAATTTGATATCTAATATGGAGACAGTCGGAGCACTTCCTTACCTACTTTTAAATTAAATTGTAGATAGTCATGTAGTTATTTGATATACTCACATTACTAAATTTTGCTAAGGTTGTAGGTGTAACTGAGGATCAGCCTTGCTTTCTGGTGAATGACAGAAAGATTATGTTTTTCTTTGACACACCGCACTTGTTAAAAAGTACCCTAAACTGTTTCTTTAACCTTAAAAATAAAATCTTTTTTAATAATGTACCCATTTCCTGGAACGACCTCCTTCATTTTTACAATGTGGATAGTACATTGCAACCCCGTTGTGCTCACAAGCTTACCTCTTCCCATATTTACCCGAACAATTTCGATAAAATGAAGGTTAGCAGCACAAGCCATGAGCAATACAGTTTCTTCTGCTATGAATGCACTATACAGCTCTGCTGAATTTGATGCATCTAAAGCTCCAACAACACCCAATACATCTGCATTTATCTTATTTTTCGACCAGCCCTTCAATATTTTTAATAGCAAATTTTTAGATGTCCATACCAAATCCAAAAAGGTTTATTCTCACTCACAAGAGCAGATAGAATTTCAGAAAGATGCAAAATTCCTTCTTAATTCTATTAGAATTACAGACCGCAGTGGTTCTGATATTAAAAATTCATTTTCTTTCATTCAAGGTTGGCTTTTAAACATAGAGTTTAGGACATTTGTGGGAATATTTATCCGACAAAGGTTTCTCTTATTTACAAACTAGGAGACTTTGCCAGGATGAATTAGAACATTTCTTTGGTCAAATTAGAAGGGGTGGTGGTAATTCTTACCGAATCACACCTCAAATGTTCACAAAGCATTTTCAAAACAGCTGGGGGTTAGGTTACATAGACATTGTATCCAACGGCAATTGTGAACCCACAAACGATTTAGATTTCCACCCAATAGAAACTTCAAATGAAGTCTTCCAAACCATTTCTAATGAGGCATTAATTTTGGACCAGTCATGGCAAGATTTTCAAAGTCTGCCAAGGCCAGTGTTGTCTTTAGCGCACAGTTTCCCTATAGATATTAATACAAATGAAGCTAATTTCCTCCAAAGGAATGCCTTAGCTTACGTTTATGGTTGGCTTTTCTTAAAGTACCATAAAATTCACAATTGCGAGAAACCTTTAGAATATTTCGATGGTGAAGCTGTTTATGACGAGATTTTATTCACACTTGAAAAACAGTGCGATGGTTATAATTTTGTAAACCACCCCAACAATTTATCGCCTATATAAATAACTAAAAAACTTTTTATAACTAAAATAGATCTTGTTTTCATTTTTTACTTTCCTAGGCTTGGACTTAACTCACTAACTGTTTTTATTTCATTCAATGTATTTATTTTATTAATGTTGGTAAATTGTAGTTCTTTATAATGCTTTTCTAACACTTGCTTTGTAAATAATCTTTTATTATAATAACTATAAGTGTGTACGGGTGCAATAGGCCTACAGGGGAACCAAACACTTAAAAAAATTGGTAACGCGCTGCAATGCATACCTCCTGGGTGGCGTGGAAATGCGTTACTTCTGTGAAAAAACATATTTGCCTTTGTTCGAGTAAACACGTTTAAAACACTTTAAAAGCTTATTTTATCGAAATTCAGACTTAAGCGTTTACTGCTTTACGTCGCAGATTTGTCATTAAAATAAATACACCTGACGCGAATCGTTATGGGACTACATAATTACTCATAGGTACCGTGCCATGCAGGTTCCACTTTCGTTAAATTTATTGTAATTTCTTTGATGCTGTTTTTGTGACATCATCTGCTGATTAGTTTGATTTGCATTTCGACAAAATCTTCACAATGAATAAAGGACTATTGTAGGATGAGGGAAAAACATAATTCCATCGTGTTTGAATTATGTGCTCTGTATTGATCGGGACTATTAAATTTTTTTTTTAGCAAAAACCACACTTGAAAGGACCGACGTGGTCAACTAGAAAAGATATTTGTTAGATGGTTTAAATTCTGTCTGCATACGCTTACATTCTAGCTTTCTACGTTTGTCCTGCGTACAAGCGTACCGAATGCGATCAGGTTTACTAAGCAGTTCACCCTGAGTTAAGTCGAAATGCATTTGATTTCTCATAGATTCCATAATTTCTTCGACTGCTTCATTTCGTTGCTGTACGGAAGATTATGTGTTCCGTATTGCAAAGACAAGGAAAACTTGTATATATTTCGATTATCTTCACGTTCTGTGCATCCGTTAAGTTGGGCAAGGAGAATGCAGGCTTTTAAACAGTCCACGATGTTGTAGCCTAAAAAGAAGGTATTAGAATTTAGAATATTCTTTGATAATACCACTTACCTTGTACTCTAACTCAGAATCAGATTCCTGCTCACTTCTGTCACTGTTGGGATCATCAGCAGTTTGAAAATTAATAATTTTATTTTATATAAAACTGCTTTTGTCAATTACCTCTTCTAAAATATTGTTTATACATATATTCATCTGTGCCGTGTTTCACCTTTGGTGTTACCAAGTCATTAATTGTGCACAGTGGAAGCACTTCTCAATCCATACTAATAGGTGTTTCCTCCAATGGTCGCCAAAAAGAATAATAGTATCAGCGTTCTAACGGAAGGGATTACGAGTTACATTTAGTTTCAGTCCAATAAGCTTTTAGTTTCAATTTGAACAATTTACTTGGGCGTTTAGTTGGTGTCATGGAAGTTTCAAATTGCTCGCGCACAAAGGACCCTGATTTGATTTCTCAAAAGCACAGTCTTCCTTGATATTGTTATATCCACACAAATCAGTGAAATTCATCTCTTCAATTATATCGTCATACTCATACAATTCACTATAATGCCTTTAATGAAGTAAATTCTTGGAGTTGTAAATGGATAGTTGTACAAAATATACAATTAAATTAAATTTTCTTTCCAACACGTGTATACGTGGTAATTTTACTGCACTTGTGAAAATCACTAATCTTCGCTATGGTGATGGATGGATGTAATTATTAATTACATATATCTCCTCCGGTTATAATTCAGTAATATATTTTATAAAGATTGTTTATTTAGATAGATTAAACCTATTAGATAGGTTAGAAGCAAAATTTTAGATTCGCACATTGAAGAAACAATTTGACAACTCCGTATGGTGGAAATATGAAACAATTATTTTTTTCACCATATGTAGTATTAGCAAACAAGAACAACAATGTGGTTCATCTCACGTATTGCGTACGTGAATTCAACATGGCATAAAAAAACTTTCAAACCGAATTTTGAAAACGGCGAATTGGAAGTGTCCTTTCTTGTATTCTCTGCCCTGGTCTGATTCCGACCCACCCCAATAAATCAAAAGTTTAGCAATTCATATTATACACGCCTCTATTATACGCGCCTCTGGTAGAATACTGATATTTGTCCTGTTGTGCTCACGCCACAAGGCGACTTATTTTTTCAACGTGGTAAGCAACACCGTTCCCTTGAACCACTTCTGATGATTTTAAAGAAGTCTTCCTGCCCTAACTGCTATTCCTTTTCTTTTAGGCTAAGCAAACGCGGTAATATCTCTAATCGTTGCCCTTTCCGAATCCGCGAAAGCTAGAAATTATTTCTCTTTCAAGTGGAAGACTTAATGGCGCTCCAAATCACTAAGTTTTAAGAAATTAATAGGTTTTAGCGGAGTACTGACACATTTCATATATTATAATTTTCTAAAGTAAAACACTTACTAGCGAAAACTCCTGTCGCTCCTTACTCAGTTCTACACTGCTAGTACGCCCTTTGCCGGTAGTTTTTTTCTTAAGTGGGAATCTGCTTACGTGCCACAAAATCCTCCAACACACCAAAATCACCGGATGAAATAGTTCAGCACTGTCCCGCCTATAAGCTCTAAATGCAATCTAACCTTCTCAGCCATAAGGTTATCTCAGCGTATTTTTTTTTCTATACCTGCGAGTGATCAAATCAAGCAATTTAATAGGGCTTGTGCGGTAAGCTTTCGTGCACATTTTCCAGCAATTAATGAAACATTTTAATAAATTTTGTCATTTGAATTATTTTTTAGCATTATTATTTAGTTTTATGTAAAATATGATGTGTTTAATTTCAGCATATCTCAATACACATAGGATACTAATGAGTCCATAAATACCGAAGTTGCGATATTAAATTCGATATTATAAAAAACAATTTAAAGATTTAGAATTTTTTAAATAATATAAAACAAAAAAAAAAATGGAATCTGTCTTTTAATTCCGTAACAATATTTAAGCAATTCAATTGATTAAATAAACTCAATATTTAATACCTAAAGTTTTGACATTAAGTTATATGAATACATATGTATATGAAAATCTTTACATTTACATTGTCTTTCATCCAATTATATATTATTTGTTTTAATAAACAATTAATTTAATTACGAAAGGTAAAAAAAGGATAATTAAAATGTAAATTTTCGTTAGATGGACAGTCTGATGAGACTGTCTGGCATATGAAAGTTATGCTTTAGAAGAAATTTATAGTTCAATTACTACAATTTCTACAAATATGTTCTACTTTAATGAATATTAATAAAACAGAAAAGCAAGACTTAAAAAAGTTTCGCTAGCTGCTTTTTTAAGTAAATCATAATAAGAAACATTAAAAGAGTTTGGAAATGTAAATGAAGAGTATAAATTATCGGTAATACAACTACTTTTTTATATCTTTTAATTGACAGGTAACATATTTATTGATTACAATTTTCAATATGAATTTTTATTGATCTTTCAACAATTTAAAAATAATTTATTAGGATTGAAATACCAAAGCAACACGCAAAATAATTTTCATTAATTTAAATATTTTTTTTTATTCATTATGTTAATACATTTTAACACAAATCTGAATTCTAAAAATGGATTATGTAACAAAACATACAAAAGGAAGCAACATGAATTATAAACAAGAAGTTTTAAAGGAGAAAAAGTTCAGTTTCTATAGGAAAGACCATAATGCTAATTTATTATACAGTTATGATTATTTGCTTCACTAAACATCGAAATGAATAGAGATCTTTTATTTACATAAATTTTCGTATTATAATCTTGACTCTGTAATCTTCTCAAAATTGGCTTTCTTGTTTAAGAATTACATTTTTTATACATACATATATGATGGCTCTGAGGAAATTTATCTGTAAGCTCGAACTCAACGTATAAAATTAATAAGAAAATACAGAAGTATTTAATTTATTATTTTCATTTACTGTTTTTAAGTATGATAATATTCAATTTCTAAAGATATAATTCGTTCTACTCAAGAACCACATAAGGCAAAACTGTCAATAATTCATTATTATATGACCGTAGCTGCAGTACCTGATGCCATTCCTTGAATTGCTGTATTCTGGCACAGGTATTGCCCTCCTCATCTTCAACATCTTCATCAACAGCTCTTGAACCAGTACGGTATTCCTTATGGGGAACTAATTGTTCCTCCTCCAGTGAACGTATTCCTGTTCTTTGAGTACCATCAACAGTGGGACTACCATTATTATTTTTAACAGTTGTCGCTACATTTTCAGCATTACTATCAGTATTGCTACTACAACTTTCTTTACTTTCTTTTAAGCTATTATTACTATTATCTAATTTAGAATTTTTATCGTTATTAAAATAATTACTAAAAACATCACAATTTTTAATTGGGATTTGCTCCTCCTTTTCTTCGTAGTAATGCGAGACCATTTTAATATTTTCGATATCTATGGAAATATTGCATTTAAGGTCAACCTCACTACTGTTCATTTTCCTACTGTGTATCCGTTGATTGTGTGCCATTTCATCAGCAGTTAAGTAAATGTTATTAAATGATTTTAGAAGACCATTATTTTTTAAACAAAGTTCGCCATTCTGATCTCTAAATTGCAACCCATCTCGATTTAATTCATACACTTTTGAATCATGCTCCAGTTTTGATTTAATTCCTTGATCTATTCTATGCTTTTCAGTAGTATCATTTTTAATTTCATCTGTTGCTAATGGAGATTGTAAAACTATATTTTCTCCATTAATAGAAATCGTGCTGCTTCCATTATTCTCACTGTAATATGATGAGTTAGTATTACAGTCAGAATAATAGTCATAAAAGGAACACTGCGAATTGTTGGTAGAATTTGTTGTACTGGTATTTTTTAATAATGTCGTATCTTTATAATGACTTCTTTGGAATTGATCATTTGTTGTGGAATATTCGTTTTCACTATTTTCATCACAGCTTGAACTACAACTGCTTATGTTGAGTATTTTTTCTTTAAGGCCAAAAGTTCTCGTGTGAAGTTCATCAGAAAAAAATAACTTGCGATGTAACTTTTGGCGAAATTTGCAGCTAACAGGGATATATTTAGCAGATTTTTTAATAATTTTCAAACGTCGCTTGTATTTGTCTTTGGTTATAGATAAATTTTTGGGTGAGGTAGAAATTTCACTGTGATTGGAAGGTGAATATATGTTTTCCATCCGTTTGCTAACATTACTTGTGTCGTTCTCATCATTACTGTGATCTATTGAGTGACCAGTAAGCATGTCTTCAGCACCCACATCAGAAATACCCTTCTCGTAGCAATTATCATTATCATCATCAATTAATTTGTCATCAATTTCAATCAATTTTTTGCTACTTATTGATTCTTCTGTATTAGTGTTAGATGAGTCAAAGATATTTCTTGCAGGAATCTTCTTTCGAAGTACTGATGATGACGTTCTTGAAATGAAACTTGACGATGAGTTAGTATTGCTAGGAGTTTTTTTAATCGTTAATACTATGTGATCATATACTTTATTAGATACAGAAGATAACTGCGTGACTACTTGACGGCAATCGCTTGTATAATCATGATCTGCCTTGTAATTATATTCATTGTTGCTCTCATCTTTATCATTACAATCTTCATTGCCAAAATTATACCCCAGTATTTCATCGTCTGATTGTAAGAATTTCACATTGGAACTCCCAGTCGATTCTGTTCCGAAGTCTTCACAGTTTTCGTCGGAGCTGCTAGTACTTTCTCTAGACAATTCTTTTGTTGAGACAACTCCGTTAATAGAGATCTGCAAATGTTCGACATTCAGTTTCCTTTTTTTTTTATTTTTATTGAGGCTCTCTCTTTTTCGACGCTTTTTTGTCTCTCCTTTTTCCAATTCTTTCTCCACAGGTTCTGATGCCACATCTATAGTAGAAGTCTTAGTAGCATTATCGGTACTGATATTCTGAATAGACAGACTTTGAATTAATTGATTTCCGCCTACAATTTGTTGAGGTAATTTATCATGCTCACATAGTCGCTCGGGAAATTCAACGGTAAATAAGTTTCTGGTGAGCAAATCACTTTCTACTCTTGAGCTATTACTGGAAGTATTTATATTAACATTTTCTATATTATCAGCAAGGGTTCTAGGATATACCCCACCTGTGCCATCGATGTTATGATTACTTTCAACATTAATGAACACAGCATTCCTTTTTCCTTCGGTCGGAGATGCAACATAAATGCTATGCAACTCATCGTCATTGCAACAAGAACCACTAGTATTACCGCTATCTACAAACTTTAGCATTTGAGTTCGTTTAAACTTTGAGCTTTCTTTAATGTAAGAATATTTGTTGTAATCATCATTCTTTATATATGTGTGATCGTTATTACTGTAAGCTTCAGCGTTTGTATTTTGCACAGATTTTTCCCGCATGATATAAGACGTCGCCGTTGTTTTTTTATTACTTCGCCTTGTATTTCTTTTATTATTAGTTTTCAAATCACTACAACTTTTACGCACACAATTTCCCTTAGCCTTTCCTTTGCGTGCAAAGTCTTTTAGGCATAACGGTTTTTCAGCAACTCCCAAAAATGGCAAGAAATTCTTAACAGTATCATTTGTCCATTTTCTACCTTTGTGTTTAAATCTGGATTGCAAATCAAAGTGACATAAGTCTTTAGGTATGTATTCTGTAATAAGAGAACCGTACTGTGGAACAACATTACTCCAAAGATCTCCTATCGATAACTCCGCTATATCTAGTAGCTTTTTCGTAATAGTTTTTACTTCTGATGATTTATTTGAGTTTACGACGAATGCTTCCGCGTTATCCCAATTACCATTGATATTTGGTATGTAATAGTTGTGTAAGGCAGTTATGTGAAATTCTGTAATTTGCTGAGTCTTAACTTCATAGTATTCTTTCGCTACACAGTGGGTATCTTCTTCTACTGTATAGGTAGGAAATATTACAACTTGTAAATCCTGAACTACGACTTGGTTTGTAGTTTCCATAGTTTTTTTATCATTTTCAAAAGAAAGTAATTCAGACATATCTTTTTTATCCAGTTTTGAATTCTCTTCTGAATTCTCTTGAACAAATTTAGTTTCTATGCCCATTATTTCCGATTTTACCTGCTGAGACGGATTAGCGACAGCTTCTGCACGAATTTGATGCAAAGGGTCTTCTTCGTCATCGAAATCCAAATCGAAAATAGATTTTTTTACCTTCTGTGTAGGTGGTGGAACTGTAGTTACGAGTTCGACATCTTCAATTAAGGTTTTATAATTACGTAATGCTGTCTGTGGATCTACAGAACAAAGAGTTTGCATGTCTGCCTCATTATTTCTCAGATTAGTATTAGTTGGTGCCGATATGCTCTCATCTTCCCTTTTTGGCTGACGCTGCACTGAATTAAAAACAGTTGGTAAACTTTCCGTTACCTTACAGGTACAAGGTAAAACGTCTTCAAAGCATTCTTGTTCAATTTTTTCGATTGCTGGCACTGGTGGAAAATGCGTTAGCAAGAATTTGATTTCGTGTACGATAGAATCGACAGATAAAAAATTTATAAGCGTCTTTACGTTAACCTTTGATACCAACTGAGAATTACTAGTACTATCCGTTGAAGATATACGTTTAAGATTAAGTTGAATTGTTGCACTATCACGTGAGGGATCTGAAGTGTTTGTTTCGCTTTCAGTTTCTTCAACTTCTTCTAAGATTGTAAATAGCGAATTAAACCCAAGTGAAAAAATATAAAATAGCTAATGTTACCTTCATGCGCATGGCTATTGCAAGTAGCCTTATCCGGTGTTGATCGTGTGGCAACTGTCGATATGGTTGCATTTGTTGAACATGCATCTGAGGTACGCGGTGAATGAAGTGATGGCTCTGTCAATATATATTGTTAAAAACTTTTTATAACTTAAATTTTAAAAAAATACAACATACAGAATGCGTAAGGGAGAAGGGAGGTCGGCAATGATAAGAGTAAAATGTCAAGGTGTAAAATCAAAGAACATAAAATATACAGAAGGCGCATCTCATATAAGCTAAATTTTTGGTTACGGGTTTCAATATCAGGACCCAAATTTCAATTTCTATGGCGGCTCTCTCGCACAATTTATATCGCTACCAATGCTTACAATTTACACTAGTCAGAAAAGGTCTGCGTACATAGTAGGCTACAATGTTTATAGGATTAAACCCTTTGAAAATATGAAATGTATAAGATTAAGAAAATGTACATTCCTTGCTGAATTAATTCCAAGTATAATCGGAAACATTACACTCTAAGATAATCGATATTTCTTGATATATCGATAACAAACTGCGGGAAGCCCCTTTTTTGGTGCAGAAAAATTCTGCGTACAACTCAATCTAACGGTAGTTTACATAGCTTTTGCGAAGCGGCAGTCAGATTAAGCGTAAAATTTTTGTTGTGGCCTTCTTACTGAAGCATTTGAGTAGTTGATTTTTAAAAAGTTTTGGGTTAATTTAAAATGAGCACTAAAAATGAAGAAATTAGTGAAAACGAAAGGAGGATCATTGTAAAACAATGGATGGAGGGCAAAACCCTTCGGAATATTGGCGCTAATGTGGGTAGAACTCATTCATCTATTCAGAGGGTTATTAAAAATTACCAGAATAGTGGTGAATACACTTCAAAGCCGCGATCTGGGCGCCCAAGTAAGCTGACGAAAAGGGAGCTTTATTGTGCAGTCCGTGAAGAAAAACCCCAAAATATCTGCTTCTAAAGTCGCAAAGAACATTGATGAAATGTTTAAAAAGACGGTATGCAGTGACACCGTGTGTAAAATTTTAAAAAGAAATGGGTATCGTAGCCGAGTCGCTCGTAAGAAGCCTTTTATTTCACTAGTCAATAGGCAAAAAAGAATTGCGTTTGCTAAGGAGAATATAAACAAGCCTCCAGAGTTCTGGGAACAGGTAATTTTCTCCGAAGAGATAATGCATTTTTGGGATAAAAGGACGCCAACTTGTATGGAGAAAACCCAACACTGCCTTGAATAAGGAAAATCTTGTGCCTACAACGAAGCATGGTGGTGGTGGTGTGATGGTTTGGGGGTGTATGGCCGGGGGAGGAGTGGGAAATTTAACCTTTATAGATGGTACTATGGATAAGTGGGGGTACTTGAACGTACTAAAAGAAAATTTAGGTCAGAGTGCGGAAAAACTCGGCTTACAAAGGTCTTATTACTTTCAACACGACAATGACCCAAAGCATACCGCCTATATTGTTAAGCTTTGGATCCTTTACAATACACCAAAACAGTTGCATACCCCTCCCCAATCACCAGACCTGAATCCCATCGAACATATCTGGGATTTATTAGAGCACAAGATACGACAGCACAAAATTACGTCCAAGGGAACATTGAAGGAAGTCCTGCAACTTGAATGGAGCAAGATTTCTCGCGAAGAGACCCGAAAATTAGTCCAGTCAATGCCAAAACGCCTATCAGAGGTTCTAAGGCGAAAGGGATATCCCACAAGTTACTAAGAGTTGATTGGCTTTTGTTACTTTCATATATTTTTTGTTTTTAGATGCTTGTACGCAGACTTTTTATGTGATACTTTTGTGGTAACCTTTCTTTAATGAATTATATTTTACGTTTTATTTAAACTTTTCTTACATATTACATATCATTTGAAAGAAATATTTCAAATAAATAAAAAAAAATTTATTTGAACTTTTAAAACGTTTTTACGTGTTATATATTTCGAAATTTATTAATATTTCGTCTTTGTACGCAGACTTTTTCTGACTAGTGTACATGACGAATCTCTCGCACTTGACGACGCTATCTCACTATTCTCCTCTGTGTTTATAGATAATGAAGCAGCAATATGTGTATGCACGCAGGCGCATTCTCCTATACAAATTACGATTTTCTCTCATAACCTCCAAAACAGAAGTCATGATGACCCAAGCTGCCATTTCTATGGCGACTCTCTCGCACAATTTATATAACTACCCGTGTTTACACTTTTAATCGCGGTAACTCACACAATGGTGATCCGCTTTTGTGTCACACAATACCTTGCCTTGTGTTTATATGAGTGTCAGAAATAATGAGATGAGATGACTCACTCTACATATTTCTTGCTCTACACATTTTCTTGATGTAATCACAAAATCCGTACGAAAACTGCAACAGCGATTTTTGCATGGACACCTTGAATGCTTATTTTTAGAGGGAACAATATTTTTTATATCCTCGAACATCCCTTTTCTAACTTTTAACTTTTAAAATATTTTAAGGAAACATAGCCTTGAAGCTGTGTCGCTTGTATCTACTTGGATACATCATCATGGGTTAATTCTACCTTCTTTGCACCTACATCTAATTGAATCAATTTCTTACCAGAAGTTAAATTTTCATTTTAAGATTTCTCTCTTCTGCTCTTTGGTTTCCTCTTACGCATGCATCCCTCCTGCATCGGGAAGCTCTCCCACAAACTTACTAAGTTTATTGCTGAGATGCGCATTCTGTATATTGTATGTTCTTTGGTAAAACCCAAACCTTTGGTAAAACCCAAACATAATTTTAAGAATCAAGTAAAAATTTTAATCAGGAACTGATTTCTGATATAGATTAATTTTTCAAAAGTAAGACGCGTTGAATTTAAATTACAATTTATAGAAAATTGTCAAATATGTATGTACGTCTTTGTAACGCGGGCTTGACTTGACTGTTATCTGATATGTAACTAAAAGCGAGGGCAACGTGCCATTTATTCATGTTTTATCCATTGGTCAAAAGCGGGTTCAGAACCCGCTTATTGGTTATGTTCTCCAGATGTAACAATCGTGAGAATTGGAAGTGGCATTGCTTCATTTCTGCTAGCCTGAGGAGGTTGAAAGCCTGGTTAAATATTTTTTGAAAAGGGATGTGGGTGTGATAACAGGTTGCATATCGTGAGCCTACTTTTATCAATGCAAACAGAAGTGAGATTATTGACCTAACCATGACGAATTTTGTCATGTTGAGGACAAACTCAGCCACGATCTCAGCTTTGAGACGGTGGGTCCCCAGACAATAGTCGATGAAGAAGCTGTTTCTGGGAAAAATTTGGTATTGGAGGCCATTGTAGTGGGTAAAACTACATTACCTCCAAACCTCATTATTAATATTAAACCAATTATCGTTATAAATTATTCTATTACACCATTTGATTGTATCTACCTTAGAAAATAGATTTCTATAGATTTTTATCAAAGATTCAATGTTTAAATGTAATCTTCAATATAATATTTTCTCTCTTAAAATAAAGACATGAATTTATAATCAATTAAAACTCGGGTTAATTTCATTAAGGGGATAACAACCAGCCACAAATTGACGATCCTGGTTCTACGAACTTGGAATTACATAATAAAATCCTAATAATCTTCCACCACAAACAATTTTATCAAAAATAACCAGAAATCTCTACAAGGATAATAATACGATAATGACGACAAACACAAAAGCAAATTTAACGCTTCTGAAATCCTATCTAACGCACTTTGTGAACGGCGTTTACATCATTATCAACATCATGAACCATATCATCAACAACAGTCGCAACAACAACAATCTCCACGTAGCGTTAACACCACACAACTGCATCATCCGCCTCATCAGAGTCGACATTCAGCAACAACAGCAGCAACAAGTGCACCTTCGTCAACGACACCGACGACAACAACAACTCAATCAACAAGTTCGCACTATCCTCCCAATAAGGCGACGAGAAGACTATCGCAGCATCACATCTGAACTATCAATCAACGCACTTGCACTCAACGTTAGTTGCACAACAACTACATTAACACATAAAAATTGGACCAATTACAGCGAAACAGGGATAAGACTTATAATAATATTCTGTACTACTACTATACATACGCTATTCTTAATATATAATACTATTATTATACTATGTACATATATGTCTAGTCTATTTATATATATATACATATATATATATATATATATATATATATATATATATATATATATATATATATATATATATATATATATATATATATATATATATATATATATATATATATATATATATACATATATATATCATATCATATATATGTATATATCATATATTTATCATATATATATATAAATAATAATTATAATAATAATAATAATAATAATATTATTATATTTAGTTTATTATAATTTTAATATATTAAAATATAATATTAAATATAATAATTATATTAATAAATAAGTTAAATAAGTTATTATTAAATTATTAAATACATATATTAATAATATATAATATATTATTATTATATATTAATGATATTATTATTATTATTACAGGTAACCCTCCTATAACACAGTACAAAAAGGAGAGTAATGTTCCAAAAGCTATTAGCAAGATTTTTTTTAATTTCATATAAGTAACTTCATGTTTATTAGGAAACAAAACAAAAATATACATTTAATTTAATTTAATATAAACTTAATATAATAATTTTCTTTGTTTTCTTCGTTATGATATTATTTCTTTATAATATATATATATTTATAAAAAATTACACAAAAACTACTAAAACTAAAACTACACTAAACTACAGCAAGCAATTAATTTTCTGGAGAATTATTTATTTGTAGTTAATTAATGATAGCAATAATTAGCATTTGTATTGTTGATAATAGAGTATATACATATGTATATATATATATATATAAATATATATATATATATATATATATATATATATTATATATATATTATAAATTAAAAGGGAAATAAGATCGGCCTTTAATCGGTATATGGGACACGAAGACGCTGTGACATGGGCTAATTATAGGAAAACAAAAAACTATTGAAAAATACCCTCCGCCAACTCGGACAAGACTCCGAGCATGGATCCTTAGGATCTTTGGATCCGAAATAAACACGTCCCGAAAGGTTAAGTATCCAGGTGAAGACGAAAACCAGTTTAGGCAGAGTACGCCATGCGCACCACTCCGACGTTTACTCTAGAGGCGTTACTCGGAAACCTGAGCCAGAATTGTTTGTACGAATTATCGTCACGAGTACATCAGTGTGATGAGTACAGCATGAGTACTGCGTTATGCATGAGTACAAGCGCCGTTCGGCATGGGACTGGATCTCCAATAACAGAGCATGGACGTATTCTGGGTATCATTTATAAAGATGCCAGCGAAGAGTGTAGGCCGTTGGAAAGCAGGAGTCGGATGTAAGTCACTAATAGGCGGCATACTCGGTTAATACCAGAAAGAAGAAATTACTCCTCAGAGATAAATCTGCGTAGCAGACCCTATTTGGGTAAGTAAGTTTTGGGTCGAAATGTTGGCCCTTATCCATACCTTGGCTCACTTTAATAGACATCAGGTGCAGAACAAGAAAATCCTGATAACGCTAGATAAAAATTCCCTAATCAGATGCATTGGGCGGAGCTTCTGAATTGGTACTGAAGGGTGTCCAAAAGCTAAATGAATGTGCCCAACTAAATAAGGTATCACTCAGCTGGGAGTGTTACCACCAAAAAACCACTTCGTTGAGAGGCGAGTATAATTATAAAAGAGGGAGTTTTTTTCAAATAGGCAGACAACTGAAAATATCACCTACACAACATCTGTAGGTTTTGCTGGGGATAATATATAGGTTTTGCCAGGAGGAGTCAATGGAGGCGCTAACCACATTGACCGCTGTTAGGCTATAGCAAGCAAGAGGAGCTCCATCCTTGGCAGTTTATTTATTGAGCATTTCTGTACTGTAGCATTTCTGTACTCTTAAGATATGTACTGCAGTCTGAAGCTGACGGTCGGCCTCTCGCCGAAGAAACACATAAATGACTGTGTTAGGTGCACCGACTTTAGCTTAGCTGGGTGGGGACTTGAATATGTTCCCTTTACGTTACGGGAGTATCAGAAAAAAATTTTATTCTCATTGTACAAATCAAAGAAAACACGAACCTACGGTAACCGTTGGAGCTTCCTGGAACTCGTTTTCAAGGTCGGCCGGTCTATACCCTCCCTACCGTGGGTCCTGGTCGGCCCGAATCTTAAACACCCCATTTATAAAACCACGATTTCGTTACCTCACGTTGCAGCCTCACTTACAACCGCAAAAAATTACCACATCACGACTAATCAAGCCAAGACGTAGATGTTAAGGTTCGTACATTTAGTAGCTGTAAATAAATTTATCTACCTGAAAATTCTAGTAAACAGTTGCAATGTTTGTCAATTCATAAAAATTCCTTCTTCGAACATATAAAAATAATTCGAAATATTTGGAAGTACGTTAGAAAATATTAATTAAATTTGTTTTCAACATATAAAAATAATCGAATTAACCAAATCCAAGAATTAACCGGTTCATTGGTTCATTATTTAATTAAGATTTAATATTATAAGAAAAAGGCAAACAAACTATTATTTGATTTCAGAAACCTGGAAATCTTTGAGATTTAAATTACCACTCACCCCTTTCATTGTGTGTCTGCTGCTGATGAAGGTGCACCGTCATTGGTCGCTAGAGGAATAAAGGTAAGGTTATATATGTTTGCTTGCCAGCAATTTGTCTCCAGTAATTCTTGAAACCGTAAATTTTGATAAAAATTAATATTTGGAAATTCGTTAATTTTTTGAAGCGGATATAAAGATAATTTGGGTGTTGTTTTTCCCTGAGGAAACCGTAGTATCATTTATTAAAAATACTATAAATTTTAAGTTATGAACTGGAATTGAACCAATTGAATAAAATCCTGATGATGATAAAACGGCCAAATCCCATTTCGCTTTTTCATTCAGTCGCTTTAGCTCAATTACATTCCTTTAAGTTATATCTCGAGCTCTCCTGTGTTATATTTGTACATTTGGCCTTCTAACAGGACCCCCAGACCCTCGTACTCCTCCTCCAAAAACTTTACGTCTCTTAAAACAGCAAGGCCACTGCGAAATCAGGGTTCTTCTTTAAAAACTTTGGAAGCCCTTGATCAGTGTGGTTCGCAAATTTACACCAAATAAAATATTGTTGCTTTCTAATATTAGTTTTATTAACAGGATGTGATTCACGTTTATCAAGATCGTTTTTATCTCTGAATACAATTTTTCAATTCACACTTTCATTTACACTAGGTTTTTATCGCATGAAGTTGTAATCATCTTTAATCTTGAATTTAGTTTTCAAAATCAATGAAAAACTTTGATAAAAACAAAAAAACAATGAAAACTTTTTGTTATTTTTTAAGTGAATAAATTAAAAAAAAAATTATTTAATTTAATTAAATGATAATTAAATTTAATAATTTAATTTTATTAAATTTAATTTATTAAATTAATAAAGTAGAATACAATTGCGGCTATATTTGAATTTCGTTTGGAGTATTTAAATTTTGAAGAAGGTATAACTATTTATCACAGACAGTTATGGTATAAGCAAAGAATATACAATGTATAGAAGGCGCATCTCATACAAATTTTCGGCCGAAAATTTTTGCTCTGGTGTACGTACTGGTACGTACACTTTTGAGTGTTTTTTTGAGTTTCTCCTCATTCTCTCATTTCTTTAATAACTTTGTCTCTTTTGGTTCAACCTCTCAACCAATTTCCAACTTTTCGTTTTCGTGTTTTCTTCTCGCGTCTTATTCACGACTTCATGCCAGGTGTTCTTTTTTGGCTAACGATGGGTTGAAGTATTGTGAATGCATGTGTTTGTGTCATTTAGCGTCTGTGGGTTTCGTATGTGTAGGATGAGCTTTGTGTGGCTATTCTAGAGTTGGCTGAGTTGACGACGCTAGACGTGACAAGAGATGAAAACGACAGATGAGAATGTCTTTTTAGCAATTAGAAGAACGTAGCGCATCTGCGTTTTTTCTATTGAAAAATTGAGGAAAAATGTCGGAATGTTCGATGAATTTTATCCGGTACAAAAAATTGAAATAATTTTTGATAAAAGTACCTGAATTTAATCCTCGGTGTTCACTTTTTTTATTAAGTTAAAAGACTTTTGAACATTTGGGATAACAATAAACTTCTAATTCAATAAAAAAAGGATATATAAATTGTCCAAACATAACAAATGATATGTGTATTGTTATATAAATATATAGTGTTATAAATAAATTTAAATTTTTTTTAAAAATATGAATTTCAAAAAATTATTAAATATTATTTACAAGCAAATAAATAATATTTAATAATTTTTCAAAAAACTTTCAAATATTTTCATTTTATCAACAATCTTATAATTATTTTAATTTTCAATTTTTCTATCAATTGAAATTTTTGAACAGATAATCAAAAATTTCTAGTTGCAGCCGCAAGCTCCGACAACCTTGCCACCACACAACCAAAGCATACATAGACGTATAAAATTACCTAACACAAGCAGCAAACAACGGCATATCGTCATAAGCGACGAAACGAAAGGGAAAGAAATATACATGAAATGCATTTGGCTCGGGCCAAGAACGAGGAAAGAAATCGTTCAAATCCTTTGATAATAAGCAATGAAATTGTGAGGGAAACGAAGAGAGAAGAGAAGCAATTCACATGAATGGCAAGAGCTCGGGCCATGATGCCAATGCTAAGCAGAAAGAGCGGAGAAAACCAGAGAAAACCAAAGCAAAGGCAAAATAAACTTTCAAAGCAGTGACGCTCTTTTCACTCATTTTGCTTGCATCCGCTTTCTGCCGACCGACCGCATCTGATTCTAAAAATTGAAATTTTTGAGTGATGCGCCTTCTATATATTGTATATTCTTTGGTATAAGTGTCTATCATAAAATTTCAATTATTGTTTTGGTCGAAAATTAAACGGCGTCGGGCCGGTATTACATTGATTCCATCATCCGCCACCGTCATGATTAAATATTTATACCCTACACCCGAAGGGATGAGGGTATATTCACTTTATTCTTCCGTTTGTAACGCATTAAAGGAGGCGTGGCAGGTATAGAAAAGTATATAAAGTATATATATTCTGGCTCAGAATCACCTCCTGATTCGATTTAGCTTCTGTCTGTCTGTCTGTCCGTCCGTCCGTCTGTAGAAATCACGATTAAAGGAGAACGAATAGAGGTATCATCATGAAATTTGGCATGAATATTCTTTATTATACTACGCTGTTTGGTATTGAAAATGGGAAAAATCGGACCAGTGCCATGCCTACTTTTTATAGAAAATATGCACTCATCCCTGCTTTTAGCTCAATTTCTCACCTTGTAGACCGAATTTTCAGCTAAAATTTTATTTCCGAGTACACCATCTTAGACTTAAATATATTCCCAAAAATGGGCGTGACACGCCCACTTATATACTATACTATATAATAAGGTGTTTGGTAGGAAAAGCGATGTTGTAGATGAGTTAATAGATCAAAATGTGCTCCCTGTAAATTAGAAAAAAGTAGGTGTCACCCGCCCACTTTTTATCACTTCGACAGATGCGGGTGTAGGGTATATGACCTTCGGCCAGGCCGAAGATAACGCTCTTACTTGTTTAATTTAAAGTGTTGTTGTTATATGTATTAAGATTTTTGTTTGTGAAATTACACGGTTTAACACATTTTTTTGCGTTATTGCCAAATGATACCAACATGTTGCATCACGTGAATTTGAGTATCTTCGTTTGGAAAATCTTCTTGATCTAGAAGCGTTTCTCTCAAACGATTTTGATCTTGCTTTGAGTTCTTTGATGTCTAAAGTTAACTTGTTTAAGTATTGACAAAGTGTTGTTGTAATTTGTGCCAAGTTTTGCATGCATTGTTCTATTGAATTTAGATTAATGCTCTAAATTGCTACGTTTTGTGATTTATTGATGACTTCTTTTGTCCGCAAGAAGTTTTACTGCAATATTTTTCTCACTACAAGGCGTTAAATATGTCTGTAGTTGTTGTGGCAATTTGCCAAAATCTGTACAATACAATTCTGTTCTTACAATTGAATCGGAGCCTGTCAAGAATTTCATATCCCTGAAAAACTCCGACGGTTTACGATTACCAAGTAAGGAGTTTGAAAATAGTTCTTCTAGCTTTTTTCCTCACTGAGTGAAAACCTTTCACATAGTGAATTTTAAATGCGCAGGTATTTATCTAATCTTATTAAACGAGCTAAAATTGTATATATATTTGCAGCTTTTTTGAGGTCGGAAACGGCTCTAAGGATTTCTTTGATATTCACATATTAGCGAGATTGAAAGATTGCAAATCGATCTGTCGAGCTGTTTTTTTCGAAAAAATTCATTTTGGTGGTTTTTTTCTCTATTAAAGTGGTTGATCAACAAGTGTGTGAATAATTTATTGACATTGCTTTGTTTTTGTTTTTAAATTTTGTTCTGTTCTGAAATAAAATGTCAATCAAATATTTTTTGAAATATTATTTGACAATACATTTAAAATATTTTTCAAATATTTTTGTTTTGTTTTGTAAAACTTCAAGAAATTTATTAACAGGGTCAATGTTTTCAAGGCAAAAATGTTTATAAAAATTGAAAAAATTTTGAAAGCATACAGACAAAGTGTTTCCCTTCGCTTAAAACCGATAGAACGGCCTTTTTTTACTATTCACACTGCAAAAAATTAAAACTCTTATTTTTTAAATTTTTCGCCCCATTAAACCTAACTCATAAAACTTGGCAACGTTTGGAAAAAAGTTCCGAGCAACTGCTCGGCGTCCCAGGTACTTGGTTATTAATAGAGCAGAAATTCCTGGAAAATCGATATTGGGATTCTTTGAAGTTTGATATGGGCCACAAACCGGGGTTATTAATAGTTTTAATGTTGTTCGGCCTCTGCGATTATTATCGGGCGAATATGTAAGATTTAACTCGGCAACGTTGTGGATCGAATGGAAATTCTATGTGAAATCTCCTACGTGGAATGTTTAGGATTTTTGGTGAGTATGCTGAATTTAAAACTCAACTGAATTGTATTTCGCCTCCTGGAAGGATCGCCATTTGTGTTTTCCCAATTTACACCAAATAAAATATTGTTGCTTTCTGATATAAATTTTTTTACAGAATGTGATTTACGTTTATCAAGATCGTTTATCTCTTTCAATACAATTTTTAAATTCAATCTTAAATTTATTTTCCAAAATCTCAATGAAAACTTTTTATTATTTTTAAAGTGAATAAATTAAAATAAAGTGAAATTATCAAAGTGTATTTAGAACCCTGCACCAGGTATTTCCTCTCTGAAGTAGGTGGGTTCTTCGTGGTCTATTTGAACGCCTTTGACAGCGTTAGTGGTGGGTATAAAAAAAACGGCGATTTGTTATGGCGATAACGACATCCCATATGGGTCCGGTTCCAACAAAATAAACTGGTGACCTTGTTTTGTTTTGAACCTGTTTCTCCTGGTTCAAAGAATATGACTCGAGAGCGAAAGTTATACCGCCTTTCTTGGTTTTTATTCGATGGCTGAAGTTTGTAAGGAAAATGTAATGCATCCAGCGTATAGACCGGCCCTTGCACGGCCTGACTACCATTTGTTGCGGTCTCTGCAAAACTCTCTTGATGGTAAAAAATTGGTTGACCGAAGCGCCGCTGAAAATCACTTTGCCAAGTGATTCTGTGACGTTAAACCACAGAAGTTCTACACCGATGGAATTATAAAGCTACACGAAAAACTGCAGAAGGTCATAGATAATAATGGTAAATATGTACTTGATTAAAATTGATTTTCAATAAAGTTTTGGTTCAAAATGCACCAACAAACCGCGGAGACTTTTTATATGACCCGATATTTTAAGTAAACAATAAACAACAACTACACAAAGGGGCGATTTTTTAGTAGACAAGAAACAACAGATACACCAAGAGTAGCGAAATAGAATTTGGTGTAAAAAACAGACAACAACCATACGTGAAATTTTATAAAGTTGCATGTTAACAACAAGTACACCGAGGGGAAAAAAACTAGAGCTGTGATTGTAAACACTGCACAAGGGCACAAGGCTATTTGGAAGGCTATTGGACAAGTAACAATAATTTTAACATTATATATTGGGCATCAACAAGTAAACAAGTAAATAGCTATTATAAAAAAAGGTCACTGATCGACAAGAGATTACTTTTTGGAGACCGTTCAACTGGTGAGTTAAGTTCTTAAATTAACCATCCTAGATCCTTGTAGTAATATTGGCTAAGTGCTTTCCAGCGGAGGCTAATATTAATTCCTCAAAACTTAGATCCTGTAGTATTGACATTAGTTCCTTGTAGTAATATTAGCTAAGTGCTTTCAAGCGGAGGCTAATATTAATTCCTCAAAACTTAGATCCTGTAGTGTTGACGTTAGTTCCTTGTAGTAATATTAGCTAAGTGCTTTCCAACGGAGGCTAATATTATTTCCTCAAAAACTTAAGATCCTTGTAGTAATATTAGCAAAGTGCTTTCTAGCGAACGCTAATAATAATTCCTCAAAACTTAGATCCTTGTAAGGCTAACATTAACCTTAGATCCTCGTACCGTCAATATTAGCTAAGTGCTTACCCAGCGAAGGCTGATATTATCCTTGTAGTTCCAATTTGGCTACATTATCGGAGAACACAAATTCGGGAACTCAAAAAATGTGGATAGTCAGATTCCAAAACTTCAACTACCTTATTGGTTGTGGCCGATCTCAAAGGTTTGAGAAACGCTAACTTCGACAACTGGTCGACTATAACAAAAATAAATCCAAATTATGATTTTAATTAAATAACAAAAATATTTTGGTGTCCTTTAAATAACCGTGGATATGGACGATGTACAGTCGTTGAAATGGTCTTTCTGCTAAACACGTTTTTCCTATTGGAGGACGCTTAAATAATAGGGTGCCTTCGTCTGATTGCAAATCTTGCATTCATCCACATACCAGGTGCGCAAGTATGTGTCGTCATTTTAGACCAAAAGTAAATAAAATTTACTTAATTTTAAAGTCGTTTTAGCGTCTTGTAGAAGCCGTCATGTCTACTTAAAGTCGTGTCAAGATTAACCGCTTAGTAAAGTCGGCTGGAATCGAAACTCTCCATAATGAGTCACTATTAAAATCACTTCCTTTTAGTCTAGTCTTCTTATATATAATATTTTCCCTAATTTGAATTTCTTTAAATTTAGAAGGATATTCCTGTACAAATGTCAGCAGTTTCAGATACCCATGTGATTGGAAAGCACGGTATTTGAGAATGTTGTCCTTTCCGTTTATTTCTGTAATGTGAGCTCTGGTGAGGGCGTCTGCTACTAGGTTCTCTAAAACTTTTCGATTTTTAATCTTGAAATTAAAACGCCGCTCATCAGCCATTTTAAGGATGCATGATCAGTGACAATCTTGAAGGGTAGTATTTATATAAAACAGGGGTCTTAAAATGGTGTTCCACGGAACCCTAAAATGTTATAAAGGGTTCCATAAACATAAAATATTTACCAAAATTATGAGCTTAAAAATTTCTTACTTTTATTATAAGTGAATATCTTAATGTTTGTAATCCAGGGTTCATACAATCATACAACCCTAAACGTTTCAAAAATGTATAGAACTCTCAATTAATAGATTGAGCATTGTTGTGGGCCTACTTGCAGAACAGTGCAGATTGAAGAAGCACTTATGTACCATTGGTATACCTAACTACAGCACATGGAAATTTTGCATGAAATATGAGAAAACTCCCATTCACATTTTGAGCGCATGTCTAAGGAACAAACAAATATTAAATGTATTGGTTAGTTTCATATGTATCTGAAAGGGAGCTGGAGGCCTTTGAACTGAGTAAGATTCTTGAATTATTTTCACGGACAGGACTACTTGAAAAACTTTAGTCCTCGAAGGAGGCACAATAGAACAAAGGTCCAAATAAACCAAAGTACACTAGACAAAAGGTCCAGTGTACTACTCCTGTTAACATAACATAACATAAGTCAGGGCTCCGCGAAATATTTATACTCATGAGTTTTTAAATCGACAAAGTCTAAAGACCACTGCTGTAAAGGGTCGAAATTTTTCAACGCTCAACACTGCCGCAAAGTATTTCAGCTCATTCACTGTATAGTTACGCTACGCTGGATTTAGCTTTTTTGACATAAATGCGATTAGTATTTTCTCGCTATTGTCACCGATCTGGTAGAGAGCACTGCCTACTCCTAATTTGCTTGCATTACATTAAATGACGAAAGGCTTTCCGTAGTCTGCGTGACATAACACAGGAGAGGTTTTCAGAAGGAGTTAGTTAAAGGAGCGGCCAAACTGGAATAATTCGGAATGAATCTACCGGTACCACCCTGTAAGTCCAAGAAATCTACGCACTTTCATACTCGTCTTTGGAGTCGGGCCGATTCCACGATGGCCGATACTTTGTCAGGATCTGTCGTAAGTTTGCCTTTTCCAACAATGTATCCAAAATACCGCAGTCTTTTGAAACCGAATTTTCTTTTCTCAGAATGTCCAGTCATTGATAAAAAGTCAGGAGCAATGACAATAATGTTGTCCATGCACACTGAGTACAAATCACGGTATTCTTGTGCTATTACGCAGTCCATTAGTTTAACAAAAGTCTAAAAAGCGTTGCATAAATCGAACGGCATTCTTATAAATTGACAGAGGTGTCTACCAGAAACAGCGAAGGCCGTGATTTCTCGAGACTGACCGTCTAGCTTAACTTGCCAATAGGCGTTTTTGAGGTCCACTTCGAATATCCATATGGTATCCTACGACCTAGACAGCAATCGATCAACTGGAGAAATCGGATACGCACACTTCTTTGTTTGTTTATTTAACTCGCGCTCCCTTGGCGAACCAAACTTTTACCACTGCACCATGGACTATTGCTCAGCTCGATTACATCCAACGCCAGCATCCTATCTATTTCCCCGTAAATGTTCTCTATAGGTGAGGAAAACTTAGTAGAATCGTTTTTTAACCGGAGTTCAGCCTTTAATGTCGATATTATGTGTCAAGCGATATGTAATATCTTTTAATAAAACCAATAATTTTTTGGTTCCCATCATTTGCACAACGAACCGAGGAATTTCATTTTCTGTACGTTTTTCCCAAAGAGCGTAGGAATTCTTCCGAATTTCTTTCCAAGTAACTGATTTCAGCACCGATGTCCATTAGTCCGTTGATCTTTTTGCCGGCGATTGGCATTACTTGAAAAGGACGCGGATCGTCCGAAAAATTGTCAGAGTTGTCCCAAGTCACAGTAGCAATTTTTTTATGCTGTAAGTGCAACTCTTTATGTAATTTTCTAACCCGTAGTACGTTTCTAGAATTAACAGTCTGTATTTTTCCGCCATTAAAAATACTGTCCCGTACAATTTGATAGTGTTTTTGTCGGTCTTCCAAGGAAGTATTCATATTTATTCATATTATATTTATATCTTCGTCGGTACAAAAGATTTCTTATTGAAACCTACGGTATTCCAAATGTATATTTGTATACAGAATGCGCTTCTCAGCACTAAACTCAGTCAGTTTACGCGAGAGCCTTAGGATACGGGAGGGAAGCATGCATAAAAGGAAATCAAAGAGCAGGAGAGTCTTATTGCCAAGCGCACATATATTCATATGTGTGAATGTGTTAAGTTTGCCCGAAACCAAATTCTGTTGGCTTCTTTATTTTTAGGGCAAACAATGAAAATTTATGTTCTGGTAAGAAATTGGTTCAATTAGATGTAGGTGCAAAGGAAGTAGTCATGCAGATAGAAATGACACTAGTTTCAAGGTTATCTTGTCTTAAAATACTTTAAATGTTAAAGGTTAGAAAAAGTTAAAAAAAAAATTAATTAGAAAGATGTTCGAAGATATCAAACAAATTGGTTTCTCTAAGAACAATACGCATGCTGTCCATGCAAAAATCACCATTGCAGTTTTCCTAGAGATTTTGCGGTTGCATCAAGAAAACGCCTATAACTACAGCGATGAACCCAAGGCAAGATATTGTATGACACAAGAGCAGGTCACAATTGTGTGAGTGACCGCGATAAAAAGTGTAAGCATGGTTAACAGAGTTGGCAAGTCGTATTTGAGAATTTCCCGAACGTTTACTGAAAATTCCCCAATTTTGTATACAATTCCCCACTGATTGGATGGCAATTCCCCAAAAATGTATTTAATAGAGGGAAGCTTAGTTTTTCCATTGTTTTATTAAAAAAGTAACGTAAAATAACATAGAAAAATAATAATATGTGATAATATATTTATAGCAAAATAAATAAATAAATAACATAGTATAACTTTAATAAAAACCGAAAATTCAAAGAAAAAAAATTATATAATATTTCCTATAGTTATAAAAGAAAAGCACGCTTTTTGTAATAAAAGTACAAATTCATATATTAAGTTTCGGTACCCGGCTGATTCATGCAATGCTCGCGATAAATTGTTTTATAAACAATGTTGTAGATAATTACACCATTATTTTAAAAACTCATGTAATAGATTTTTATCGAGGATTTTGTATATTTCTGAATTTAAAATTTACCAATAAAAACAGTTCATTCCCCGAAAAGAATCGTAATTTTTATAGAAGTATGCGTCTGCGTGCATACACATATTGCTGCATGTTTGGCTATAAACACAGAGAAGAATAGTTAGAGAGGGTCGCTATGTGCCAGAGATTTGTCATTTAAATTGTCATATAAGTGCGAGAGAGCCGCCATAGAAATTGAAGTTTGGGTCCAGATATTGGAACCCGTAAACAAAAATTTAGCTTATATTAGATGCGCCTTTTGTATATTTGTATATGTTCTTTCATTATACGTTGTGAAAATGTCCTTAGCTGTTTTCCCAGTATTATTTACGAACAGTCCAGATCCGGTCTCGGGCTGTTCGCTTATAAGTTTAAATTTCTAGATTTAGTACAGTTTGGGCAGGTCATGTTCTTGAATCCGCATTTGAAACAAAACATATTTCTTATAGTACTACTGCATTCAAAATATGTGGCCTTGACAGTAAAAATTCAAAAATTTCAAACTTCGCTCGTTTGGAATACCTTTCGGTTTCGATCGACGGAGCTTTTTGTTGTCGTGTTGGAACAAAAATTTCATATAACCTCATCCCGGGTGTAGGGTATAAAAATAACACAAGGCAAAAAAAAATAACATAAGGCAAAAAAAAAAACAACAATCAGTATATGGAAAAAGATAGTCTTCTCGTAACTGAATCATCCTTCTAAAATTAATTGAAGAATTTTAAGGAATCTCTTCTTAATGTTTGTATGTATGTACACTTTCACATGGTATACTGGAATAATCTGTATTAATACAGCCATTCTGTACCGTAGTCTGAGGCTCATGGTGGACATCTCGCCAAAGGAAAACATAGACGACGGTGTTAAGTGCACTGACTTTAGCTCAGTTGGGCGAGGACATAAATATGATCCCTTGACATTGGAACTTCCTGGAACTCGTTTCTAAGGTCGGCCAGTCTATACCTTCCCTAGCGTGGGTGCTCGTCGGCCCCACCCACAACCGCACTAAATTACCACACTACGATTAATCAAGCCAAGACTTTGATTTCAAGATTTATACATTGATTAGCTACAACTAAATTTATTTGCTTTAAAATTGAAAACTGTTGCAATGTCTGTCAATTCATAGAAATTCTTTCCATTTTGAAATCTTTATCAGGAAATCTTAAAGATTTAAATTACCACTCACCCCTTTCGTTGTATATCTGCAGCCGATGAAGGTGCACCGTCATTGGTCGCTAGAGGAATAAAGGTAAGGTTATATATACTATTTGCTTGCCAGCAATTTGTCTCCAGCAATTTAAATCGTAATTTTTAATGAAAATTAATATTTGGAAACTCGTAAATTTTTGAAGCGGATATAAAGATAATCTGGGTGTTGTTTTTCCCTGAGGAAACCGTATTATCATACACAAGAAAAACTATAATTTTTAAGTTATAAATTGAAATTGAAATCAATTAATTATGAATCAATGAAATCCTGATGATGATAACGGCTAAGTCCCGTTTGGCTTTTTGATTCGGTCGCTCTGGCTTAATTAAATTCCTCAACTTAAATTCCTAAATTGTATATTGCGCCTTCAAACAGGACCCCCAGACTCTTGTACTCCTTCTCCAAAAACTCTACGTCTCTTAGAACGGCAAGGCTCCTGCGAAATTAGGGTTCTTCTTTAAAAACTTTGGAACGCTTTGACCAGCTAGTTCTTCTCTGATGTAGATAGGTTTTTCGTGGACTATTTGAACGTCTTTGACAGCGTTGGTCGTGGGTATAAAAAAAATTGGATTTGTTATGGCGATAGCGACATCCCCATTCCGTTACTAGGAGTCTCGAATCAAGTCGCACACAGCTTTTCTCTTTGCCGTTCAATACCAAACTGGTGTTTTATTTCTCATACCAAAAAAATTTCGCCCGTCACAAGGAAAGAAACAAAAAAAAAAAGACCAAGGGTACTTAGAATAAAATAAATATTTTTCAGCCAGAAAATACTGCAATAAATTTTCAGGCCACAAAAAAATTAAATCATAGGTCTGAAGTTGCAATTTAATATAACAGGAATGAACTAGGGACTAGAAGAAAAAAAACAATGCCTACTTGAAACAATAAGGTTTTTAAAATTCTGAATGTAGCCGGTGGTTTTTTTGGTTTAGTATAAGGATGTTAGAAAAAAAAAAAAAGTCGTCCAAACATATACAATATTGCTTCAATTTGGTAAAACAAACGAAAAAATTTTTCTCTCTTAGAAGTAGGGAGACTTACCCGAACAAGATGAATCCGGTCGAGAAACTTGTAGAACTTGGTGATGGGACAACCAATTACACAAAGTTGGGGATGATATTGTTGATGACGACATACAAAGTTTACGGTTTTGCATTTCCGCGTAAAGTTCCTTTGTTGTTTTTACCTTTTTACATCCTAAAGTCGTCATTAACATTTGGGAACATAAACTGGTCTCTTTCGCTATAATAGAATCTACGCCCTTAGAACCCTTTTTGCGTCCCCGTTTTTTTTGACCTTTTGAGTCACTTGAAACAACGGAACCACTATTCAACTGACGCAGATGAGCCCCTGATGTCGGAGGCAAAAGCACTTGTGAGACGCCAAATGAACTTCCAACTGGCTTCTTATTGACATCCTGGTTTTGGGCAGGCGTTTGTGTAAGAGCGATGTTTTGATTGTTTTGCTGACCCAATTCTTTAATAATTTTACTTTGAGTGTTGTCCTGATTAACCACATCTACAACGTCGAACTGAGATGTGCGACTGGTAGATGTGCTTTCATTTGAATTGCCACCATTTCCAAATGGTAAAAAGGTATGTGCCGCCATCTGTGCCTTTGTGAGGGTAGAAGTTGAATCAACTCCTGCTGCTGTGGAAGCAGAACCAGCTGTAAGCCCGAATAAATCCGAACTATCCTTTGAAGTGTGCTGCTTGAATTTCCCAGCAAACGTTAAGTCAGATGTCGCCAAAGTTTTAGTGATAGTTCGATTGCTACTGGAACCTAGAGCTTCTGCTGGACGCTGGTTATTAGAAGCAGAAGTACCAGTGGTAGCCATATTTCCAACTGTATTATTAGGAAACATAGAAGTCAATGAACTGTTTGACAATGACAAAATTTCTAGAAATAAAAGTGCCGGTATAAATATTGATATTTTTATAATTAAATTAGTTTACCAGAAATCCCTGATATAGGGTACCTCGCTTGTATTTTATCATTAAATTTATCAGATTCAAGATCAAAAGGTGGTCTTAGACTGGAAAAAGATTCCTCAATCACGTTCGAAATATAACATAGTGCGGATGAACTTTGTGGCTGGCTGTCTCGATCTTTGCGCTTTTTATCTTTTTTATTATTTTTTGATTTCAAAGTGCAGACACCGTCAGTAGTATTCTGAGCAATCGTAGGTGTAGGGCCGGTACTGGAATTGGAATCTGGAATATCAATTACAATAGGTGCATCTATTGCTATTGGCATCTGATTTTTAGAAGAAACTGTTTGACCTAAATCAACGGTGTATGATTGATCCACAGCATACTCCTTGCTTTTTTCTCCGACGCTTAGACCATGATCATGCCGATCTTTGCGTTTGTTTGAATTTCGGAAGCTTGGCGACCTTAACATGTCATCAAAATTCCCGGCCGAAACTTGACCTCCGCCACTTATGCTTGTCAACAAGTTAGCAAAACTTGTTGGTTGTTTTTGACTGGAAATAGCAGATTTATTTGATTGTATGCTGCTTTGACTGCTACTAGTTGTAGGCACAGGTGGTATAGGCACTGTTGAAGGAGTAGTTCCAGTTATAGACTTTTTTTTTATATTGGCACTTCCGGATAACGCAGCAGGAAAGGTAGACACAGTAGATGCTTTTTCAAAAATATTGCCACCTTGTTCAGAGCAGATTATTGTTATCGGTGATGTAGTCTTATGTTTTTGATATTCTTGCATACTTGAGAATGACTCCGTCGTTTGTTGCTGAATTCCGACCATTTCGCGCCATTTCTTTAAAAGGCTTTTAGCACGACGTGCCAACTGTTCGCTTTTTGTACGACGGCGCAGTTGGTTTATATATTTAGCCAGTCTGGTGGTTTCCAGTTGCTCTTTTGTAATCGTTGCTCCCTCCAAGGCCGATATAACTGAAAGAACAGCATCAAAATTAACCACCTAAAATTAAAAATATATTATTTCTAATAAAAAATATATATGTAATTGACCCACATCGTAGTTCTGATCAAGCGCATGTGACAGACGCAGTGTTAAGTCCTGAATTTGCTTATTATTCATTAGAATAGAGGATTGTTTTTAAAACTTTTACTGCAAACGAACTTTATTTTGTATACAGTCTGTGTTTTAATTTATCTCTTCGTACAGTTTTAATATAGTTTTATTATTGGATTAATCCAAAGCCTTAATCCTTAGGCAACTCATCACATTAATCCAGTTTGCAAAACATTGAAGATTTCATTTTTGACGTTATTTTGAGTTTTAATTTTCAGTAGTGTTACCTATAAAGAGAAGTTATCACCAGAACCTTTTTTTATTACAAATCGATTATTGCATTAAAATAAGTTAAGGAAAATATATATTAAACATATTTGCATATTATTAGCTCGGGATCTTTTCATAAAATTGAATTTGGCGTACAATATGTGTATAATCCTGGAATCCTTTAGTGTGCTAACCTTTTTAGCACACTTCAGCGACTGTCAAACGAAGGATAAGATTTGGTAAGTAAACAATGTGCTTCAAATTGAGCACATTTTTTATACTTCCTTTCCATTGCTATAACCAGAGTGTCTTAAATAAGAGCTTTATATAATTCTTTTTATTCAGAGCTGTTAGCACACTGATGATTGAAAAAAATTTCATTATATTGCAGACCATAAAAATCTTTTATTTTCACACCTTAATCAATCTGACAATAAAGTACGTACCTATCTAGGTACTACCAGTCACATACAAAGCGGACGTTAGGAGAACTAGTATTTTAGGCATTAATTTTTGCAATGTATTCGAAATTCCACATTGATTTCTTTAATTTAATTGCTGTACAAAAAATTCAGGTTCAATATTACATGCATTGTAAATGGATATTTAGTGAAAAATTCTCGGTGCCAAACTCATCGAATTAAAGTAAACGAGTGCAAGCTGCAAAGCTACAGTGCTGCCAATTTGAGTTATCAAAAAATCCCAAATGCCTTACACGTTGTTCACATCTGCGACGGATCGCTTGCCACGAATTTTACTTTATAGGTGAAACACATCCAAAGCGATAGCGATAGCGACGTGCAATGAGAGTTGTCAAACGACGGATGGCGAAACAAAACAATAACTATTGCGATGAACGACGGGTGCTGTAAAAATCATGGCAAAAAAGACTACAATCGTGAACAACAAATTTTTGGTAAATTTTTGATAAAAATAAAATTAATTTGAAATTAGACTGAATATTTAATTTAATATTTTTTAATATTTATTTAAAAAATTTTCGAAACCGCCACTAAGTAACTCCAATTATCAGACAAAGAGCATTTTTACAAAGCGACAAGAATGGATGTAACAAACTTCAACTGTTTGCTACGCCTTCTTTGGTAGAGATTGGATCTAGGGTTGTGCTTAATGAGTCCAGAGCCGGATCGGACATGAAACATGTTTTTTTAGGTCCGGACATATGTCCCGGACACATGTCCGCGGACCTATTAAATTTCTTTGCATTTCCAATTCCAATGTGTCCGTTCTTTTTCTTTTATGGCACCATTATTTTTAAGAATTTTAACTTTAAATATCAATTAACGTTTTACACAAAAAAAAAATTTACTTTGAAATAATTGCAAAAATTCAAACGGTTTACAAACATTAAAAGAAGAACTTTCTTTCTTTATAGGCCCCATACACGGTGAGTCTGACTCGCCAGTCAATTGTGTACGTGTTGACTCGCGTTTAGCCCACACACAGTCGAGTCATTCATTTATTTGAAACTTTCGAAGCGAGAGGCTGTTGATGGATATCGACGTTCTAATTGTAATCGCTCTTATTTTGGGCAAGCCAAAGGAAAAGGAAAAAATTAGGAAAACGAAAACGAAGCGATTGTGGATGAAGAAGTGGTTCAAAGAACGGCCTACCTTCACACATCAAAACTTATTGAACGAGCTGAATTTTTCCGCTCCAAAGGATTTTCAAAATTTCTTGCGTTTCAACATCAGTGAATATAATGAGTTACTGCAGTTAATAAGAGTGCTAATTGAAAAAAAGGACACTTTCATGCGTGCTGCAATTTCGGTTAAGCAGCGTTTGTCAATTACGCTATGCTATTTAGCAACAGGAAACGGGTTTGAGGACTTAAAGTTCACCAGTGCGATATCTCCGCAAGCGATTGGCAAAATTATCATTGAAACGTGTAATGCTATCATAACTGTTTTAAAGGACTATATGAAGGTATATTAAACGTATATTATTTCATTAATATATATTATTAATGATTTCCATTAATACTTCAATTACTCCAATTTTATTACCTACACTTAAATTACTTATTTTTATACCCTACAACCGAAGGGTTGAGGGTATATTCACTTTGTTCTTCCGTTTGTAACGCATTAAAGGAGGCGTGGCAGGTATAGAAAAGTATATATATTCTGGCTCAGAATCACCTCCTGAGTCGATTTAGCCATGTCCGTCCGTCTGTCTGTCTGTCTGTCTGTCTGTCTGTCTGTCTGTCTGTCTGTCTGTCTGTCTGTCTGTCTGTGGAAATCACGATTACGGGAGAACGAATAGAGCTATCGCCATGAAATTTGGCACGAATATTCTTTGTCGTCATAGGCTGTTTGGTATTGAAAATGGGGAAAATCGGACAAGTGCCACGCCTACTTTTTATAGCAAATATGAATTTTCCCGTGCTTATAGCTCAATTTCTCAGCTTCTAGGGCGAACTTGAAGCTCAAATTTTATTTCCGAGTCCACCGTCTCAGACTTAAATATTCTCCCAAAAATGGGCGTGGTCCGCCCACTGGTGACAAAAACCACGATTACAGGAAAACTAGTGGAAACATCATTATGAAATTCAGCAGGAATATTCTTAGAGCTCACTGATGTCGAAAATGGAAAAAAACGGTTTACTGCCACGCCTACTTTTTAGGTAAATATTAATGCCTCCAATTTGAGAGCTGAATTTCTCAGCTTGTAGTCCGGATCTGAAGCTGAAATTTCAGTGCCGCGTTTACCTTGTCAGTAAGAGTCATCGCACAAAAAATGGGCGTGACACGCCCACTGGTATACCATACTATATAATGAAGCGTTTGTTGAGAAAAGCGTTGTCGTAAATGAGTTAATAGATCAAAATTTACTATCTGTAAATGAAATGTAAGTTGGTTTATCCCGCCCACTTTTTATAATCACTTTGACAGATGCGGGTGTAGGGTATATAAGCTTCGGCCAGGCCGAAGTTAACGCTCTTACTTGTTTATATATTTCAGGTGCCTGAAACAGAAGATGAATGGAAAACTATTGTAGATGATTTCTATGCAAAGTGGAGTTTCCCCAATTGTGTGGGAGCTGTAGATGGCAAACATGTGGCTATTCGAAAACCAAAAAATTCAGGCTCCTTATTCTATAATTATAAAAAAATTTTTAGTGTTGTTTTGATGGCGGTAGTGAATGCCAATTATGAATTTATAGTTGCGGATGTTGGAATTAATGGCCGAATATCGGATGGAGGAGTTTTACGAAATACTCTCTTCGGGAAAGCACTATATTCTAATCGTCTGAATTTGCCGCAGCTAACAGCCTTGCCTAAAAGCGATCGTATTTTACCATTGACTTTTATTGGTGATGATGCGTTCCAACTGACAGATAACTTCATGAAACCGTTTGCACACACTGGCCTCACAAAAGAGCAACGGATATTCAATTATCGTTTGAGCAGAGCACGCCGCATTGTGGAGAATGCATTCGGCATTTTAGCCACTCGTTTTGGTATATTTCAACGTGCTATAAACCTAGAACCGGATAAAGTGCAAATTGTTGTTCTTGCCTGTTGTTTCCTGCATAGTTTTATTCGGAAAAAGAAGTCTTCTCAATACTGTTCAAGAGGATTCGTTGACATGGAAAATATGCAAACAGAAGTTGAAAGTACATGGAGGCCCGACTTTCAGTTACAAGAGCTGCAACGAACCATCTCCCGAAATTCAACAAATAGCTCCAAATATATACGTGAACAATTCTGTGGATATTTTAATAATGAAGGCCAAGTTTCCTGGCAAAACAATATGGTTTAAAAAATAAATTAAAAGTTCAAAATAAATTCAAAGTGTATTATTTGTGTATAATACACCAATAAATTTATTAAACAAATAAATTTCAAAGTATATTAAAGTGTATATTCAAAGTGTATTAAAAGTATTAAAATATGATGATAAATCTTGTCCATTGTGGTTGCGAATAAGCTTCTTCAGGTGAAGGCGTCGGCAGACGAACATACATAACCTTTAGTGGAATCGTGTTTTTTTGTCTGTGAAGTGAAGGCTTCGGCGTAGATGCCTGACTGCCACATTTGTCAACGAATGCATCAATTTTAAGCTGACCCATTTGGCCATAAAAAAGCACTTCGCTGATAAATTTTTCGGCAATTAATGCCTGACCAGGATCCATTGCCTCCAGTTTCAGTGCCCACAATTCACTTTCTTTTTGATGGACATTGGGTTTGACCTTCAAGCGTTCAGAAGCTAATCCAATTAATTCGTCCAGTTGTTCACTCTGTTGTCATTTCTTTTTTTAAATTTGCGGTTCATTTTCCTCTTCGCCGTTCTGCAAAGAACGGAACAGATTTTAAATAAAATGTTATTTTACATAAATGATCTACTTTTATAACGATCTACTTTTAACGATCTACTTTTATCTACTTTATATAAAAATGAATACTTTTACAACGGTACCTATATCATCCAGATATTTTTTACAGTTTAGGAGATATAGACGGTATATTTTCAAACTTTAAAAGGCTATAACTCCTAAACCAGACGAGAGCGACCTACATATATACTTACAAGCATATTGCTCTTTGATAAGCATGGAGTTTCGGTGTCTGTTGTAAATTTGAGTGCATCAAAATACCACAAAGGACTCGTTTCCATATCCCCTCCAGCGCCGCTTTTGCTAACGTCATTTATCCTCCGCATTTCTCTTTTAAAATTGCTTCGAAGATTATGTGTTCTTCGGTTAGCTTCTTTTAGGTCGCTTTCTGGATATTTTTCTTTATATTTTTCAAACAAAATTTGGCTTTCCATGGCTTTTTTCTGCCTGTTGCTATACTCTTTACTTTTCACGTCCCACAAGGAAGTAAACGAGCGATAAACTTCAATGTACTCCAGTAAAAATTCTTTTTCTTCATTATTGTATTTTTCCGCGCACATTTTTCAGCCTTTTCTCTGGTTTCAGCTGAAATGAAATGAAAGAATTTGACAATCTGACAGCCAACTGACAGATTAACTGGCGAGTCATAGAAAAATATCAAACTCATTTGATATTTTGCTGTGACTCGCGAGTCAAGCCAAAATTGTGTCGGTGTAACCATAGAGTAAGAAATAACAAGAGGCCGAATCTTGAACAACGAAATTTTTCTATGGTCGGTCCAGTACTGGACCGATTTCTCACTCACTTTTGAGTATTTTGAGCTCTCATTCTCTTCGCCATAGCAATTGGCAGTTTTTAATATGGAAGACGAATCTCATATAAATTTTCAGCTGAAAAATTTTTGTTCTCTTCTCGCGTCTCCCTGCCAGGTGTTCTTTTTTTGGCTAGCGATGGGTAGAAGAAGAAGAATTTACAATGTATATATTGTATATTCTTTGGGAGAAGACTTTTGAATGCATGTGTTTGTGTCATTTATCGGCTGTGTGTCTTTTAGCGTGTGTGTGGGTATATAGGATAAGCGATGAGCTTTGTGTGGCTTTTCTTGATTTCTCTGATTCGAAGACGCTAGACGTCGACAATATATGAAAACGACAGAGAAGAATGCCTTTTTAGCAATAAGAAAAATGTAGCGCAACTGAGATTTTTCTTATTCAAAAATTAAAGAAAAATGTCGGTATGTTCGGTGTTTTTTATCCGGTACAATGTATTAAAATAATTTTTAATAAAAGTTGCCGAATGGAATCCTCGTTGTTAACTTTTTTTATTAAATGAAAACACTTTTGACTAATTTGGATAACAATAAACTTTTAATTCAATAAATAAGGGATATATGAAACGTTCAAACATAACAAATGATGTAGTGTTAAATAAATATATAGTGTTATAAATGAATAAAAAATAATTTTGAAATATAAAATTCCAACAATTATTAAATATTATTTGCTTATAAATTTTTAAATAAATTTTAAAAAAAGATTTCGTTTATCTTAAAAAAATTTTATTATTATTTTAATTTCCAATTTCTCATAAAGAAATTGAAAAGAAATTTTGGAACATAAAGAAAGAAATGGCTTTTCAATTTTTATTTGCCGAAATATCTAGTGCAAGCGCCGACAACCTTGCCAACACACGACCAAAGCGTACACAGACGCGTAAAATTACACACACAAGCAACAACAACCAAATTTGCAAAAGCGTCGAAACGAAAGGGTAAGAAGTACGCATGAAATGCATTTGGCTCGGAGATGGACGAAGAAAGAAATCGTTCAAATCGCCTGCTTTCTGCTTATCATGTGTATTGTGTGTGTGCGGAATTACAACAGAGCGGAATACGCAATGAAACGGAGGAAAGGGCAAGTAATTGAAATGAAATGCAAGTGTTCGGGCCGTGAACAAAGAGAGAGAAATCGTTCAAACTGCGTGCTCTCGCCTATCATGTGTATTTTTCCATCTATGCTTTTCTTCGTTTCTTCGTCCATACCGCCCGCATCAATGATGCCGTTTGAGTAACTTTGGCTGATTCGGCCTCTTGTTATTTTTTACTCTATGGTGTAACCATAGAGTAAGAAATAACAAGAGGCCGAATCTTGAACAACGAAATTTTTCTATGGTCGGTCCAGTTCTGGACCGATTTCTCACTCATTTTTGAGTATTTTGAGCTCTCACTCTCTTCTCCATAGCAATTGGCAGTTTTTGATATGGAAGACGACTCTCATATAAATTTTCAGCCGAACATTTTTGTTCTCTTCTCGCGTCTCCATGCCAGGTGTTCTTTTTTTGGCTAGCGATGGGTAGAAGAAGAAGAATTTACAATGTATTTATTGTATATTCTTTGGGAGAAGACTTTTGAATGCATGTTTTGTGTCATTTATCGGCTGTGTGTCATTTAGCGTGTGTGTGTGTATATAGGATAAGCGATGAGCTTTGTGTGGCTTTTCTTGATTTCTCTGATTTGACGACGCTAGACGTCGACAATATATGAAAACGACAGAGAAGAATGCCTTTTTAGCAATAAGAAGAATGTAGCGCAACTGAGATTTTTCTTATTAAAAAATTAAAGAAAAATGTCGGTATGTTCGGTGCTTTTTATCCGGTACAATGAATTAAAATAATTTTTAATAAAAGTTGCCGAATTTAATCCTCGTTGTTAACTTTTTTTATTAAATGAAAACACTTTTGAACATTTTGGATAACAATAAACTTCTAATTCAATAAAAAAGGGATATATGAAACGTTCAAACATAACAAATGATTTATGTAGTGTTATATAAATATATAACATAGTGTTATAAATGAATTAAAAATTATTTTATTTTATTATTTCACATTTATTACATGAAAAATTAAATATTTATTATTAAAAATTTATTATTTTTCATATAATAAATATGAAATTAAAAAAATTATTAAATATTATTCACAAGCAAATAAACAATATTTAATAATTTTTAAAAAACTTTCAAATATTATCATAAAATACTATCTCGTTAATCTTAAATTAACGAATTCTTAAATATAATTATTAAATATTAAATATAATTATTTTAATTTTCAATTTCTCACATCACACAAAAGCCATTTCAAGATTTCTGTAACATAAAGAAATCTTGAAATGGCTTTTCAATTTTTAGTTCTAAAAATTTCAAGCTGCGGCGCAAGCGCCGACAACCTTGCCAACACTCGACCAAAGCATACACAGCCGCATAAAATTACACAACACAAACCCAACAACTGTATGTTAGCAAAAGCGACGAAACGAAAGGGTAAGAAGTACGCATGAAATGCATTTGGCTCGGCGATGGACGAAGAAAGAAATCGTTCAAATCGCCTGCTTTCTGCTTATCATGTGTATTGTGTGTGTGCCGGCATTAGAATGGAGCGGAATACGCAATGAAACGGAGGAAAGGGCAAGTAATTGAAATGAAATGCAAGTGTTTGGGCCGTGAACAAAGAGAGAGAAATCGTTTAAACTGCGTGCTCTCGCCTATCATGTGTATTTTTCCCATCTATGCTTTTCTTCGTTTCTTCGTCCATACAGCCCGCATCAGTGATGCCGTTTGAGTAACTTTGGCTGATTCGGCCTCTTGTTATTTCTTACTCTATGGTGTAACTCACACAAACTTTATTTTCACTAACATATCTAAACTGACTCGCGAGTCAGACTCATCCTGTATGGGGCCTATTAGAACACGAGCGACTACCGACGTTGCTTTCGTCGACCAAAGCAACGAAATTTTATTTTTTTCTCGTCTCCCATTAGAGCCAATGGTTGCATTCAGAACGTTCAAGCCAGAGATAACGAGATAGGAAACTGCTGAAAAATGCTAAGAAATGCAACTCTGGCATAAAGTAGTGTTTGTGAAAAACCTAAAAATGCTTCTTAGAAAATCAAACATCAGACCCCATATGAAGAGTGTCAAGGAAAGGGAACGAGGTTTTTCGTATAGGAAAATCATAGTCACCACCCCTGTTGTCGATGGCACGTTCACGGGAGAGGGGTTAACATCAGACCCATGATGAAGTGTGTTCGGGATTGAGAGGGGTAACATCAGACCCTCGATGAAGAGTGATCGGGACCGAGAGGGTTCTGCTTTGAGACCCCAATGACAATTCAGATTTTTAAGTCAAATCGTTTGTATTGAGATAGCAACTTAGTTAATTTTTCATATAAGTAATGAATTCGAAGACATCAATTTGTAATTATTTATTTATGCCAATATTTAGTCTATTTAATATCCATTTTTTAATAGTTTATTTCTTAATTATAACCTATTTGGGAAAAGTATTTTAAGTTTAAAAATCATTGCAAGTGCAGATTAACAACAAAAAATCTAATGTAAATTATTTCATACGATCAAATCCGCCACTATTTTATACCAGAAACTGTATGACCTATTCTATGAACAATTCAAGCAAAATAAAACATTGTAAAATTAAATTGATTATCCAATTAAAATAAAAGAGCAGACATGAAATGGCGTTGGTATACCCTCATATTTTAGTTCACCTCGCCATTGAATTTGCCGATACTAGTGTTGCCCGTTCGTATAGAACGCATCTATTTTTGAATTCTGGTACCAAAGCAGTGTTGTCGGTATGCTACAATATCAAATAAATTTTATTTTTTTCTTAATAAGCAAATACATTAGTGCATAAATGTGCTTGAACTGTTAACAAAACGTTTATTCTTGCTTCGCGGAGTACAAATTACTTCCTAGAACAGAAAATTATTGTGTTCTTTACACCGAGTACTACAAAAAGTACTTTTACCTTTTTTGTACTTTCTGAATTTTCTTTTGTTAACGTAAAATGTAACGCTGCTTTATAATATCATTGATTTTTTCACCACAATTGACGAAATGAATAAATTTTAGATGAAATCTTCTATTTTATTCATGGATATCGTATTTAACGATACAAATAATGTTAACTAAATGTACAGAATTCTGCCATTTGTTTGTTTAGGTGTATTCTTTATTTTCAGTAGTTATGAGTAACTTTCTTTCCTTTTATCTTTGCTGCAATAGCTAAACATTCTAGCGGAATTTCAAAAGTTCAATAACGAACATGGTTTTGAAGTTATAAATCTTCTGGACGCAAGATTGCATATGTGTTCCAAACAACCATGTTGGTATTGTATTTAATACCAAACAGCCTATTATGACCAAGTATATTCGTCCCAAATTTCACAGCTCTATTAGTTCTCCCTTAATCGTGATTTCTACAGACGGACGGACTGACAGACTTACAGGCAGACGCCTCCTTTAATGCGATACAAACGGAAGCACAAAGTGAATCTATCCCTCATCCTTTCGGGTGTAGGGTAAAAAAGAATTGCTTTTAAATAATAAGAATTTAAGTTATTTCATGTATTTATTTATTTATGCATACAGCCACATTAAGTGTTTATCCGATACATAACATTTAAGTTATTAGATGAATAATTTTTCCTACAATATTATGTAGTAACATTTAAATATACAGTCTGAATTATAAAAATAATATGTTACATATTATTATATACATTATATAATACATATATATAATACATTTCATTGTTCTTTTGATTTAAAGCTAAAGTAAATCCGGCGGATTTGTGCGTGAGTAAATCGAGCAACCGTGTGGCCAAGTACAGCAATGCCCGTACTAGAAAAAAATACAAAAACATCACATAAAACACTTAAATAATAATTTAATCATTAATTAAAGTACCTTTTCTTAATTTCTGCATTTGCGTTGCGATTCCAAATGCTAAGTTCATTTCCATTTCCATTCCACTTCCATTCAAATCGATTGACTGAGCCCCGAGCAATTGCATTAAGACCGTGGCTCCCGACGATAGTATCACATAGTGTTCATGATTGTGCGACAAGGTGGTGCCTTGATATGCTGATATCGGATCCGATGCGGTACCACTCAAAACATGACCCATCAACTCCGATTGGCCGGAGAAAAATACCAGAGCTCGCAACAAAATTCCCTGCACTGAAATGTCCATGCCTGCCGTTGCAGGCCAATCATCCTGCTCCAAAATGGCAAGCCGTTCGTATACAGCCCCGGCAAGTGCTACTTCCGAGGTCCAGTGCATGATTTAACTTCATTAAAATTCACTAAAAACACTAATTTCTTTGCGAAATAGCTAAACAATTTTCACAAGCTAAACATTTTTCATCTGTTAAAATAATAAACAAAAGAAATGTCATATAAACGTGACGTCTTGTGGTGAACTACATATACAAAACACATACACTATACGTGTTTCACCTAACTACCAAATTTCGTTTTTTTTTGACATATACGATGGGTCTCTAAGCAGTTTCCTATCTCGTTATCTCTGGTTCAAGCCATGTTGGCTTTTTGCTGAATTTTTGTCTGAGGGGGTAGAAAGGTCAGAAGGGCTGACAAAGCATTCGCCATTTTTTTAGCAAAAAATTTGTATGCTGGATCTGCTCAGAACTTTCTTCTCTGTCACTAATTTTCAGTGTTTTGTTTACTTCTCGTGTGGCGGCAACGTGGAATTTGGCAATGAAGTGTTGTTGTTGTTTAAATGTTGTTGTTTATCAGCAAAGACTCAGCAAACGTATTCAGAGCACATGATTTATGCTAACAAGAAAAAGCCATATACCTCTATTCGTTCTCCTGTAATCGTGATTTCCACAGATGGTCGGAAGGATGGACAGACAGACGGACGGGCATGGCTAAATCGAATCAGGAGGTGATTCTGAGCCAGAATATATATACATTTCTATACCTGCCACGCCTTCTTTAATGCGCTACAAACGAAAGAACAAAGTGAATATACCCTGATCCCTTTGGGTGTAGGGTATAATAAAATTATTAATTCTTATTACTGGACAAACGCGAATTGTCCAGAATATCATAAACTAGGGCTGACACCTCTTTGTGGGCAGACCCTAAGACCTCGGGTGGTAAATTGCCTTCGTCTAACATCCTCGCCAAACTGCAGAACAATACCTCCGTCGTCGTCGTCTACTGTCTCCTTGCAGCGAAGCTGCCAGCCATACCGTGCACAGCCGTCGACTAATTTTGTGAAGTCCTCTTGCACTCTTTTCTGAAATGAACATAGAAAATTTCATAGAAAAAATCACCGTAAATAATTTACGAACTTTTAAATTTTTCAATCAAAACTTGCTTACTTGCAATGTTGTACGTAGTCTTGCTGCGGGTGATGCATATGCCGATGACGGCGAAGCCGATTTTCCAGGAGATGCCGGCGACAAAGGCTCCGAGGGTGAGGTTCGATGGCGGTTGCCTCTGGATCGCTGAGGTTACCGATGGTACTGAAATCAATAAACAATCAAAAATTTGAGTCAGTACATAGATAAGCGCGAACCAACAACTTACTTTCTACAGGACTGCACTCCATCTAAAAACTCCATCAAGTTTAGGTTAGGTTAGGTGTAGTGGCAGCCGGTTAATACCAGCTCACTTAGGCCAGTAAGGCCCATTGTGATACCACATGACTGACGTCCACTCGTCCGACCAACCCGGAGTTAGCCCTAAAAAAGGTAGCTCGCTACTGTCAAGTCGCCCTAAACCAGCCCGAGCTGCCGACAAAGCTTCTCAAATCCGCCAAGTCTATATCGTTTAATTCAGTTAAAGACTGAAAGAAGTGAGACCCTAGAAATCTAAATCTCTTATTGGCAAGTGCCGCACAGCCGCAGAGTAGGTGGAAGATATTTTCTTCCTCCTCCGGGTCCATACAACTTCTACAGAAGTCATTTGAAGCCGCTCCCAGCCTTGCTGCATGCCTTCCTATTAGGCAGTGCCCCGTAAGTAAACCGACCAGGTCTGCTATGCACTTCCTCTGAAGAGACAGGAGATGTGTTGATCTCCTCATGTTAAGTGTCGGCCACATCAATTTCTCATTCTCATTCTGCGTTGGCCATTCTGGCAACAACGCAGTTGTCCTTGTTAGCCCACCTTAAGTTGCAAATTCTAATTGCTTCTCTTAGGGAGAGAAGTTTGTATGTTGATAACGGCATGCCAATCTTCTCCGAACAGAGGTCGCCACATACCGTTCCAGCCCTAGCCAGTTCATCGGCTCTACAATTACCAGGTATATCCCTGTGACCAGGCACCCATATTAGATGTATATTAAAGAAGTCACCCAGCTTATCCAGGGATTCCCTACACCCTATTGCCACCTTGGAAGTTAGGTGAATGGATTCTAGCGCTTTAATGGCCGCTTGACTGTCTGTGTAAATGTTGATGTTCCTTGTAGAAGGAACGTTCACTAGAAGCCATCAAGTTTAGGTAACGCCAGACTTCCTGTAGGCCCCAGCGCTACCCAACGCTAACATCTGCGCCCGTTTCGCGCGGCGAAAGGTATCCCTCAAATGCTTCCATTTCTTCTTGCATGTGTCACCTAAAATATCAATTTATCAATAATTTCATTTAAATACAATAATTTACAAAATACTCACCATCCAAGTTCAGAGTCTGCACAGTTTCCGCCCAAATGTGGTCTTTGTAAGTGTTGTTTTTATAGATTCCCAAGGATAAGTCGTACAGGCACGTCTGCTGCCAATATTCAATCATTCAAAAAATTTTATTTAAGTAATGCTTTGTAAATACTTACTTCAATATATTATTTTTTCGCGCTTAATTGAAAACTTACTGAAACTAGTCACATAAAATGCCAAATTTGTAAACAAACAAAAAAAAAGAACAAGAACAAGAGCAGTTGTATCGCTATGGAAATAGAAATAGAACGACTGCAAGCGATGTTGTCGCTATGAAATGAGGGGACATTTTTTTTTTCTTATTTCCCATAAGGGCCCATATAATTTTGAAAGTCGCTATCGTTGTCGCTTTGGATGTGTTTCACCTATTAAGCGGACGTCACACAGAACGCGGTTTTCGCTTCGCGCTGCGGGGCGAACTTTTCGCCCGGTTGTATTACACAACCTGTCAAAATTACATTGCTCTTATGGGAAACGAGAACAAAATAAAATCTCCCCTCATTCGCTGCGAATAAGCTCGCTGCTCGATTTCTAAATAAACTCGACTGCTCTATTTCTAATTTGACTTTTGATAGCTTTGATAAATGATAGCTTTTATCGCTATAGCGAGCGACTTTATTGTAATCAACTTCTGGCGACAACTCTAGTCGCTGGTCGCTAATTTTAGCAACTGACTGTGTTCGAGCTATATCAGTTATCGTAATGGCTCGTTTACACAGTGCAAGCTGCTGCCTGGCCAGTAGACAGCTACTAGGCTTGTCAAATTCCTAGGCAGCAGCTCGGCTCGCCTTTGCTGTCTACACGACACCTAGCTAATGCCCAATCCTAGTAGAGTCGCGATGTCGAGTGAACTTGTTTTAATAAAAAAAACGGTGATACGCTCTATGACAACAATATTATGTCAGGAATTGGAAAATATCTATAACCATAGCCAATATCAAAAAAAAAAGAGCGAAAGAAAAGGATTTGGATTGTTGTTTTCTTTTCTTTTAAATTAATTGTTTTCAATATATAATCCATTATATAAAACCATTTTATGGATGGTTTGTACACCTCGTCCGCGCTAGCGCCACTCTTCTTGCTTTTTTCGATTTTATTCACTTCTTGACTGTAGGTGGATCGTAAATTTTTTATTTTCTTGGTTACCTCAATGGTGTTACCTAGGTGCATTTCTTTTGCGATATGTTCCAAAGATGCTTTTCTCATATCTCTATTTCGATAGTTTTTATCCAAACAATTCCACAGGTTTTCTTGGTCTCTGTAGAGTTTCATAAATGAAATATTATTGTCAGAAGACCATCTATCCGCAGCCATTTCGAACGATTCGGCGTAGTACACAAAAAAAAACCAGCTGTTTTACGCATTCGCTGCGAATAAGCTCGCTGCTCGATTTCTAAATAAACTTGACTGCTCTATTTCTAATTTGGCTTTTGATAGCTTTAATAAATGATAGCTTTTATCGCTATAGCGAGCGACTTTATTGTAATCAACTTCTGGCGACAACTCTAGTCGCTGGTCGCTAATTTTAGCAACTGACTGTGTTCGAGCTATATCAGTTATCGTAATGGCTCGTTTACACAGTGCAAGCTGCTGCCTGGCCAGTAGACAGCTACTAGGCTTGTCAAATTCCTAGGCAGCAGCTCGGCTCGCCTTTGCTGTCTACACGACACCTAGCTAATGCCCAATCCTAGTAGAGTCGCGATGTCGAGTGAACTTGTTTTAATAAAAAAAACGGTGATACGCTCTATGACAACAATATTATGTCAGGAATTGGAAAATATCTATAACCATAGCCAATATCAAAAAAAAAAGAGCGAAAGAAAAGGATTTGGATTGTTGTTTTCTTTTCTTTTAAATTAATTGTTTTCAATATATAATCCATTATATAAAACCATTTTATGGATGGTTTGTACACCTCGTCCGCGCTAGCGCCACTCTTCTTGCTTTTTTCGATTTTATTCACTTCTTGACTGTAGGTGGATCGTAAATTTTTTATTTTCTTGGTTACCTCAATGGTGTTACCTAGGTGCATTTCTTTTGCGATATGTTCCAAAGATGCTTTTCTCATATCTCTATTTCGATAGTTTTTATCCAAACAATTCCACAGGTTTTCTTGGTCTCTGTAGAGTTTCATAAATGAAATATTATTGTCAGAAGACCATCTATCCGCAGCCATTTCGAACGATTCGGCGTAGTACACAAAAAAAACCAGCTGTTTTACGCACAGCTGGGGGCGTATTACGATCCTGTGAATTTAGAAGTGTACACCGATTTTTTTGTACACCGCTGATTTCGTATTACGGTCGTGTGCAAAGTGCATACAAATGTCAAAAAAGTGTACACAAGTGAAATATTTTTGCACTCTTATTTCAACAGTGCAATGAGTGCTACAAAAGCTAAAAAAGCGACAGAGGACCAAAAAGATTTTCTTGTCTCCTTCATGGAGATGAATACTGCCTTTTCCCAGGACAAGTAAGTTTATAATATATTAGAAAATCGTATTTATTTAATTTTTATTAATCCGCTTTTGTTTTAGATGGGAATCCGTGGATGGCGCCCAAACTAGGAAAACTAGGTGGGAAGAGCTGGCATTCCAATTGAATGCAATTGGTGGGGCCAACAAGGATTGGAAGCAGTGGAGGAAGTTTTGGTGCGACCAAAAGTATGTGCTGCTTCACAGTTTACATAATACATTAAGAATTTATAAAAAATTTAATTTCAGAGTTCATATAAAAGAGAGAGAAGCCCTGAGGAAGGCTGACTTTTCCAGAAGTGGCGTCAATGGCCCGCTAAGAGCAAAGCCACTCCACCCTTTTGAGGAGCGGGTGCTGGCACTTTTAGTGCCCGCGCAAGTCAGCGGGGAGGACGATGTAGAAGAGATTTTTGCCATAGAGGGTGTAAGTAAAATACGAAATATTGTAAAATCGTTGGTAAAATTTATCTTTCATAGCAACCGATGAACATTTCCTTGGAGAGTGTTGCGGTGAGGGAGGCGACCCCGCAACCAATTCCGCAAAAAAAAAGGAGAAAGGCGCAAACGGAGACATTTGAAGAGAATGCGCTGGATATACACCGGGAAGCAGTCCAACTAAAAAAAAGGAGGATTGAGTTAGAGGAACGAAAATTCGAGGCGGAAGAGAGGTGGAGGAAGGCCCAGCTCGAGCTCGAAGAGAGGAAGTTTGAGGCCAAGGAGAGGTGGCGGATGGCCAAGCTCGATATGGAGGAACGAAAATTAAAAAAATAAAATATTTAAAAACAATTTTTTTAGTTTTATTCTGTAAAATAGTCATTTACTACACTTTGTCGAACTCGCATTCCTTCGGCAAAAACATTATTAGGGCAGATTTCTGCATTAGGCAGAAATCGTTGGTCGTTTTCATCGTTGGAATTTTCTTCTGATAGCAAAAATTCTTCATTAATAGGTACTTTTGCCGCAATTAACACATTATGGAGTACACAGCATGCATTGACAATTTGTCCAACCTTTGCCGGATTGTAGCCTAAAAAGTTTTGATTCGATAAACATCAGAATCTACTCTTTAAAATACCAAAGCAGCGCTCTATTACACACCGAGTAATTTTGTGTGATCTGTTGTAACGGTGTTCAGCTGCACTGTTTGGTGAACCGATCGGTGTTAGCAGCCACGGCTGGAGAGGAAAACCACTATCACCTAAAAGCCAAAAATTTATTTTATTTCTGGCATATAAGTCTTTTAGATGGAACAAAACTGTTGACCGCTTCCAAATGTAGGCATCATGTGAAGTTCCTGGGAACTTTGCATTCACATAACGTATGAGACAATTCGCATCACATACGACCAGAATATTTATGGAATGACCGCCTTTCCTGCAATAATAAGCGTGTTCGACGTCGCTGCTCGGACGCATTATTTTAATGTGGCTTCCATCTACAGCTCCAACTACTCCAGGGAATGAAGCCAGTTGAAAAAAGTTATGTTTTACTGCAGTCGAACTTTCTTCCGATGGGAAATAAATGTATTCAGCTGCTATTCCGTTCAGGATAGCTATTACTTCACTGATGCACTGGCTTACTTTTGCTTGTGACATGGAGACAAAGAAGTCTTGGCCAGCACTCAGTTGATAGCTGCCAGTAGCGAAAAAGCGAAGCGCACAAAGAAATCTCGATAACGCCGGAATGGCATCCATCCGTATATTATTGTTAAATCGAAAAGAAATTTTATCAAAAAGTTCCTGACAGATATGCTTCGGGAACCTATACAGTTCCATAAATCGAGCGTCAGAAATATCGAATGGATTTTGGGTTTCCCGTAACCGCCTTCTGGCAATAATCAACCGATAGCTGTAATAAACATATTCTTTAGAAGATTTTATTCAATAAAAATATTTTATTCAAATTACTTTCGTCTGCGTCTAAAAATTCTTAATATTACGGGTATATCCATTTTTGTTTTGTGTTGAATGCAAAGAAACATCTGCCAATCAACTGTCAAAATTTTTACATTCAGCTAATTCAGCGTGCACTTTCGCATGGAGTGTACACTAGTGCAAACGTAATACCAAATTTTGCAAAAGTGTACATTTTGTAAGTGGTGCAAATTTCAGCTATGTGTACATTTTTATTTTTGCATAAGAGCGTAATACGGCCCCTGTCCGGCGAGCAGGCGAGTGAAAACAAAAAATTTTGAACAGCTGTGCGTGAAACAGCTTTTTTTTTTTGTGTACTACGCTGAATCGTTCGAAATGGCTGCGGATAGATGGTCTTCTGTCAATAATATTTCATTAATGAAACTTTACAGAGACCAAGAAAACCTGTGGAATTGTTTCGATAAAAACGATCGAAATAGAGATATGAGAAAAGCATCTTTGAAACATATCGCAAAAGGAATGCACCTAGGTAACACCATTGAGGTATGTTGAGTCCTTAGGTCTCCAAACTTTCTCCCAAACTTTCTCCAAAATAAAACACCTTCTTTTGTTTTGTCCTCTTTTAATTTTATTATGTCACTAGGTTCGGAATTAAAACACTTTTCACAATACAATTCCACTGTTCACTTTCACTTACTAAGAACTGACTTTTCTTTGCCAGAAGGGCTCGTTTATAAAGTGTTTCTTCGTGTGGACTTTGGTCAGGTCGCCCTAATTTTTACAATTATTTTTGCAACTATCTCAAGAATTATTTTTGACAATAATTCTTGAGAAAGTGCAAACGATCTTAGGAATTAATTCTTTGATATTTTCTGTAACCATTACGCAATGGTCACAGAAAATATTTCGACCTTATTTCGCTTTTCTTTCTTGTGGTTTTTGGCTTGCTATTTGTTTTTGCTCTATGTCTTGGCTATCGCGGCACTCGTATAAGGTGAGAGTCTTGAATACTTCCAGGCTTCACCATGTTAGTTGATAATGGTGGAGCCTGAAAGTATGCAAACTTCGTTCCGCGCTCGGACATTGTTACCGATAGTAGCCAACGACACCAAACCAAAAACCACACCATAACAACGTGAGGCGTTGTTACAGTCAGGGCGACTCTGACCTACAACATCCCTCCACCCTTAGGGGAAGAAAAAATTTTTATCGTGAAGCGATAGTAATTTTTTCTTTTACATTTTTCGTTTGGTTTGGGTGGTTTTGCTAGCTGAACATTTTTGTTGGACATTGTTTTTATCTTGCTTACTCTATTGCTTATCATCACTTAAAATGTATTACTTATTACATATTGTTCATCACTTATTTCATAATTTACTTAACATTACTTAATTTGTCGTTATGGCCCTTATTTACTATTTCAGCTGTTTCAGCTGTTTCGCTCCTTTGTGGTTCCTTTGCCTTGCTGGTATGATTTTGCTGGATTGGTTGTATCAGTTTTTCGGTCTTATCATTGTTTTTGGGAAACGTTATGTGTGTCAATTGTGGGGTGTTGCCCCAGGAGTGTTACTTGGATTGCTTTGATCCTGGTGTTTTGTTCTCAGCGTTCGTCAGAATACAATTTTCACCTTACTTGTTTGTGAGTAGTTCAGATGTCTGGCTAGTTCGGCAGTAATGCGATAGTGGGGGTGGCACCGGTTTTTGGTGACTACCTGGGTCGTCGTACCCCGAACTGTAGTGCCAGGATGAATTTTTGCTTTATCTTGGTTGCAGGCGCAAGATTTGTTGGCTGAGCACCCTTACAGCGTTGCACATTATGACTAATGGTCGCGCCATAATTGTCTGTATACTACACTGAGGTTCTCCTTCAATGACTGTTCCCATTCTCCCGAACGTCTGTCCCCTCGCGATGTCGTTGTGATATCGTGATTATGATGGAGTTTATGCCGATATTGTGATGTGTTGATTATGACGGAATTAATGCTGATATTGTGATATCTTCATTTTGGCGGAATTGATGCTGGCCATTTGATTGTTATATCAGACGTTTTGTCATCCTTATATGCTAATTGTTATATCTAGTTTATGACTATTGCCAAGTGATTAATTATCATATTACTTATTCTTATTCTTACTAAACCAGGCTATTAATTATTATATTACTTAATGTTAGTTTTTTTTTTTTTCCTATTTTTGTGGAAATTTATATGTTTGAGCAATGTTTTATATTGTAGGCACCAAAAATTGTTACATTTATTCATAGTTTACTCTTTGTGTGCATTGTATATATATATATATATGTATACACAAATGTATGTATGCATATACATTGTGAATATAGTATATTGTAAATTTGTTGGAAGGGCAGACATTGATTCCAATATAACTTTTAAGCTATTATGGTCTATGCCGGCCCTTACTTGTTGCTTACTTGTTGTCAGCATATTTTATTTTTTAAAAAACTGATCGCCGCGCGAAAAGTTTTGTCAGCAATATTACAGTGACCTAGATTTGATGTCGATTTGTTTTATTTCCCTTTTATTATTGTTTTTTGTTTTATTTCTTAAGTGTGGCTGTTGCGGTAGTACAGTGGACTGTTGTAAATGTGAACTCGTCAGCGGGGTTGTTTGAATGGTATGCTTTATTATACTTTTTCCGCTTCACTTTAATGCGTAGTTTTTATATACGAGTATTCACAGTAACGCGATTAATTTTTTATTCCACGTACGGACTTTATTTTAAAAACACAAAATGTCGAGTTTTACCAAAAGAAAAACTTTGCAGTTTTCTTGTTTAAAAAAAAAATGAAGCTTTGTCATGGTTTTTGTCGTTTATAAATCTCGTTTTCGCGGGTAGTAGACTCATAGTGAGTTTTGACACTTACCTGAACCTGTCGGGTTGTTGCGAGCTAAGTTTGTATTACGTTTATCATGTGTACCCTGGACGAAGTAGTACTTATTTCTGACTCGGAAGACGAGAGTGTAATCTCCGTGGGAGACAGTAGTGAAGAGCCGGAAACGTCAGTGGGCCCAAGGAACGAGTTGGAAGCCGTGGACATCGGTGACGGAGGTGACGCCCCCGGGGAGAATGAGGGAAACGCCAGCGACGGGGAGCACCGGAGCGCTCCGCAAAGCACGTGGTTCGACGTGTGCGTGGAGCACGAAGAAATCCGTGCTCCCGGATACCTGCAGAGGATCGTCCACTACACGGTAACGGAAACGATCCTCGACCCGGAGGTGTGGACCGGACCGGTCCATTCTCCTGCTGGTTGGCCGCGGTGTTTACCGAGGCCGATCGAGATGGCCCATCTCTTCCGAACGTACAGGCGGGGACGTCCATGGGGCCCACCTTGCCAGAAATCGTAAACCTGGAAATGTCACGCTGGACGCGCGGAACACGGCGGAGAGTCCAGCGGTTGGTGCAGATACCGTATATTATAAGAATCTCAAGGACTGGCCAAGTGACGGTAGAGCGTGTGGACTCACATCAGCAGTAGTGGAAATAAATTTGTAATTTTCTACCTTCTTTGAAAAAGATTTATTGCCTTGTTGAATGAAAATGAATTAATATAACACAGAATTCTAATGATTTGTTCTACTCTTTTGAAATGGATTATGGAAGTTGTTGAATGTAAATGGATTGACTTTTAAATGTACGATGCACCATTCTTGAGCGGTGGTTCGTATATGGTTACCCTTTTCTTTGCTTTACCCATGTCGGAGCGTTCAGTCATGGATGGTTCCGCCAAATCTTCATTCGGTGGCGGTACGGGTGGCGGTTTGGTGCTGGGTGTCATTGGCACGGACGTTGTGATGATTGGAGCGGAAATGGTGGGCAGTACTATAGTTTCTGGTCTTGCTTGCCTTCGTCTCCTGCATACTCCTTTGTTCCAGCAGAACTTTAGTACTGACACCAGTACTATGAACGAGATGATGGCTCCGGTGCCAATCTCCCCCGTGGTCTCCATGTGACGCTGCCTGACTGATAGAGTGGTCATCCCTTTCTCCTGCTCTAACTCCCTTCTCAAGTCTTCGATCCGCTTACCCCCTACTGCCAATGCATCCTTGACACTGAGGTCTGGTAGTGTGATCGGTCTCAGTCGACGCTCTGTGAGGTTGGCCGTAATCGCTGATGTCCAATTTTCCTTAAGCAAGTTAACTAAAATCGTGTGGTTCGGAGTTTTATGGGTTTCCTCGAGTGTGGAGTTCGCATTGCTCTCGCAATGGAGAATTATGTCTCTACCATGTATCTCACACTTTTCTGTGAGTCTTAACTGACCGAATCCATATAACGCTAAAGAAGTATTGGCTACGCCGCAGTGGAGTTCGAACTTTGTTTCTTGGCGAAGTTTGAATAGCCAAGAGTTCGCTGTCACCAGCTTTACTATTAGACCGGCGCTGGCGGGTATGGCTATTTGCTTGCAATGCTTCTCATTCAAGTTGTTATGATGCAGTAGAATGATCTCACATACATCGCTATTGCCAGTCAACGTTTTTCCCAACCTTTTGCATACCCTTAGACGACCCTGCTTGCTTGTTGATGACAAGTCATTTACGCTCCTGCAGTGGTCAAGCTCTCCTTGGGACAGTCCCAAAAACCTCCAACGCAGCTTAGACTCGGCCAAATATTTATAAGTTACCTGCGTGGTGACATCCCACTTCCCGTCGAGGAAAATCGGGATAGGATATGGCTTGAGTATAGAGAATCTCTCGTCCTCAGGCAGAGGAATTTTGATACCTATGACAAACCCGTTGCTTCCGCGAAACGATCTGACCTCGGCCATTTGGTGGACGTCAAAACTGTCGTCCAGCAACCAAGTCGCCTTTCCTGACAAGTCCAACGCTTTGGCTGATTCCCTCAGTTCTTCTTCACTTAGAATTGCGGGGTGTAATTTCCCCTTGTTCAGATCGTCTATCACTGCCATCTCAGTCATTTGCTGGCCCTGTATTTCGAATAAACTTGCCTCTAGGGCCGACTGCACCTGCACCATGCGCAGGGCCAGCTCTATATTCTTTAATTCCGACAGAGCTATGTCGTTGATTGCATTTTGTTGCTCCACGGCTGTCTTTAGCTCGCCTTTCATGGCATTGATTCTTTCCACGGCCATTGTGATGGGTTTTTCCAATTCTTCGTAATTCGTTTTCATCACTGTTAACTGCTTCTCCATTAGGTTGTAGTGCCTGTCTTGCTTCACGTCCAACTCTTGAAGATGGCCGTAGATTTTGTTGGCGTCCTTTTGGTCCATTGAGCCGAAAGCCCAATTTAATGCCTCTCCGACAAAATTGAGGGCTCGCTTCGGTCTCCTCCTTGCCAACACCGAATTAATCGTTCGTTCGTTACGCTGTAGCCTTGTTAGAACTGTGCGCATGGTACCATCGATCGCCCCGCAAACATATTGAAAATTGGTTAATAGTAGTTTTTTGTTGATGTTGTCGCAGCTTTCCTTAATCTCTGCTGCGTGCCCCTCTAATTGCTTTACCAAAGCAAAGTAGTCTTAGGGGTCGAACTTCGTGAAAATCGTCCACTCGTTGTTGTAGAAGATTGCCTCCCCTATTTTCTCGAAATAAATCGGGGTTATTGGTAAGGGCTCGATGGTTACGGGGGTGGCTGCCACACCACCGAAAAGTGCAAAAACAATGATGATGTCTTCCATTCTAGTACTGTGGAATAACGAACAACGTTTATCTAAATGCTTGATAAAGAGGCTGAAATTAATTATATTTACTATTATTATTATTATTATAATTATTAATTATATTTAGTTAAATTAACTTAAATTAAATTCAATTAAATTCACTTTGGTTGCTATATTTTGTTTATATGGACGTTTTTACAATAATATTTGATTCATTACTCATGTTTCTGCTATTGTACAGCTTGAGTAAGTTATTGTGAAAAGGCTTTTCCCTTCCCTTTACCGTTATTGCTGTGGTGACTGGCGATCTCACCTGTGCTACCTCGTATGGACCGATCCATATCGGAGAGAATTTGTTCTTCCGAGTCTGGTTTTTGAGGAGAACTTTGTCCCCTACTTTGAACACAACTGGGTTGGAAATCCTATCGTATTGTTCTTTGGCCCTTCTCTTGGCCACTTCTTGATTTTGCCGAACCAACTTATGAGCTCTTTGAATCTGGTATTTCAAAACTTTCGAAGGGTCATCCATGTTGTAGACTGGAGAACACTTGCGTTTCAAATTGGTCGGAAATTCGGAGTCGAAACCGTACAGCGTTCGAAAAGGTGTCTGCTTCGTCGATGTATGCGGTGTGTTGTTATGTACATGCATAGCCGCTGAGAGCCATTGGTCCCAGTTCGAACCGTCCTCCTTAGCGAAACTGCGCAGATATTCTGCTAACGGCCTGTGACTGCGCTCCAGAGAACCATTCGCCTGGGGGTGGTATGGAGTAATATGCAACTTTTTAACTCCTAGCATTTTGCAGACATTTGAGAACACCTTTGAAATAAAGCTTGTGCCATTGTCGGTAATTAATACTTTAGGGATGCAATGGCGGGTTACGACTTCATTGAAGAATGCTTTCGCTACCGTGCTGGCTTCAGCGTCCGGTATGGCCACACAAGCCATATATTTTGACAGGTCATCCTGGAACGTGAGGATGTATTTATTACCTGTGGTCGTCTCCGGTAATACCCCAACTATATCCATGTATGTCTTATCGAACGGTTTCTGAGGAGTGTCAGTTAATACCAATGGCATTCCAGTTAGCCTGCTACTTTTGTTCGCTTGGCATTTTGGGCAGTTTTTCACAAATTCATTTATTTGTTTCTGCATGCCAGACCATCTGAACTGCCTCCGAATTCTTAAGTACGTCTTCACTGCTCCCTGATGTCCTCCCAGAGGTGAGTTGTGGAAATCCTTAATCAATGTCTCTATTTCCTTTGCGTCCGTCAGCAGTGTCACTGTGGCATCCGTATGCCCATCTGGTTGCTCCTCATCAACGCTTTGATCTTCTGTTCGTTCTTGAGGGTTTCCCTGCTCTTCCTGTTGTTGCGCTCTCGTTCTGGACCGAGTCTGCACCGTTACCACAGCCTGTGGAATCCTGCTAAGTGCATCTGCGTTCAAGTTTTTCTTCCCTGGCTTATATATCAGTTCGAATTGGTATTCAGACAGCTTGTGTCTAAACCGGGCTAAACGCGAAGTTTGGTTCTTGAGGTTTGCTATCCCTCTCAGCGGTTGGTGATCCGTAATTATCTTAAACGGTCGTCCTAATAGATAAGCTCTGAAATTTTTCGTAGCCCAAACGACGGCTAAAAATTCTCTTTCGATAGTTGAGTAGCGCTTTTCCGCGTCATTTAACGCTCGACTGGCGAACGCGATTGGCCTATCCTCGCCTATTCTACCTTGCGAAAGGACGGCTCCTAAAGCCTCGCCGCTAGCATCCGTCGTTAGGATGAACTCCTCACCGAAATCTGGGTAAGCCAAAACTGGCGGGGTTATAATGGAGTCTTTTAGTCTTTTGAAAGCCTTTTGGCAATCTTCAGACCATCGGAATACCGCGTCCTTTCTTAACAGTTTGTTTATTGGAAGAGCTATCCTCGCAGTATTTGGTATGAACTTTCTATAGTAGTTCACCAAACCTAAAAAGGCCTGTACCTCCTTCTTATTTTTGGGTGGCGGAATATTTTTTACACACTCTACTTTTTGCGGGTCCGGAAGGGCCCCGAACTCCGAACACTTATGCCCTAAATAGACGACCTCACGGCGGAGAAACTGACATTTGCCGACGTTCAACTTCAAGTTGTTTGCTCTCAGCGCTTCGAAGACCTTCGCTAACCTGTACGCGTGTTGCTTTAGGTTGCTGCCGTAAACCACTATATCGTCAAGGTATACGAAACAATCGATTCCTTGGAGACCAGTCAGGATGTGATTCATTATACGCTGGAATGTGGCCGGCGCTCCAGTTAACCCAAACGGCATTCTGTTGAACTCGAAATGGCCCAGGGCTGAGCTGAAGGCTGTCTTCACCTTGTCCGCCTCGTCTATCAGCACCTGATGATAACCGCTAGCCAAGTCCAAAGTATAAAAATACCGGCTACAACCTAACTGGTCTAAGATCTCGTCTATTCTGGGTATCGGAAAAACCTGTTTAATCGTTGCCTCGTTGAGCTTCCGATAATCTATTACTAATCTCCACACCTTTTCCCCGTCTTTACCGCTCTTCTTTGGAACCAGTAGTAACGGTGAGTTCCATGGCGATGTGCTTGGGGATATGATCCCGTCCCCGAGAAGTTCTTCCACCTGCCTATTAATTTCTTCCTTTTGTGTATGTGGCAGACGATACTGTTTTTGATTTATTGGCGGCTGATCCGCCCTTCTTGGAATCCTATGTTTCAGTACGGACGTGCATGTCAGCGCGTCACCCTTCGGCAAGAAAATGTCATTGTATTGCGCGCATAAATTCACTATTGACTTCCTTTCCTCGTCATTTAAATTTTTGTCCAAGTCCAGTTCGCTCATCAGAACTTTCAATCTAGGGTTGATGTCCGAGGTCACTAAACTGTGACCTGTTAATATCTTCTGTTCGGTGGCTGATACTCGTTGAAATCGCTGAACCTCGGAACGAAGTTATCGTTAAGAGTGAAATCCTCTTCCGTTGAATTCAGGATCGGTACCACCACCTTGTCATTTGTTACCTTTACCAATGACTCCCCTAGGTAAATTCCAGGTGATATCTGCTCCTTATGAACGATGACTACTGGTAACCTCGTGTTTAACCTTATTTGGACGAAACACGTTGACCGGGCTTTCACCGAGTTCCGCACCACAAGTGAACCTTCGCACTCTGCTTTGACGAATGGTAACTTGGAAACGCACTCGCCGTGCCTATCAAACAGTGTAATATCCTTCCTAATCGAATCTATTACAGACTTGTTCCATAAGTTGTCTCGCCCAAGTATCCCATCTCCTGGCAATCCTTGTACAGTCGGCACCAAGTGCAACTTTAAACTAAGTTTTGGCCAGACTCCATTGGTAATTTTGACCTTTCATTTTGTATACACGCTACCCCCAAAGGCTCCATTTAACATTTTCCCCTTGCGACGATCTACGTCAACACCTTTTTTCAATGAGCTTTCCTTAACCAAACTTGTGTCTGCTCCCGTGTCCACCAGCAGGGTGAGTTTTCCGTGTGTGGCCTCCGCGCAAGGAAGTTCAACGAACACATCGTCCTCCGGCTTCTCATCGTAGCAGCACTCGGTGACGTTATTCACCTTTGCATTGATAGTACTTTGTCCTCCCTCCGCAACTTGTGAATCGAACAGCTCCTTAACACCCTCCTCATGGGTTTCTTTCGAATTCCCCTTTTCCGATGTTTTCCTCATACCACTACCTACTGTTGTGGAGATTTTGCTCTCGATAACCCCTACGATTGACTTATTCTGTACTCCTCTCAACGTTTTACTTTCGCACTGACGTTGGGGTGAACCGACTGTCCCAGTTGACGTATAGTCCCCACTAGTGCGTCTGTCTGGCCTGTTTATACTAAGGTTTTGGGGTTCCCAGGTTATTGGCCTTGCCTGGGCCCCTGACAGTTTCCCTGGACTGCCTCCCAGTTCTTCTTAGCGTCGCAGTCCCTTAAAAAGTGGCCTGGCCTGTTGCACCAGTGGCACACCAATGTCGACTTATTTTGCGCCGGCGTAGCGGCTCTGGCGCCTGACTTCCCAGGACCTGTTGACCGGTAGTTGCTGCCTTTGCCCGGCTGCGTCCTGTTTTCCCACTGTGTCCTCTGAGCAGTAGCTTGCGGTCTCCCCTGAGACATTTGGGCACTCGAACCTTGTCCACCACAGTTCCGGCTAGCCTCATGCCCATACACTAGGCATTTTTGACAGAATGGAGAATTCTTCCTTGTTAAGCAATCCTCCCTCGTATGGCCCCGTCTACTGCAAAAACTGCAAACTACATTCGTCACAGCTTGGTCTTCATAGTTCCCGTTGTCCCGCTTTGCATAGTCTCTGTTCACTATGGGCCTTCGCGGCTGACCACCTTGATGCTGCCTCGGCGAAGCTTGTCTCTGTTGTGGATAAAACGGGGAACCCGCGACTTGGAAACCGTCGCGCGAACCTCCCACTAGACCAATGAGTGGGCCAGGCTGCCTGGCTTCCGCTTGTCGAATATCCTCAGCAATTCCCAGGGCCTGTTCCACCAGGTCTTCAAGGGACTCTCCCGTGGACCCCAGCATGTGCAATCTGAGCGCGCTGTCCTTCAGACCTAACTTGAAGGACTTCTTTACAGTCCTTTCAACCTCCGCTCGCAAGGCTACATCAGACTGGCCCTTGTAGACGTTCGTCACAATATCTTCCGCTTGTGACTTCAGTGACATCAGCCTCTCAGCAAAGCGTCGTATGTCCTCCTCCCGTAGCTGCCGAATGCTTTGTATATCTGCTAGAACCGCGTCCAACGATCGGTATTGCAGATAATTTTTCTTAATTACAGCAAAAAGATCCTCCAGGCTGTCGAACTTCTTTGTGCGGAGCAAATTGTAAGCATTGCCATGCAACCTTTGCTTCACGCAAGCGAGGAAATCCGGTATTTCCGATTCGCCTATATTTCTTCTAGCTAAATCGCAACCCTCGATAAACTTGTAGACCTCGCTGCGGAGGTCCACCGAAGGTGCTCCCGAGAATAACGGCACCAAGCGGGTTACCGTTTTCGATATTTCCTCTATACCCATACTGACCGCAGGTGTACTTTTTGGTTGAAAAATGGGCGAGTCCCTGCTTACCTCCACAGTCGCTTTCACTGCTTCCTTGTGGTACAGGGTCGTCTCACTCGCCAACGCGATTTCCTGCCTCAACAGCCGGTTCTCCTCCTTCAGCTGATGGATCCTCTGCTTAGCTTGCTCCAAACTGGTGAAATCCTCATTAGACCTCTGGTGCACGACCTCCTCAAGTGCCTCCTCGGTAAGGCCTCCGTCCCTTAGAAGGTCCCTTAGCCACTTGTTCTCCACCTCCAATTCCCCCAACAGGCCCTCCTCCAGCTGCCTGTCCAAAAGGTAGTTATCGTACCTATTCTTCAGAGCCCCAAACTCTTCTTTCCAGCGTTGCACCTCCCCCGCGATTGCGATATTTCTGTGCTCTAAAAAGCTTAAAAGTTCGTCGGTCACCGCGTCAGCTTCTTCTATCCTTGAAATGGGGCCGAGCGCGCGGACCTTCTCTCTGATTAGGATAACGTTTTCCTTGTTGTTGATGGCCGCGGCTAGATTTCCCCAGGCCTTCTCCACAAATCTTTCTATCTGTCCGGACAAACCCCGGTATTTGTCGTTTAATTGGACGTACAATGATTCGCAGTCCCCGTCAGCCATCAATCATCATTCCAGAACACGAACCGTAACGCTTGGAGCGAATGGGTTAATCTGCATTTGCGCTTTGCTTTGGTTTGAAGAGTGCAAGCGACGCGGCCTTGAAAACGCTCGTCAAGTTCAAGTTCACTTTAAACCTACTCCTCTCGTTTAATACCAGGCGTGCGAAAACAATCTCTTGTTTCAACACAAATGGAGTATCGCGTTACCACTAACCGGCGCACGCCAAAACGCGAAACAACAAGAAACAAAACGACAAAGACAACAACGACGAAACAAAAAACAAAAAGAAGGACAAGTACAAGTACACAACAAAAAACAAAACGACAACGGCATTGAAGAGAAAAAAAAAAAAAAAAACGTTGAAACGTTGACGTCGCGGAAAATGCTGACCACGCAATTCGACACCCGTCGAGCTTGCGTTCACTCTACCAACCAGCTTTCCGTTTACCCCTCCTTTCTACTCTCAACGAAAAGAACAATAAACCATTGTTTCCATGCAACCGTAAACCATGCAAACGGTACAAATGAACATATGTACTCTCGAATTACACGGTTGTTACAGCAAAACTTCTGCTGACCGCGCATGTACGGCAGAAAACAAAAGTGCGCTAAAAATAATTTAAATAAAATAACGTGACACAACCTCTCTTAACCAACTCATTAAACAAGATACTGAGCGGCGATCTAACTTAATTGACACTCTCCTTATATTTACTTAACACACTGTAAAACGTAAATATTCACCGAAAATCCACGTCTGTTTGTTAGACAGTGCATGACTGTTAAAGCGCATAGCACTGGTCCAACCTAAACACTCTAGATGAATTACCAGCGACTATTCAAGCACGCTTGCTAATTCATCAGCGACGCAAAATTCGCGAATTCAGTGCACTATTTTCCACTTCTTCCTAACTTTAGCCAACTATGTTAAATTACGTAACTCACTACCGCACCCAAAAAGTTACGCCGAGCAGTGGACGACTGTTAAAGACCGTCTCACTACCCACATTGCACGTATCGAATAGCTTAGCAGCGACTTTCAAAGCACGTCTACTGAGCTAATCCAACGCAAAATGTAAGCATAAAGTGCACCAAGTACAAACAGGCTTTTCCCGTTTGATGGACCTTAATCTTATCAACTACCACTTACCCGAGCGATCCTAAGTTCGGAAAAAACGGCTGCGCCAAAAATGTTGAGTCCTTAGGTCTCCAAACTTCCTGGGGTTATCCTGGTCACGGCACCAAAAAATGTTGAGTCCTTAGGTCTCCAAACTTTCTCCCAAACTTTCTCCAAAATAAAACACCTTCTTTTGTTTTGTCCTCTTCTAATTTTATTATGTCACTAGGTTCGGAATTGAAACACTTTTCACAATACAATTCCACTGTTCACTTTCACTTACTAAGAACTGACTTTTCTTTGCCAGAAGGGCTCGTTTATAAAGTGTTTCTTCGTGTGGACTTTGGTCAGGTCGCCCTAATTTTTACAATTATTTTTGCAACTATCTCAATTATTTTTGACAATAATTCTTGAGAAAGTGCAAACGATCTCAGGAATTAATTCTTTGATATTTTCTGTAACCATTACGCAATGGTCACAGAAAATATTTCGACCTTATTTCGCTTTTCTTTCTTGTGGTTTTTGGCTTGCTATTTGTTTTTGCTCTATGTCTTGGCTATCGCGGCACTCGTATAAGGTGAGAGTCTTGAATACTTCCAGGCTTCACCATGTTAGTTGATAATGGTGGAGCCTGAAAGTATGCAAACTTCGTTCCGCGCTCGGACATTGTTACCGATAGTAGCCAACGACACCAAACCAAAAACCACACCATAACAACGTGAGGCGTTGTTACAGTCAGGGCGACTCTGACCTACAACAGGTAACCAAGAAAATTAAAAATTTACGATCCACCTACAATCAAGAAGTGAATAAAATCGAAAAAAGCAAGAAGAGTGGCGCTAGCGCAGACGAGGTGTACAAACCATCCATAAAATGGTTTGATATAATGGGTTATATAATGAAAACAATTAATTTAAAAGAAAAGAAAACAACATCCAATCTGGTGAGTACCTAATTCTTTATTCGACTGATATAGTTGGTTACATTTAGATATTAATCATACGACTTTGCCAGGAGACAGCACCGTCATTACAGAAGCAGTTTTTACTGGATTAACACCCATTACTCGATTTTATAGATGCCAAAGATGAAATGCAACAAGTACTTTCACGATACCGAAAAAGAGCTATATACGCCCGGAACGCATCTGCCCTTTCCTCATACAGTGCTTCGTCACCACAGTCCTACATACCGTCACCATCACCATCATACGAGACAGTCAACTCAGAAACAGTTTCTGCGCAGCAGCCAGTTAAACCAGAACAATCATCAAGTGTGTCATAAAACGTTACTGAATTTGATCCAATGATCCAATACTCAGAGCGATTATAAATGCTAATGTGAACAACATGCAATAATGTTTTTAGTTATGGTTTAATTTCTCTTTCCAAACGTTGCGAGTTACTGCAGTGCAGCTACTCGGAAGGCGGACTCGTACGCTAGCTCGCACTGTGTAAACCAGGCATAAGACACTTGAAACTTTAAAGGAAAAATTTGTAAAAAATTGGCGTTTTCTACAAATATGTCATCTTGCTATCTATATATACACCAGAGATAAGGAGATAGGAAACTTGGTTCCCGCGAAAAATTATGTCGAAAAAAACGGAATTTCCTCTTTAAATTTAAGTGGGGACACACGTATAGCATGTGTGCTGTATGTGAAGTTCACCGCATCACGTGACGTTTATATGACATTTTCTTTGTTTATTGTTTTAAGAGCTCCAAAAATGTTTAGCAAGTGAAAAATTGTTAGCTATTCGCGAAGATTTTACGAGTTTCAATGAATTTTAATGAAATTATATTGATTGCATCAATACTGCGACAAAAATACACAAAGTTCTTGGTGAAATACAAAATGAATATACTAAACGGACGAAAATTAAGAACTGAGAACGCGTCCCTGGTCTGCACAAATTGGATTAACACGTTTCATTGCAAAATGGACACAACGATGCACTGGACTGCGAAAATAGCACGGGAACAACTTAAGAATAGGGGATTGGCTCCGATTTTTTGAATTTTTTTTTTACAGTTAGATATTACCGTTAGAACCGGAAGCAGCCATTTTGTTTTTGTCGGACGTCAGCCATTTTGGATTTAAAAACATTTAAATGTCAAATAAATGTGATTAGCAAAAGCTGAATATCTCGCTAACTAAGTGAGTTATCGGGATGAGTGATATACCGTTTGAAAGATACTTTTACTGCTTACGATTTACGTAAAAAATACATTTTTTCATATATAATAACGGTTAAGGAGTTATATCACTTTATGTAGAAAACTGGGGTTGGTAACGAAATCCCGAAAGACAAAATCCCGAACGACAAAATCCCGAACGACAAAATCCCGAAATGACAAAATCCCGAAACGACAAAATCCCGAAATAACAAAATCCCGAAATTACAAAACTAGTTTTTCGGTATTCTCCATCTTCTTGAACATTTTAAAACCACTAGCAAACAATTCCAAGAAAGTAATAAAAAATTACTCTTATTTTACTTCTCTAAAATTATTATTACAAAATAAAAAAAAACATTATTAAAAAAATTTTAGCAGAGCCCTCTCGGAGGCTCTGAGGTGAGGTGATGTGAGGTTTTTTGCATACAGGTTTTTCCGCGTATTTGCAGCCTTCGGCTGCGGCAGGGATCATAACCCTCAATCAGCAGAATCCTCACGGTCATGTGAAGTTTTTTGCATACAAGTTTTTTCGCGTATTGTCGGCCTTCGGCCGCGGCAGGGATCATAACCCTCAATCAGCAGAATCCTCACGGTCATGTGAAGTTTTTTGCATTCAGGTTTTTTCGCGTATTGGCGGCCTTCGGCCGCGGCAGGGATCATAACCCTCAATCAGCAGAATCCTCACGGTCATGTGAGGTTTTTGCATACAGGTTTTTCCGCGTATTGGCGGCCTTCGGCCGCGGCAGGGATCATAACCCTCAATCAGCATAATCCTCACGGTCATGTGAAGTTTTTTGCATTCAGGTTTTTTCGCGTATTGGTGGCCTTCGGCCGCGGCAGGGATCATAACCCTCAATCAGCAGAGTCCTCACGGTCATGTGAAGTTTTTTGCATTCAGGTTTTTTCGCGTATTGGCGGCCTTCGGCCGCGGCAGGGATCATAACCCTCAATCAGTAGAATCCTCACGGTCATGTGAAGTTTTTTGCATATTGTAGATTATAACCTTCAGACAACAAAATTCTCTCGATATTACAACTTTGCTTTTCTGCCATTGTAAAGAAAGGCAAGTAGGCGCGTACTTCGCTTCGGAAAAAATTTTGACTTAAATGTAATTTCTTCATTAATTTAAATTTTATTTCGTGATTTTCGGGATTTCTCATTTCGGTATTAAAAATTTTTCGGGATTTTGTCGTTTCGGGATTTTGTCGCATCGGAATTTTGTCGTTTCGGGATTTTAAAATTTTTCGGGATTTTGTCGTTTCGGGATTTTGTAATTCGGGATTTTGACTGTCTCCCAGAAAACTGTCTATTTTTTCTGGAAACAATAATTTTTTTCTGCAAAACGAATACATTAAGGTATATAATATGATACACTCACTACTTTAGTTCATGTATCTTTAGCTTATTTAAAGAGAATGTGAAGCTTTCTTCTCTGTAATGTGAAGTTCTTTTATAGGTCTTTGCATGTGTTAGCGGCCTTCGGCGGCAGGGATTATAACCCTCAATCAACAGAATCGTCTCGGTAATGTAAAGTTTTTTGCATACAGGTTTTTCCGCGTATTGGGGGCCTTCGGCCGCGGCAGGGATCATAACCATCAATCAGCAGAATCCTCTCGGTAATGTGAAGTTTTTTGCATACAGGTTTTTCCGCGTATTGGCGTCCTTTGGCCGCGGCAGGGATCATAACCATCAATCAGCAGAATCCTCTGGATAATATGAAGTTTTTTACATACAGGTTTTTCCGCGTATTGGTGGCCTTCGGCCGCGGCAGGGATCATAACCATCAATCAGCAGAATCCTCTCGGTAATGTGAAGTTTTTTGCATACAGGTTTTTCCGTGTATTGGAGGCCTTTGGCCGCGGCAGGGATAATAACCATCAATCAGCAATATCCTCTCGGTAATGTGAAGTTTTTTGCATACAGGTTTTTCCGCTTATTGGCGGCCTTCGGCCGCGGCAGGCATCATAACCATCAATCAGCAGAATCCTCTCGGTAATGTGAAGTTTTTTGCATACAGGTTTTTCCGCGTATTGGCGGCCTTCGGCCGCGGCAGGGATCATAACCATCAATCAGCAGAATCCTCTCGGTAATGTGAAGTTTTTTGCATACAGGGTTTTCCGCGTATTGGCGGCCTCCGGCCGCGGAAGGGATCATAACCATAAATCAGCAGAATCCTCTCGGTAATGTAAAGTTTTTTAAATACAGGTTCTTCCGCGTATTAGAGGCCTTCGGCCGCGGCAGGGATCATAACTATAAACCAGCAGAATCCTCTCGGTAATGTAAAATTTTTTGAATACAGGCATTTCCACGTATTGGCGGCCTTCGGCCGCGGCAGAGATCATAACCATCAATCAGCAGAATCCTCTCGGTAATGTGAAGTTTTTTGCATTAAGGTTTTTATGCTTGGAGGCCTTATTTTAATGTAAAGCTTTTTTGTTATAACCCTGAATATTCGTAAATACTCACTACGCAGTATTGCAGGCGATCACTGAATTTGTAGATATTTTCATTAATTAGCTCAAAAACACAAGAGATACCCAAACATATTATATACCGTTAGAAAGGTGATATTATGGGCTATAAAAAGGAATCTATTTTATACCTTAATTGTCATTTAAGGGAGAAAAAATTATTTTGTAAAACGAAGTACGCCAATTTTTTTAAAATTTGAATTATCTCCGTAATGATGTCAGTAGTCACAAAAAAGGTTATTAGATAAAAGAAAGGACTTAAAACAGCCTTTTTAACGGCACCAATATTACGCCGATATCTTAACTAGTTTTAGAGATATAGCTCTTCCAATTTTGACAATTAAAGCCCTATATCTCATAAACTAAACGAGTCCGACGCTATTTTTTAACATGGTTGAACAAGGGAGGATAAGCCCTATTACAAAATGAAAAAAATCGGAGCCAATCCCCTATTCTTAAGTTATACCATAGCACGGCAAGTATTAGTCTTTTTTAATTCCGGACAGTAATGATGTCATTCATCAAAAGCAACTGCGCGAGCTAATGGACAGTACCAGCATAACCGATCATGATGGCTAAGTTGCATGATTATGTGGAGTTGCAACTACTGGAAGTGGTGGTGGTGGTGGCGGCGCATCACAAACTGGTAAAAGATTACCACCACATCATGGCTACAGGTAGAGTGAATGGCATGCTTGCGGAATTTTGAATTTTATAATTTTTTGTGGAGTTTTAGGACTCCGGCTTAACCCTCTTTTGCCAAAAATCCCATACCGCCAAAACAGAAAGTTATGTGAAAATTGCTTGAGAAGGCCAGAAGTGCTATGGATAAAACGTACGGGTAGGTTTTATGATCAAAGTATATATTCTGTCTTTTTCGGCTGATCAAAAATGTCAACTGAGTTTCGAGACCGAAAGATATGGATTTTTATTGTAAAAGTAAATTTTCCTTCCTTTCATTGTAGACGAGGTTACGACGAACACGTTGCGTACGAGCAACAAGCTTATGATAGCTATAGCTACGGACATGCGCTAACAAATGCGGACTGAAGATTATTATCACCAAATAATAACTTTATAACTTTACCTTAATAACTTTAACTTAATAATATTATCACCAATAAAAATGAATAACTGAAGATTATTATCACCAAATTACGGAGGTCTGTGGAATTATTAACAAAATATTTCCGATAAAAGCTCTGCATACAATTGCAACATTCGGAAGTTACACTCTCGTAAGTTTATTTATTCATCATTTCCTTTGCCTTTTTGGCTTTCTTTGATTTATTTACATATTTTATTTTATTCTCTACATTTTAGGTATACGATTCCAGATTCCAGATACCAGATTCCTTACTCTCAAAGCTGCCAAATCGTACAGTAAAATGGTACGTTCCAAATACTCGCACAAATTCGCCGGATTAACTTAAGCTTTAAATCAAAAGCACAATGAAATGTGGTAAATGATATTTTAATAATTCAAACTGTAACAGAGAATAATAATACTCCACTATTTTTAAATGTTGTGCATTGAATTCAAATGTGCATTGAATTCTTATTGTTTAAAGGCAGTTCTTTTTATACCCTACACCCGAAAGAATGAGGGTATTGTGCTTCCGTTTGTAACGCATTAAAAGAGGTGTGGCAGGTACAGAAAAGTATATATATTCTGGCTTAGAATCACCTCCTGACTCGACTTAGCCATCCGTCTGTCTGTCTGTCCGTCCGTCTGTAGAAATCGCGATCAAGAGCGAACGAATAGAGCTATGAAATTTGGGACGACTATTCTTTGTCATAATAGGCTATTAAGTATTAAATACAATACCAACCAGTTTGGCTGTTTGGAACACACATGCAATATTGCATCTTGGACATTTATAACTTCACAACCATGTCCGTTTTTGAACTTTGAGAAACTTTGCTAGGATATAGAGTGGCCGACAAAAGTCTACGTACGATAGACGTACGGTATAGAAAGGTATATATATTCTGGCTCAGAATCACCTCCTTAGTCGACTTGGCCATGTCCGTCCGTCCGTCTGTAGAAATCACGATTAAGGGAGAACGAATAGAGAATATGAATATTATATTATATGAATATTTTACGAATATGAAATTTATGACGAATATACTTTGTCATAATAGGCTGCTTGGTATTAAATACAATACCAACATAGTTGTTTGGAACACATATGCAATCTTGCGTCCTGGAGATTTATAACTTCGCAACCATGTTCGTTATCGAACTTTTGAAATTTTGCTAGGATGTTTAGCTATTGCAGCAAAGGTAAAAGGAAACAAGTAAAGGCGTTAACTTCGGCCTGGCCGAAGGTTATATACCCTACACCCGTATCTGTCGAAGTTACGATAAAAAGTAGGCGGGTGACGCCCACTTTCATTTAATTTACAGATAGTAAATTTTGATATATTAACTCATTTACAGCACCGCTTTTCTTAACAAATACCTCATTATATGGTATGGTATACCAGTGGGCGTGTCACGCCCATTTTCTGTGAGATAACTTTTTCTTTTATTATTATTTTTTAGAATATTTTTAAGAGCATATTTGTGCCAAATTTCAAGACTATATCTCCATTCGTTCTTCTCTAATCGTGATTCTCGTCGCCAGTGGGCGGACCACGCCCATTTTTGGGAATGTCTTTAAGTTTGAGACCATGGATTCAGGAATGACATTTTAGCTTTAAACTCGCTCTACAAGCTGAGAAATTGTGCTAAAAGCACGGGAAAATTCATACTTTCTATAAAAAGTAGGCGTGGCACTGGACCGATTTTCTCCGTTTTCAATACCAAACAGCCTATGGTGACAAAGAATATTCGTACCAAATTTTATGGCGTTAGCTCTATTCGTTCTCCTGTAATCGTGATTTCTACAGACAGACAGACAGACAGACAGACAGACGGACGGACATGGCTAAATCGAATCAGGAGGTGATTCTGAGCCAGAATATATATAATTTTCTATACCTGCCACGCCTCCTTTAATGCGTTACAAACGGAAGAACAAAGTGAATATACCCTCATCCCTTCGGGTGTAGGGTATAAAAAGTTACTCATAACTACTGAAAATAAAGAATACTTCTAAACAAACTAATGGCGGAATTCTGTACATTTAGTTAAAATGTTTCATATCGTTAAATACGATATCCACAGTGTGGGGCATTTTTTATTTCAAATAATAAATAATAAATAACAAATAAGTTTTTCTTATTCATCAAATTCGAATAAAATTTTTTTATTCGTTATTTGTTATAAAATTATATTCAAATAACAATTTTATTTAAATAACAAACAACAGAAACAATAATTATATAAATAAGAAAACTCCAAACGGAGAGATATTGGAGTACCTAATTATGAAAATTGTATCTTTTACTAAAATTATTATGATTATTTTTTTACCTCATAAGTTGGCACCAAGCATGCATTCCGTTGAAAACTGGTGCTTGAGAAAGCGAAAAAGTCATCCGAGCTGTCCCGGCTAACAGTTTTAGCGACTGTTGCATTGAAAGCCTTCTCTGAAGCGACTTCTTTCTTAAGCAAGCTCAGCAAGGGTTGATGGCATTCTTCTTTCACTAAAGTGTTAATCTGTTAATTGTTGTTAATCTGCACTTGCAATGATTTCTAAACTGAAAATACTTTTCCCAAATAGATTCTAATTAAGTAATAAACTATTTAAAAGTAAAATGGATATTAAATAGACTAAATATTGGCATAAATAAATAAATAAAAATTGATGTCTTCAAATTCATTACATATATGAATAATTAACTAAGTTAATAAACCACCTATTAATTGTTAATAACCACCTATTTTTGAAGCGTGGATAACCCTACGTTTACACATGCCAGTTGCAAGTTGCAAGTTGAGAATACGTATTGTCTTCGAAATTGTATACATGTTTCGAAAATGAGCAGCAACTTGCAAGCGAGTTCAAACGGGCAAGTGCAAGTTCATTTCAAAAATGTCTACGAGTACGAAGGTTCTAGCGAGAGTTCGCGTTTTATATATACATACATACATACGTTGGTATGTATACCGCTTCTGTTGACGAACCCGACCTTTTACTCGCGCCTATTTTTTTTCGTTCCGCCATATACGTTGTCCGCAGTGCCCGTATTTTTTTTTAATCGTATCAGCGGGCAAGGACATTTCTACCCCAATTGCCTCCAGTGCCTTGAATTTCAAATCATTCCGCCTATATGCAGGGCTACTTAGATCCCATAATAGTTCATGTGAGCGATATAAAGTAATTAATTTATTTATCTCAACTTTTGTTAATTTGGTCTCCATTTGATTAAAAAACTATTGATTATCTTCGCAATTTTTATATTGACAGTCGTTTATATTGGCACACTTTTCAAAGGCTACTGCAGTTAAGGACAAATTTTCAAAAAAAGGTGCGATATTGAAAATCGCATTTACGCTGGGAAACAATTATAAAGATTGGAAAGTGACGCTGGTAGAACATATTATCTCCTCTATTTATTATCTTTAACAAACAATAGTTTTAAAAATTAAAATTTTTAAATAATTCCTATTTCTGGGTTTTCTTATGTTATATTATATAACCTCATTCAAATGCACGCAGCGTCGCTTAGTGGTAAGATTTGAAAACTGAAAATGATTTACATATATCCTGCCAATACATAAAAACTAAAATATAATAAATTTAAAAAATTTGCTTTAAACAAATTTTCAATAAAACAAACATACCTTCTTTATTATAAATATAGATTTATTGAGTTTTATCCCACAGATTTGTCGTTAAATACAAATATCTTTAATTTTATAAAAGTTTTTCTATTTCTAAAGTAATATTTTAAAGTTATACAACTTTAGCTTGTAACATATGTACATATTTCGAACTCTGGAAATATACAAAACAATATAACGTCCTTTTTAGAAAATCTTGACAATTATGATTTCTAAAATAAATGTAAATATTCATGCAACACTGTAGCATTTATCAAAAGACAAAAACAAAATGTACACATTTGTCATTTTACTTGCAGCTATTGTCAAAAATTTACTGGCAAGCAAATTTCGTTGCCAGTAGCCTTGCAAGCAGAGATTATGAGATGAGACACTCGTTACTACCACATGCATTTTTCTCGATACAATCGCAAAATCGGCCAAAATTAGTCGGAATTTAGTGCAGATTTCCTAGGAAACCTGCATCGGCGTCTTTTGCATTGGTATCGATTCTAGGGGGTGTTTCTAATTCAAAACGTCAAAAACTGTGGTAAATTTTCTCGTTGTTTTAAATAACTGTTAATGACTTTTGTCCCTATTTTTGTTTCCTTGCAAATAAAAAAGAATTAAATAGTAAATAGAAACTTGAAACTTATGCAGTCGCAGTTTATTTGACTAATAATAATAAAAAATTTTTGTATCTCTTATATGACTCTTCTGTTGTATAAGAAAAAATTGGTAAATAAAAGTATTTTACTACAACAAATTGAATGACCCCATATTGTATATAAATTAGATATTTTTTCTATACTTTTGAAAATAAAAGATTTGGGGGACGTCCTACTCCATTGCACCCGCTTATATTGACTGCAAAAATTTTACCTCTTTTGTTTATGTGTGGTGAAAATGATAATTGTCAAAACACGGTACAATAATTTGCTACATTTGCAAAAGTTTGACTGCAATCGTAAGTAAAAACATATCTATGATCATATCTATGATCATATCATATCATCATATCATATCATATCATATTCTTCTAGATTGCGGCGCTTATTCAATAATTTGGATACCACATCGCCTCAACGTTACGTTATCATGTTTTATCATCTTGTGCAAGTTGCCAAACAATGCGACCAAGTTTTGGAAGTCTTCTTTAGAGTATATCATCTTAAAGCCCAGTTTTCCAATTGTCCTCCGTCCGGCGAACAAAAGCAAAAACTTTAACGTCTTCTGCATGATGTTACTAAGGATAAAAATCTCGTCCTTTACGCCAAAGTAATGTTTAAATTACCAGAAACATGTACTGCAGAAACGGCTTGTGTTTCTCGCGAAGATGGTATGAAATGTGTTGTCACTGCCTTGGCCGATCCCAAAAAATTTTTATTGAATCCATTGCTGGCATTTAAGCCAGTGTGTTTCCTAGAAGGGGACATAATACACGATCTACTCGATTTTTGTGCCGGATAAATTGCCATTATATATAGAATTCTATGAGGATCACAAGGAGTTCGTAACGTCCCAGGGCTCCAATCATGAGCAAAACATAAAGAAAATGCGTTTGCTGACATTCATGCTGTTGGCTAAGAGTAATCCGGAGATGTCTTTTAAAACGCTTACCAAGGAGTTGCAAATCAGTGAAGCAGATGTTGAACTGTGTTCTTGAGGGCCTAACTAACGTGTCTGCAGGCCAATTTGGTGCGCAGACAGAAATTAGTTTATTAAATATTGTTGTAATCTTAAATGTTCTTATGCCAGATTCCTTTTCCTTTTAACACATTATTTGATCCCTTCCAAAACAAGCGATTTTTACAGATTGAAGTATGTACAGATAATTATATATCTAAAGTAAGCCATATAAATATAAAAAATAAAGAAAGCCAAGTTTTTCTTAATATAAATCGATTTTATTTGTGAAATTCTACACTTTAGTTTAATCGGAATTGTTTACTAGCAAGCAGGCAAACTAACGTTCCTTTTCTTTTGGATAGGCCTAAAAATAACTTCAAATATTCTTTGCTAATGCCTTTGAAAATACTTTCAAAGCAACCGGGAATTTTCCCACAGCATATTGCTCCAATCCGGGGAGTGTGTCAGCGTATGCCGCCAGATGGGTGGCAAGTTCAATTTCAGTGGCACGAGCACCGGGCACTTAGCGGCCATCACGAAAAAGTTCGTTCAAATTATTAACGTTATCATCAATGGCTCGTTCTATGTCACCGATGACATTATCGGCAGCGCCGCTTACGACAATTGTAGAAATGCGTGAGTCGACGTCTTCGTTTCTGCAAAGTAATATTAAGTATATTAATTCAAAACTCTATAATGTTTTATTATTACTGGCCATTACCTGAAAAGAACAACTGTTGTTTCACCTAATTCCCCAATGCCCACTTTATCGCAATAACCCAGTAATTCGGGGTAATATAGTAGCATTGACAGCGCGTGTCAAACGAGGCAAGTCGAATTTGGAAGTCAAGCAGTCAGCCATAATATCAATTCGTAAGGAATTCTTCTTGTCCATATTATTTGACTTTTGAAATGTCGCGGAAGTCTTTGATTTCATGACACACCAGTTTCGGTAGTATCTCTGACTTATCCAATGCTATGAAAAATCCGATGTGGGTAAACCAAGATATAGCAATTCTTCTGCAGCCTCTAACTGTGCCACAGAAACATAACCACAAAATTGGTGCCATCTCTCACTTCAGCGTCTTGCATCTGCCAGGCCATTACCATCAATTTTGCTACGGGAAGTTCAACATCAAATTCTCACATTATATTTATTACCCGCTTCACTTGTTGCTTTGATACACTTGGTGCTTTTGGCAGATAGACATTTTTATTCACAGATTTTCAGTAATCAACTTTCCTATTCTTTTGCTCAACTAAAAGATTTTAATTTCACAAATTGTATGTGACGTCTACTTTTGCGGTTGTTGTTGCACAATGTTGTTGTAAACAATTGTGAACAAAATTTGTTCAACATACTCGATACACATTTCAACAATTCGCTATGAAATTGGCAATAAGCAAACACAACAACAGCAAGCTTTCACATATTGTGTACGTGAATTCAACAGAGCATAAAAAATACAAGTCAAACGAAATTTTTTGAGATGAGTCATCGAGTGTCGTATCTCCTTATTTCTGATGATAGCCAAAGAAGATGTTATATAAACGTGACGTCTTGTGGTGAACCACAAATACACTACATATGCTATACGTGTGTCCCCACGTAATTTTATCGAAAACATTCATGTGTGCATTTTTTATCTCCGAATCGTTAGCGATTAACTTGCTCGCTTCTGAACGATTCGCTTCTAAATTCGCATTTTTAAAGTTTTACGTAGCGCATCGGTACAAGCTTTACGTGAGCTTGTAGCTCAAAGCTGTGTTTAATATTTCTTTAGGAACATACATTGTACACTAGGACTTCTCTTTTCTTCACATGATCTACGGCTTTAATGATTTTCCTATGACTTCTCATGATTTCCGCTTAGCGTTCATATAGGAATATCAACAGTGTTGACCTAAAAAAAGATTGCGTTTTTGAAATTGTGCTAGCAAAAATAAATTCGTTGTGTTTTATATTTTGAAATAAAAATTCGTCCTTAGAACATAATTTTAGTGAAATTGTTGCGGCTGAATTTTTTATGCGCGATACTACTTCTGAAGAGGAAGAAGAATATAACAATGTTCCAGTGAACCTTCGAAACAGAGTATTGCGAGATTCTTCAAATATTTTGGAGATGCCGGAGAAGAAGTAAGTTATTATTATTATATAAGTATCTTTGCGGTCACTCGGATTGTCAGTTGTAATATAGTCAGTTATATAACATAGTCAGTTGCAAATATAGTTTAAGAGGAGGACAAGTTTATTTGTATCTTTGAAATTCATGTTTTTCCACAACTGCAACTCTTAAACCAGTCGGGGTAAATTCAAAACTATTGTGTTATGTGAAACAAAATGTTGCTTCAGTTTTCACTTTTATATCAATATTTTTTTGAAGTTTCGGCTTGGAAATTGTAATCTCTGTTATAAATTCAGATTTACATATGTCCAACTTTCGGATGAGCAAAGACTGCTTCATGCAACTTTTGGGTCCAATTATTATTATTATTATTTATATATTTACAGTTTGGTATTATTATTTATATATTTACACAGTTTTAAAAGGTTATGAAAGAAGTTTGATTTGCTGATTAGCTGAAAATGTATGACAACACTTCTATCGAAAGAACTATCGAAATTGTTGTAAAATAAACGATCGTTAGCGAACGATTTCAAGGTGGATCAGAAATCGGGAAATTTTAACGATGAGAAAATAACAATTGTAACCGCAGAATACAGCGATGCGTAAAACTCTCCCTATGTGTTTTCTATAGGAATATGACGTCATAGAATTGCGCGATGGGTCGCGATTCGATAGATCTATTCTATCGCGCTGCTCTCTTGGTTTTTACTGTCTTTGTTTTTACTCACTCTCAGAAAAAAAATGGCCACCTCTTACCGAAAAAATTGAGGATTTGTTGTTTCGCTGCTTTTACTCGTTGCTTTTGTATAGCAAATGTAAACTAGAACCATATGTTTTAGACTTTGGCAAATTTATTCAAATTTACAGAAGAAGGATTTTTCCAACAAATTTTTTACAAAAAGTAAAAATGCCGAACATCGAAGAAATATTAATCGAGGAAGTGCGAAGTTACGAGGTGTTATACAACCTGTCCTCTCCAGGGTATAAAAATACCCTGTAAAGAGAAGAAAGGTATTTACTGTGTTGAAATTCATATTTATGTAGTAATATGCAATTAAGGCCTTCTGAATTTATTTAAATTAAAATTAATTTTATAAAAATTAAATAAACACAGAAACTATTTAAAAAAGTTGATTTTTATTTGAAAGAGTGTGAATTTCAGACATACGGACTTATTGAATGACCTGTTGGAGCGGCGAAATCGCATAATAACACATCTATTGGTTTGTGTGGATTGCGGTGGGATGGTGTCCGGTCCTGGCGGTGCATGTCTTCGAAACTCGCCATTGTCTGTGGTGTCTTTAACTATTTGAATTGTTCTATCGGTTCTGAATTTCTGTGTACCAACAATCATTGCATTTCCATACGCCTTCACTGCGATGACGTTGTTTTAAGTTTGTAGATAATCTTTTAAAATATTTCGCAACTCAAAAGCTTGTTGAGACCATCGGTTATGGAAAGGCAGCCTGAAGGATTCCAAATTTTCTGTTGGGGTTTCTGCAACATCACTTGCGCTGTAGTAAGTGCTGTCTTTTTGAAGAATTAAAAAATTCTGCAGCACAATTGTCGCTAAGATTATTTTGTCTGTATTTTTTGGAGCCGCGCCTATCGTCGTGTGAAGAATCCTCCATCGATTGGCCAAAATGCCGAACGCAATTTCAATGCGAACTCTGGCTTTTGACAACATTTTATTGAAATGGGATTTGTCCGCCGGTAGATTTCTACCGGGGAATGGCCTCATTAAATTGGAACGAAGAGGGAAAGCGCTATCGGCCACAAAGTAGTACGGAAAAACTCTTTCTGAATTTGGTAGCGTTTTGGCTGTTGGAACCGGAAGTGTATTGTTCAATATTTTTCTGCCAAAAACACTACGAACGAAGACCCCTCCATCGCTTTGGCTGCCCAGCGCTCCTACATCCACCATTGTAAAGGCGTAGTCCGCATCGCATGCTGCTAGCAAAATTATGCTAAAAGTCTTTTTATAAGAGAAGTATAGCGATCCGGTTCTTTTAGGACAAGCTGTATATAGAAGAAAATAACGATGAGAAATATTTTTAATTTAAAATAGAAAATACATTACTTATGTTTATCAACTTTCCGTCAATTTCCCCAAGGCAATGAGGCATGGAAGTTTGATGATAAAATTTTTGAGCAGTATTTTCCCAGTCTGTATTATTTGGCACAGCCAAATAGATTGGATGTAGTTCATCCCAAATTATTTGGCATGTGTCGTACACAATCGACCTAACAGTGGATTCCCCAATCTTGAACGACCATGCCAAGAATTGAAAACTACATCCATGTGCCAGATACCTATAAGAGCAAATAATATATTCTACAACCTATATTGCAAGAAAGACACTTACATCATTGTCAGAGCCAACCGCGTCTCTGGTGATATAGGCTTCCGCTTTGAGGTACGACTCAATCTTTCATGCAGTAATGTTTACAGCAATTCGTATTGCTCCGGACTCATTCGCACTGCTCTGCAAAAATGCTCAACATCGTTGTCTCTTAATTGCGTGATGCAGGTATTAAAAAATTCTAATTGGTCCCGGCTAAGATTTACTGGGCGGACCCACCAGCGCCGTGAAATTGAAGATGCGGAATTATAAACATCGTAAACCATTAACACAATGTTAATAATCTCCAAAACTTCGAGTATGGTATTAAGAATGTTGTAATCGACCATTTTTTATTTATTAATACTTATTAGTACTCAAATTTAAAAGAATACTGCTGAAATTTAAAAGAAATTGTAGAAGTAGGAAAATGTTGACCGTAATATGGAACGTAAACAAATTTTTAACAGCGTCACGCGATGTCTACGCGATGTCATTTAAGGGCATCGCGCGACGAGAGAGAGATTCGCGCATCGCTGTATTCTGCGGTTACAACAAAGCGGAACGAGCGATATGTCAATCGTTCGTAAAAGTAAATCTACCCCTCAGTTTTTTTCGACATATTTTTTGGCGGGAACGAAGTTTTTTATTTCCTTATTTGTAACCGCAGAATATCGCGATGCGCGAATCTCTCTCTCGGCGCGCGATGCCCTTAAATAGACATCGCGTGACGCTGTTAAAAATTTGTTTACGTTCTATATTTCTGGAAACATGTGCTTGCTTCTGCAATTTGTTCGCCGCCACCAGCCGCTCACCAATTGCCTTACAAATCTTGTCCTTCTCCAATATATTTTTTTTCCCTAGAAAGAACAGATAGTACAGCACTTCGTTGCGCTGAACATTTTATATTCCGCATTCATATTTTATTTGCATTTTAAAAATTTGTGGAAATTTTTTGTAAATTAAACTTTTACTTGTAAATTTGAATAAATTTTGAAGTCTAAAACATATGGTTCTAGTTTACATTTGCTATACAAAAGCAACGAGTAAAAGCAGCGAAACAACAAATCCTCAATTTTTTCGGTAAGAGGTGGCCATTTTTTTTCTGAGAGTGAGTAAAAACAAAGACAGTAAAAACCAAGAGAGCAGCGCGATAGAATAGATCTATCGAATCGCGACACATCGCTCGATTCTGTGTGGTCAAATTACTATAGAAAACACATAGGGAGAGTTTTACGCATCGCGGTATTCTGCGGTTACAATATCTCTGCTATTACTGCAGGAGCAAAGCATTTGATGTGTGTAGGCTTTAAGCCAGCTAGTTCATGTGCGCTGTTTTAATGAGATAGTACGAAAATACAGAGCCTAACCAATTATAATTTTATCCCGCAAAAATATAAAATTTAATAGTAAGCGGCAGAGATTTTAAAATATTCGTATAGTTTTCTCCAATAATTAAAGTTTTTAAGTTCCTGTGAGAGGAATAGTCCAACTAATTATTTGTGATGATGGTTTAATAGTGCTTTATAAGAAAGATGCCCATCTTTGCATAAAAGTTTAATTTGGTCATTAATAATTTTGTGAATGGTAACAACAAGCAATTACTATTGGAAATTCTTTGTGCAAAGCTGAAAAGCGAACACTTTGGAAAAATTAAATACATTCATTATACATTATGTTTGGATGGAGTTTGCTTCCCACCGCGTTATTTAGATAGAAAGATTGTTTGGCGTTCATGAAGCTGTGGTTAATTATTAATAGATGCTTATTTTTGTTTTTTTATCTAACTCCGGACATATAATTAATGTAAACAATATTTGTTACAAAATTGGTATACATTTGATTGCAATAAAGTGATTCTTTTATATATGCATGTAATTATTAACCCTGAGTCACATACACACATATTGAATCTATAATAAACATTTCCCCTAAATCGGTATAAAATAATTGCTTTGATGACATAACTATATATAAATAGAAATATATAGAGCGACTAGCAGAATCGCCGACAAAAAGTCATGATAGTTTAATATAGAGTTTAAAAAACACGCCCTGATTTTGTCTGCATCGTTTATGTTATTCGCTAATTGTTACGCTGCGCTCAGAAAAGAAGAGAAATTAAATAGCCTAAACACAGTAAAATTTCGTAGACTACAAATGACGTTGCTAGTGTCAAAATTACATTGGCTCTTATGGGAAACGAGAAAAAAATTAAATTTCCCCTCCATCGTCGACGAAAGCAACATTAGCATCGTCGACGGTCGCTGTATTTCTGTTTAGCCACATAGTTCGTCTTGTTCTTCTTTTTTTGTTTGTTTACAAAAATTGACGAGAACTTTGACAACTCTTATCGCTCATCGCTTTCGCTATGGAAATATGTTTTTGTTCCGCCGAAAGCGTATGACAACTATCACCGCTCAACGAAATGACGGCATATGTTAAGTAAAGAATAGGTAAGTGGCTCCGTTTTTTAAAATTTTTTTCCTATAATAGCGCTTACCCTCTCTAGTTGAAAACCATGTTGAAAATTAGCGTCGGCCTCGTTTCGTTTAGGAGATATAGAGCTTTAAATGTCAAAATTGGAAGAGCTATATCTCTCAAACCAGTTGAGATATCGGGGTGGTAATATTGTTGCCATTTAAAAGGGTATTTTAGGGCCTTTCATCCAATAACCTTTTTTGTGATTACTGAGATAATTACGTAGATAATTGAATTAAAGAAAAAAAATAGCGTACTTCGTTTTACAAAATAGTTGTTTTCTTCCTGAAATGACAAGGTATAAAATAATATTACCTTTCCAACGGTATATAACAACGTTTCCCAAAGTGTGGGTCGCGACCCGGCACCGGGCCGCAGAAAAATTCCGCTGGGTCGTGGCAAAAATTGTAAAAACAAAAAAAATTTGTAACATTTCTCTCTAAATTTAATATTTAGACTTTCAAAACGAAATTTTAAATCTTTTAAAAACATTACACCAATTTATTAAAACCCGTTCAAATTCGATGCAGAAGATTAATTAATATGTGGATTAAAGATCCTTTTTCTGTCGATATTGAAAAGGAAGAAATGGTTAATCTTAGTGAACAAGAAGTTGATAATTTAATTAAAATTTCATGCGACACCTTGAAAATAAGTATCGAAACAGATTGGATGTCAAACCTCATTTGAGAATAAAATTATCATCATTAAGTCCTAATTTGAAATTACTGTGTGATGAAAAGCAACATCATCCTTTGCCCTAAGGTCAAAATATGTAAAACAAAATTTACTTTACATATTTACTTTAAGTTTTAAATGAAGATAATGTTTTTGAAGATAAAGTTTTTGTTATATACTTTGCAATTTTTGTTTATGAAATAAACAAACAAATAACTTGAATTTTAATTTTTATAAATTAAAATTTATAAAAATAATTTTTATAAATAAAATAAAATTTGTTTTGTAAATAAATGTTTTTTTATGAGATGGGTCGCGAAAAAATTTAAAATCTCGTACCGGGCCGTGGTCAAGAAAGTATGGGAAACGCTGGTATATAATATGTTTCGGTATCTTTCGTGTTTTTGAACGATTTATTGAAAATATCTACAAATTCAGTCATTGTCAGAAATATACATCATCAGAAATATATTTAATTTTTATACCCTACACCCGAAGGGATGAGGGTATATTCACTTTGTTCTTTCGTTTGTAACGCATTAAAATAGGCGTGGCAGGTATAGAAAAATATATAAATTCTGGCTCAGAATCACCTGATTCGATTTAGCCATGTCCGTCCGTCTGTCTGTCCGTCTGTGGAAATCACGATTACAGGAGAACGAATAGTGGTATCGTCATGAAATTTGGTACGAATATTTTTTGTTATCCTACGCTGTTTGGTATTGAAAATGGGGAAAATCCGATCAGTGCCACGCCAACTTTTTATAGCGAATATGGATTCAACCTTGATTATAGCTCAATTTCTCAGCTTTTTTTTCTGAGTCCACCATCTTAGAATAAAATATTCTCCAAAAAATGGGCGTGGTCCGCCTACTGGTATACCATACCATATAATGAGGTTTTGGGTAGGAAAAGCGGTATCGTAGATGAGTTAATCTATCAAAATTTACTCTGTAAATAAAATGAAAGTAGGTGTCACCCGCCCACTTTTTGTCATCACTTCAACGGATGCGGGTGTATTGTATATGAGCTTCGGCTAGGCAGAAGTTAACGCTTTAACTTGTTTACCTTAAATCATTCGCTTAGGAGAAAAAATTATTGTTTCAAGGAGAAATTGACATATTTTCACCAAAATTGGTATAACTCCTTAACCATTTTGATACGAGCAAAAGTGCTCGTTTACATAAATGTAGGCAGTGAAAATACCTTTTAAACGGTATATTACCCGTCCTGATAGCTCACTTATTTACAGAGATATTAAGCTTTTACTAAGTGCATTTATTTGACAGTTTAAAGCTTCTAAATCTAATAGCTGACTTCCGGCGAAAACAAAATGGCCGGAATATACAGTGCACGCGCAGTAGTGTGAACACCGTAAAATATGAACACCCCAAAATATGAACACTTTTTATTTTGCATTGACTACTCTAAAGAGTGAACAAGACTTGAAAGCTCTAAAAGATCAACAATATAAAACATATTTATATGAATGCTTACATATTGAAAATGCATAAATACATGAAATTTTCGAATTTTTTAATTCGGGGAATTCCGTATTAATGCGAAATGTGCGTGTTTGGCTTACAAATTACGAGTTTACGCGTGTTCAGGTCATACGAATTAATTCTTAATTCTTGTGAAATGAATACTTTTTTCACAAACATTTTTTAATAAATATATTTCTGTATTTGGTTCTTTTTTGAATAAAATTAAATTTGGTTTCATAAATGTAAATTTCCATTTTAAAATGCATAATTAGGATAAAATAGGGGTATGTTTTGCCTTAAATTTTGACATTCGAAAAAGTGAACTATTTCGAAACTGTGAACCCGCTTGGTTTTAATTAGTTCACACTACTGCGCGTGCACTGTATATGTATATATAATATACAGTTTAAAAGGTTTAATACCTACCATTTATGTAAAGCTCATAAATGCTCATATTATAACAGTGAAGGAGTTATACCAAAGAATATACAATATAAAGAATGCGCATCTCATATAAGCAAAATTTTTGCTTACTGGTTCCAATATCAGGACCCGAACTTCAATTTCTATGGCAGCTCTCTCGCATATTGCTACCCATGACTGCAATTTATATGGCGAATCTCTGACGCATGGCGACCCTCTCTCACTATTCTCTGTGTATAGCCAATCAGGCAGCAATATGTGCATGCACGCAGGCGCACACTTGTATAAAAATATACTAACAGCCTCCAAAACAGAATTCATATGACGAACCAAGCTCTGCCATTTCTATGGCGACTCTTTCGCGCAATTCAGATAACTACCCGTGCTTACACTTTTTATCACGGTCACTCATACAATGGTCACTTGCTCTTGTGTCATTCATCGATTTATACCTAAGCATTTTCTTGATGCAATCGCAAAATCTAAAAACTGCAACGGCGATTTTTGCATAGTCACCTTGAGTATTTATTCTTAGAGGGAACTATTTGTTTAATATCTTTAAATTAATAATCTTAATAATAATTATAATTCTTAATTAATAATAAGAATTAATAACTTCCGATTAATAATTTTTTTTTTAACTTTTTCTAATTTTCAACTTTTTCAGAAAACATAATCCTAAATCTATTGTCGTTTCTATTTACTTGGCTATATCATCATGGGGGACTTCTACCTCCTTTGCACCTACATTGGTTTAATTAGACCAATTTCTTAGCAGACCTTGAATTTTCATTATTTGCTCTAAAAAGAAAGAATAATTTGCTTTCGGGCAGACTCAACACATTCACGCATATATGTGCTCTTGGCATTTAGATTGACTCTCGCATCACGAAGCTCTCGCGCAAACTGACTGAGTTTAGTGCTGAGATGCGCATTCTGTATATTGTATATTCTTTGGTTATACCAATCTTTGAACCTTTGTCAATTTTTCCTCAAAGCAATAATTCTTTTCTCTTAAACGAATGAATATTTCTGAAAAGCCTGTTCTTTAACCTTTAAAACGGTATATAACATGATACACTTACTGCTTTAGTTCATGTAGCTTTAGCTTACTTGGAAGATGCTAACATCTTTATTTATATGGTTTATAACATCATATTTTTTCGAATATCTCTATAATGTAAATTTTTTTGCATACAGGTTTTCCGCGTAGGGGTTTCGGCCGCAGCAGGGATCATAACCCACAATCAGTGGAATCCTCACCGCCATGTGATTTTTTTTGCATACAGGCTTTTCCCCGTGGCGACCTTCGGCCGCGGCAAGGATCATAAAGCTCAATTAGCAGAATCCTCACGGTCATGTGAGGTTTTTTCGCTTATTACGTATATAACCCTAAATTTGCGTTAATACCAACTATGCAGTATACAGTATTTGCAGGCAATCACGCAATTTGTAGATATTTTCAATAATTTGCTCAAAAACACGAGAGATACCGTGCTTACTTTGTAACATATTATATACCGTTACAAAGATAATGTTATGGGCTATAAATAAGTAAATTTATTTTATACCTTGTCATTTAAAGGAGCAAACAAAATTTTTGTAAAACAAGATGCGCAATTTTTTTTAAACGTTGAACTATTCGTAATTATGGCAGTAATCACAAAAATTGTTATTAGATAGAAGAAAGGTCTTGAAATAACCTTTTAAACAACACTAATGTTACGTTGATATCTGAACTGGTTTTAAAGATATAGCTCTTCAAATTATGGCATTTAAAGCCCTATATCTCCTAAACTAAATTAGTCCGGGGCTAATTTTCAACATAGTTTTTCAACTACGGAGGGTAAGCGCTATCATAAAAAAAATTTTTTTAAATCGGAGCAACACCTATTCTGTACTTGTGCCATCTTCTTTAAGCCAAATATAGTATGCAATATTTTTTAATGTCAAATATAATGTAATGTAATATATGTAATTTTTTGGAATTTCTTGCCTCAAAGTGGGTGGGTGGTCAGTTTATGCTTTAACATTTTGCAAGTTTTGGCAATCAAAGGCCATTATTCGATTAAAAGCGATAGATTAATAGTGAAATTATTGATCCGAGCCAAGAAAAAAGTCGTTTGAGAGGGGTCAATTTCTCTTTTAGGCGCTAGAGCGAATTTTTAAAAAACAGGACTTAAATAAATATCTGAAACACTTAGATCATTTCTGTTTCTTGTTTTCGAAAACCAATTAGCCTCGTCTCAATTGGTTTTTGAAATTAGGCTCCTAGTTCAAACAGTTTTTAAGAAAATTAATGTCAAAATTGAAATTAAAAAAAAAAAATTTGGAAACAAAAGTTTGGCCGCAATTTTTTTTTAAAATAATGTAAATAAGTACGATATAATTGTTTTTCTGATCCTGAAATTCTAAAAAGTCTTCAAACAGGTGGGATGTATGTTTTAGATTGTAGTTTTTGAGGAAATTGAAATTTACGGAACATACTGTCCCCATGGCACAAGTCAAGGGATAGTGAACACTGCCCCTTAATCATGTATCAAAAATAGAATGATGTTAGAAAAAATTACACTTTTCAAAATTAATTTGCAGAGTTTCGAAATATAAAATTCATTAGTCCGTGGTATGGCTGGAGAGCTCCAACTATGTACTTTCAAACAAACTATATATATAAAACATATATATATAATAAATTATATATAATATATAATATAATTTCAATTTCCTTATAATGCTAATAAATGTATACTCCTATTTTACAAAATGTTTTGTTGATTTAATTGTGATAAATTCACTTGTTGCCTTAATTTTATGCAAATTCATCGGTTTTATTTTCCTTCTGTTTTTAAGCAATGGTATAATGCAATAATAATGCAATAATTCATAATTCACAATTTTAGGATTAAAAATTAAAGTGTCCGTTTGTAACACTATTGTCTTATAGGCCGTTTGTATATCGTATCATATTGTCATCATAGGCTGTTTGGTATTGAAAATGAAGAAAATCGGACCAGCGCAAAATATGAATTTTCTCGTGGTGACAAAAACCACGATTACAGGAAAACGAGTGGAAGCATCATCATGAAATATTCTGTTTCATTTAGAGCTTTCTGATGTCGAAAATGATCGGTTTTCTGCCACGCCTACTTTTTAGGTAAATATTAATGCATCCAATTTCAGACCTGAACTTCTCAGTTTGTAAATCAAAATTTACTATCTGTAAGTGATATGAAAGTGGGCGTCTTCCACCTACTTTTTATCCTCACTTCGACAGATGCGGGTGTAGGGTACATGAGCTTCGGCCAGGCCAAAGTTAACTAAATTTTTAGTAACTAAAATTTTTGAAGTCATTTAATTCTTCGACCGCCTTAAATCAAATTAAATTTTAAAAAGGAATGTAATATTTTTTTAATCGCGTTAAATCAAATTTGCGTAGAAAAGTTCGCGGTAAAACAGAAAATTTGTATATTTGAAAATAATATATTGTAAATCAATTTGGGGGAGCAAAATTCTCTTTTTCGCCTTCTATTTTAGATTTCAGATACCTCACCAAGTTTGTTTACATATGGTGAAAAATACTTTTAGAAATCGTATCAGAAATTGATCTGCTACATGGTTACAATTGAAACTGCTATTTTATTCTTTTTATTACTTAATATTGATGAAACATTATTATTTTATTCAATGCATTTATTTTATTAATATAGCAAATTTAGACTTAAGCGGTTGCTTTTTGTCGCAGATTTGCCATTAACATAAATACAAAATTTGTTCGTATATGTACATATGTATATCGTTTCTATTTATTTATTTACAAGACATAAACTAAGCACATAGCTTTATAGTTCATACAAATAATTAACAATTCAAATAATTCAAAAATTTCAGGAATTAGATAAAAAGTTTAAAATTTTCCGTTTAGCTACCCAAACCGAATCAGAAAAATAAATTACAGGAAACACGGTATTCAAGTCCGAACAGGTATTACGAAGAGGTTCATGCTGAAGGTATGATGATCTACAAAAGCTTAAATGAAGAGGCACATATCGTCTCGACGTACGACGAGGAACGTTAAGATGAATGTTGGATAACAAATAAGAGGAATCCGTAGCACCTGATAGACAGCTCAAAATAAAAATAGCATTTAGCATTATTCGACGATTGGCGAGTGTTGGCAAGTCAATTAGTTTTAATCGGGTTTCATAAGACGGTAAATTCACAGAATCATCCCAGTTAAGATTACGAAGACAAAAAAGTAAAAATTTCTTTTGTACCGATTCAATCTGGGAGATGTAGCAGCTATAGTTGGGGCTCCAAACAGGCGAAGCATACTCCAGAATTGGTCTCACCAATGAGGTGTAAAGTAACTTCGTAAAATAGAGGTCATTAAATTCCTTAGCCCATCGCTTTATAAAGCCCAGTATACTGTTTGCTCTGCTAGACGCGCCGCTTATATGACTGTGGAAACGCAATTTCTGATCAAGAACTACTCCTAGACCATTTATAGTTTCACTTTCCACTTTCCAATAAATAAGATAGAAAAAGCTTCACATCGTCAGCAAACATAAGTACTTTTCCATTAACAATAGCAGTTGGAAGATCGTTCATGAAAACGAGAAATAGCAGCGGTCCCAAATGGCTCCCTTGAGGAACTCCTGAAGGCACAGCAAACTCCTCTGATGCCGAATTGTTGAACAGAACTATTTGAGAGCGATTACTGAGATAAGATTGGATCCAGCAAACAAGAGATCCGGGAAATCCAAATAACTTTAATTTCATAATAAGGAGCTTATGATTTACTACATCGAAAGCTTTACTGAAATCAGTATAAATAACATCTGTCTGCTTAGAATGCTTAAAATTATTTATTGTTTCAGACACCAATTCCAATAGGTTTGTTGTAGTTGATTTCCCCACACGAAAACCGTGCTGAACAGGCGAAATTGAAGAACCAACAGAGCGAGCAATTTGATCCGTAATTATCTTCTCAAACAGTTTCGGAAGAGCACTGAGCTTTGCAATACCACGATAGTTATTAATAAGATGTCTATTACCAGATTTACGTAGAGGAATAATAAACGATGACTTCTAAGCGCGAGGAAAATAACCGGTACGTAGAAAGAAATTAAATAGGGGTGTAATGGGCATAGCCAATTTAGCAGCGCAGTATTTAAGGATACACGATGGAATGTTGTCAGGACCGGGATTGTAAGTGCATCTGATGCCTTTGAGAGCATTAAGAACGATCAATTCGTCGATGATAGGCTGGACAATAGAACTCGAAGAAACGTTATAAGGATATGTGTCCGAGCAATAGTTCAAAGAAGAATACGTTGATTTAAAATAGTCGGCGAAAAGATCACATATAATTTCCGCATTATCAGACTCCATATCATCGAGCTTCATAAAAGTTGGAAAAACCGCACTCCTCCTTTCGGTATTTACGAAGTTCCAAAATGCTTTAGGATCACTTCGTATGTTAGATTTAACTTTGAAGATATACTCTCTATACGCCTGCTTACATAACAGCCGATATCTGCTCCTTATAGATAAATAATTCGATAGGTTTACAGTCGAACGCGTATTGCAGAACAACTTGTAGCACTTGGTTTTCATGTTCCTTAAATCGCGCAGCTCATTAGAAAGCCATGTAGGGACCACACTGGATCGAACCTTGCGCAAAGAAACTGATGGTTTAAAGGCCTCCAATAAAACATTGTTGAAAGATTCCAGAGCCGAATCTAAACTTGCAGATGTAGAATTATCCAAACGGAGAATAGAGTTTATTTGAAGCAAAGTTTCTTTGGTAATTTCATTCGCGTCACCGGCTGGGACATTTTGCGAGACTGAACTAATTCAATTCTCAAAGCGGGATGGTGCTTATCCTCAGGTAGTACAAGAGGCGCACATCGAGAAACATCAAAAATATCATTATCATCAATGAAGATAAGATCCAAAAGGCGGCCATTCTGATTCCCTACATAGTTTTTTTGGAAAAGACCTCTAGAAAATACATCATCAAGGAAGCTGATGTTATTTTCCCGCTCAGTCGAAGGTAAAAGAGTACCCGCGTCATCTACGCAGAACTCCCAGTTAACATAAGGCAAATTGAAGTCACCCAGAACAATTAATTTGTCACTCATTAACATAGTGTCCATGACAGCCGCAATGCATCTGGCATGTGAAGCATAAATGCTCTCCCCAGAATTCGGTGCAATATAGGAGCAGCATATATAGATACAGAGGCTGACCAGTTTTACATATACACAGCAAAACTCAATTTCCAAGGCCTCTTCCAGAAGAATTTCGCGTGAATAATACTTAGAAATAACCGCAATCAACACTCCTCCACCTCTGGTCAAATTAGTCAGCATTCGGTTACGATCCTTCCGGTACACTGCATAATTATTTGAAAAAATTTCAGCATTCAAAACATCAGGCCTGAGCCATGTTTCGGTGAGCACAAAAATTTTAAAATCAGAATCTACGCTTTTTAGGAAGATTTCGGTCAATTTAGTATTGATTCCTCTGACGTTTTGATACAGAATTTCAGAGGAAATAACAATTAGTTTTTTGCAGCAGAATTACCAGATAAAACAGCACTATTTGCACGATTTCCACCCGTTCTGTTGACTCGAGGCTTAAATACATATTCATGGATAACAGCATTATCCGGCTAAAATACGGGATTCATCACGCGATCCAACAAATGAGATAGTAAACTTATATTGAACGAGGAGTATGATCGTTGAGAACGAAATTTATACTTAGAAATTGAAATACTGGTATCATCTATTCCCAACTGGGAGCATATGTGCGCGCGAATGTCATCAGTGGTTGTATCAGGCGCAAACCGTGAAATGAAGACCGTTTTCTGTGGCTGCACTACAACCAGTTTTTTCACAGACGGATGACCTGGAAGAGTAGTAGTAGGCTCGTTGGGAATAGTAGATCTTCATTGAATAGCCGGAAATGAGCTAGTAGCACCTATGTCACTCCCTCCAGTAGCAGCACCTATGTCGCTATTAACTACTAATCTTTGTAAAGCGCCTGAAGCGACAGTAGACATTAACTGCGCATCAACTGCTGCTGGTCCATTCATTGATGCGGAAACAACTGAATCAATCCTCGGAAATATTGATTTTTGGCCGGTCAGACCAGCATTAGCAGAAACATCATTTTCACTTATAGCCGGACTGATAAGATTTATAAGAGCAGCCGAGTCCCTTAATGGCTGCGTAGTAAGAAAATCAAGGGGATTCAGCTCCGTATGAGAATTTCTTTGCGTTGATTTCCGTTTAAGTGAAGTCTCATCCAGAATACGAAAATTGTCGAAGAAAGACTAATAATTTTCTAATTTAAGTTGAAGAGCGAAGAGATCCTTCTTAACTTCCCGAAAGTTCAACCGCACTTGACACAAAAGTTTAATAATGTCCACGTCAACCGACCGACACTTTAGGCACGACCACCGTAATCCGCCGTCCGAACCGATCTTATCAACCATTCGACCTGTTAAGCCAGCACATTTCATATGAAAATCTTTATCACATATAGAGCAGGATAACATTCTTTCAGTGTTACTACTCAATTTACATCCCTGGAAATGGCACAACATAACACAGGCAAAAGTCGCACAGACAAAAGTCGCACGGACAAAAGTCACACAGATAAAAGTTGCTCAGGTCGTGGAGTTAATTCAACAGTTTAAGAATCACTGTAGCAGAGTAAATGACAGTGAAAGGCAAATCAAAAACGCACGAAGTAAGAATGACAATTCAGAACACGATTTCATAGAATTTCATAAAACTTGTTAAATATAGTTATTTCGCACCAAACTTCAACACCAATATACATATGTATGAGAATCTAAAATTTGCTAATTCGGCTTTCTAATCACAGTTCAATGTTAAAACACCTTAAATACAACGAAAAGAATGAAGAAGTTACAATGCCAAGAGAAACACGTTCGATCACGTTGAAACTGAGTTGCCAACTCGTTTCGTTTACATTATTTCGTATTCATCATTTCGTTTCAACATAACATAAATATTAGTGTCTCTTCTATTTGACGCGAATCGTTATGGGACTCATAATTACTTTTAGGCACCGGCCCATGTAGGTTCCACTTTCGTGAGACTAGCGTTTAGACGATTTATCCTACCTGTTGTAGGAAGAGGAGAAACAGTAGTCATGATTTCTTGTGGAATCCTTGTGCATCGATTTATCCGTAAATTAAATAATTCCATATTAAAAGTTTTTCGTAAAAATCACACTTGAAAGGACCGACGTGGTTAACTAGAAAATATATTTGTTCAAAATATTTGTTAGATGGTTTGAATTCTGTCTACATACGCTTACATTCTAGCTTTCTACGTCTGTCCTACGTACATGCGTACCGAATGCGATCAGGTTTACTAAGCAGTCCATCCTGAGTTAAGTCCAAATGCATTTGATTTCTCATATATTCCATAATTTCTTGATTGTTTCATTTCGTTGCTCTTTGGTACGGAAGCTTATGTGTTGCGTATCTCAAGGACAAGGAAAACTTGTCTTTCTATTTCTTTACGTTTTGAATTTCTATTATCTTCCCGGTTTGTGCATCCGTTAAGTTGGGCAATGAGAGTGCAGACTTTTCAACAGTCCACGATGTTGTAGCCTAAAAATAAAGTATTAGAATTTAGCATATTCTTTCATAACACCACTTACCCTGAACTCTAACTCAGACTCAGATTCCTGCTCACTTCTGTCACTGTTGGCATCATCAGCACTCTGAAAATTAATAATTTTATTTTATATAAAACTGTTGTTAAATGCAAAATTAAATGCAAAAATGTTTTTTCCAACACGTTTCGACATGGTAATCTCACTGCACTTGTGAAAATCACTAATCTTCGCCATGGTGATGGATGGATGTAATTATTAATTACATCTATCTCCTAGGGTTATAATTCAGTAATATATTTGATAAAAATTGTTTATTTAGATAGATTAAGTTGGAGAGCTCCAACTATGTACTTTCAAACAAACTAGGTCTCATGGCACATGTCAAAGGGTAGTGGATACCAGATAATACGAGAAAAGACACTTTGAATTCGCCACTCAACACATATGCATTTTTGCTGGAATTTCACTACCACTTTCACAAAAAATTGAAAAAACTCGTACTTCGCCGCAAAAAAATTTGACTTTGCCGCGAAGCATGTATTGCAGTGGATACTGCCCTTTAATCATGTATCAAAAATAGTATGAAGATAGAAAAAATGCCACTTTTTAAAATTAATTTACAGAATGTCCAAATATAGGATTTACTAGTTCGTGGTATCGTTGGAGAGCTCCAACTATGTACTTTCCAACAAACTCATCTCATCATGGCACAAGCCAAAGGGTAGTGACCACTGTCTCTTAAGCATGTATCAAAAATTGTATGAAGATAGAAACAATGCCACTTTTCAAAATTAATTTACAGAATTTCCATGTATTAGTGTTTCGAAGGGAAATTATAGGAGAACCTCTTTTTAATTGCCAGTCGCTGGGTGGTAAACCTCTCAAATGTCCTGACTTCAAGAATTCTGTGAGATAATTGATAACATCGTTTTCATTTACTACAGTATCAATTGTATTGTAAGTAACTGCTTCACTTTGTAATATTTTCCGTATTTTAAAATTTATAGCATCAACGTCAATATTTTTCTCAGCCAATACCGCACCTTTACTTAACCACTTATAATAAAAGTAATTTTGTCTAATATCGGCAAAACTATTAATTAATTCATCCTTTTTGGCTGTTATTTGAAAAAAAATTACAAGGTAATGTCTTCTTAATGGTCTTCCATTGCCGATATCCAACAGTTGCTTCGCAAAATGTTCAGCTAATAAAGCTTTTTTCATGTTCGTTGTTAACTTAAGCGTATGTACATTTATCCATAGCGTTGATGATTTTAAACATGCATTGATTTCATCGGCATACGTTGAACGTGGTATCTGGTAAGGTTTGAAGTCTTTAGACAATACAATAAGTGCACCACTGACTTAAACTGAGATTAAGACGTTACTTTTTAGTTATTTTTGTTCATGTTAATTTAACGTCTTTGTAATAAGTTTTAATTTTTTGCTGGTAGGTAGGCTCAGTCGTTCCAGGGTTCATTCTAGAGGATAGAGGCCTAAAACTATAGACCGATAGTTTTTGGCAAACCATCGATAAACTGTCGATAGTTTTTGATAGTATAGACAAAAATGACGAAAAAACAAAATTACGGGAACAATAAAATTTTAGACAAGCAGCCATTTTTTTTTTTTTTTAAAATATATCTGCATGTTTGGGCTTCAATCTGGACCTACGATCCATTATTATAAGGCCAGCTAAACACTTTCTCGGATTCCACTGACGTCGCTGGCATGCAAAAGTACTTCGTCATAGTCATCCGTAATGGTTTTAAATCGTCCGCTGAAACCTGCGCAATAATGAATTTTTTATTATTACTCTAATCTTAACTCAAAATTTCTGTAGTATATAAGTTATACTTACTTTCCAAACAAGAAGTGGGTCTTTATCTCTTGATACATTTTGGCGCTCAAAATAGTTATGAAAAACTCAACGGATGCACTTGAAACTTCACAGCCATTACGAATATATCCTCATTTTAGAGATAAGTACAAAAAAGTTTCAAGAATTTACTTTTGAATACGTTTTTTTGCCAAAATTTAAAAAAATTAAAATATTTTTCGACTTTGGAGCCCAACGGCTCTGACCCTGAGACATCTACATAGATCTCGGTGCAAAGAGATCTTTGCCAGTGCAAAGATATTTCAACATTTCTCTGTCGATTGCAAAAAACCGCATTCAAAAATTCCTATCCGTTCAAAAGTTACAGATTTTTGGCCGATGAATTTCTATTCTGGACCACTGTGCGCCGCCCGCTGGTGAACAGATGCTGATACGCCGCCGCTGACAGCCACACCTGGTAAAACTGACGCTGTCGGCCGATAGGAAATCCCTCCTCCTTTATCCGGGCGGCAGGCTTCGCGTTTAGCTCGGCCAGGCGGAATTATCGTAGATATAAATTTTTTAATTTTATTTTCACTGTAGCAAAATTAAACGACAAATACAAACGCGTTAAAAACAAACATTGACTAAATTAAAAGTTCGAGAAGTACTTATATTTATAACAATTTTTTGCTAAAAATATAATAAATACAAACATGACTCTCGGCGAGAAACAAAACGGCAATATCACAACGGAGGTCCAAGACAGGCAGTTACTCCCAATTGAACAAAAAACATCTGCATTGCAACAGAAGGAACAACAACAACAACGGCATCATAACCAAACCGACAAAGTATTAAGTGATAAATGCAGTAATAGTTTAACACATTTTAAACCGGTGAGTTAAAAAAAATATTTTACCAATATTTATTGATAATGAACATGAATAAAATTTATGTCGATTAGAAGAATAGGACACTCATATTTATTAATACAGATCACGAAAATGTTTTGAATTTCAATTCAAGTTAATTGAAAGGAGTTAATTTAAATGGAGTCGGCTCAGACCACCCAGAGTCCATTACTGAGGAGCCTGCGTAAATCAAATCTCCGCTACTGTTAAATTGCGCATGATTACCGATTTCGTCGATTAATTTACTGTTCTGGCGTTTCAGCTGGGGCGGTCTGAGATAGTGATTATTTTCTTATTCTACGAGTAACTGCAGACTAGTAGGTCAAGTGGCCCGCGATAGAGGGTCGCTTACAAATGCTTACTCAATATGTTTAGTTAACAGGCAAGTTTCCAGACGGAAGATGGTCGTTAAATCGTCTGTTGTAGGTCGGAGTCGCCCTGTAACAACGCCTAACGTTGTCTTTGGTTTGGCTTCCAGGCTTCACCATGATAGCTGATGATGGTGGAGCCTAAAAGCATGCAAGCATTTTTCCGCGTCGGTACATTGTTACCGATAGTAGCCGATGACATGCAACCAAAGACAACGTTAGGCGTTGTTACAGGGCGACTCCGACCTACAACACGTCTAAAAAAATGAAAAACCTGGCGACAGAAGGTCGCTTACAAATACTTACAATGCTTTATTAACAAACCAACTGCCTCGCGATACACAGTGGACTATCGCTTTAACCCTCTAACCGTTAAGAGTGCCTCAAGGCACGCATCTCAAAAATAACGTTTACCGCGTAACGGTATTTTTTTTACTGCAACATTTGTCAGGGAATTGTTTAACATACATATATAGTTTGATTTTATGCTAAAGTTTATCATTGTGATAGAGAGTTTAGCTAGTATTATCAAATTTGTGTGAAAAATTGAAAGAAAAAAACAAAAAAGAAAAAAAAAAAAAAGGAAAAAAGAAAAAAGGAAAAAAGAAAAAGAAAAAAAAAGTGTGAAATTCTAAACCGATTTGAGTAAAAAATTTTTATTTGAAAAGGTACAGTATTTTGCTTTCAATTTATTCAATTTAATTTATAAAAAAACGAATTTATGTGTGTGTTTAGACCCGAAAACTGATCAGAGCCTCAAGGCACTGTTGCGGTTTGGTGTATATTTTTATTCGTTATATTTTATACGTTATATATTTTTAAATATCGTTAAAAATGACGATCTTTTATAGACATTCAAAATTATCTGTCTTGACTGATGAACAGGTGCGGGAAATAATGGAATTGGTGCAATCGGATGAGGAACTTGATTTTAGTAGTGACGATAATATCGACGATCGAAACTACGAGCCAGGTGGAATCAGTTAGAAGATCACAAATGCCTATCACCGATCATTAGAACAATGCAGAGTTGGTGAAAAGGCAAAACATCCGGTTGATGATATCCGTTTCGACAGCATTGACCACTTTCCGATTGGTTGTCGAAGAAAGATGGCAAAAGGTGGTGCAGATTTTGTAAAAAGTCACTTTCAAGAAAAGTGAATGTTCATTTGTGTTGTTCAAACTAAAACAACTGTTTCAGAGAATACCACAAAAAAAAAATAAATAATAACTGATTAAAAATTAAAAAATAATAAGTATGTTTTTTTTTAAGCTAAACCCGCAAAAGTGCCTTGAGGCACTCTTCCCTGTTTTTGATCTGGGAGGTTACCGAAGCTACCAAATGACTTTTGGATGATTTTTTCCGATTTAGATGGCCATAATTAAGTAAGAAAAAAATATTTAAACATTTCTCTGCCGTTTTTAAAGATTTGCGGGTTAGAGGGTTAAAGCCGCGGCCAATAAGTAAAAAAATTGCTGAGTTTTGTCAAAAATTTGGTATGCTTTCTTTTTTTGGGGACGGTGGGCGAAGACACTACTGTCTGCTGAGCGGAGGCAGATACGGCGCGACTACTGGTGGTGACAGGCGGGTGCCACGGCCACGTTGTCTCGAGGAGAGGGCGCATGGATGGGCCGTTGCCACTTGGGGCATCATGGATTGTTCGGGGGCCGCAGCCGGCAGTGGGGTCGTGCGTCGCCTTTACCTTGCTGCATTCGTGGTGGCGACAGTGACGACTCTGAGCTAGGGCGCACAGCTTTTGCTAACCAGCGGGCTAAGTGCGCATGTCAGATCTCGCTGAGGAACTCTGCCCGCATTGGTACCTGAACGACACCAGGGGGCGCCAGCATGCGTCCTTGCCTGTACAACAGCCTTATGTAATACAATATGCTCACGTGTCTCCACTCGTCTTAAAATTTTTCTACGCCTAATTTCACGACGCAGATCCGCCAATAATTCCTCTTGCCGCTCTGCTCTCCTCCGCTGCAATCCTTCATGCCAACCCCCTCGGCATGAATCTCACGCCGCACTTTCTCTTGATGTTGCGCCTCAAGCCGAGCAGCTGCTTGACGTTGCGCCTCCTGCAGAGCTGCAAGACCCTGCATCATCACGGCTCTTTGACTCCTATACCCTGGCCAATACCTCATAATGATTCTGCGGAGAAAGAAAGTATTAAATATGGCTTGTGATAAATGATTTAAGGACAAAAGTTTGTGGATCGGGCGAGGGATACAATTTTCAATGCGTATGTCCGTCACTCGAACACGCTGGTGATGGCCTTTGTAGACCTTTGTGATGCGGCCCAAACGCCAAGAAGTGGAGGGGAGATTCTCGTCCCGAATAACCACCAGGTCGTTGATCTGTGGTACTTTGTGCGACGAACTAATTCAGCTAACGCAGCTATTCGGATTTCCACCGATGGCAGAAATGCTGAGCTAGGGTCTCAACTGGACTCCATCGATTGAGGATCGAGAGAGGGTTAGCAAGATTTTCAGGTTCAGGTGGTGCTAGAAGAGGGCCGCCTACTAAAAAGTGACCTGGTGTAATGGCTTCCATGATGTCAGGATTCTTGGACTGTGCATTAAGGGGGCGTGAATTACGCTTCTATTCTGCTCAAAAGTGTTGAAAATTCTTCAAACGTGAATTTTGTTGATGGGGCCCATCTTTCTTAGGTGGGTTTTGAGATTTTTAACGCCAGCTTCCTAGAGTACTCCCATTTGGGGAGCCCCTGGAGGAATAAAATGCCATTCGACATTTTGATGAGAGTATTTCGTCTCGATGATGTTGCGAGTGCGAGTCAAGAATTGTGGGATCGCCATTTTTTAGTTTATTTTGAATCGCTGACGAAATTAGTGCCATTGTCGACATATATGTGGGCTGGACATCCTCGGCGGGCCGCGAAACGGGTGTAGGCTGCTAAAAACGCTGCTGTCGACAAATCACTGCTTGCCTCAAGGTGGATGCTTTGGTCGCAAAACAAACAAAAATACACGCATACCCTTTTGCAATTAAACAAGCACGGCCGGTGTAATTTTCGATGTCGAAAGGGCCCGAAAAATCAACATCAGTGTTAGTAAAGGGGCGCGAAAATGTGGTGCGCTCTTTCGGCAACGCAGAACGCAGCCATCAATTGTGTGCTCTGCTTCTTTTTATTCAAGACGCATGGCTTAAAGCGGTAAATTGTTGTTTTCATTAAGTCTTTCACTCTCGGAATCCAATATTGTGTAGCGGCAAAGTCAGAAACAGTTTTTTGTTCGGACCAACGATCCCGGTCGTGGATTAGCCATTATGGTCCATTCCACCAAGGATGGCTACGATTTTATGTTGGCGTGATGTTGGGGCAGCACCGCTTTCATGTGGTCTAAATCAAGGTATTTGTTGAATTTGTTAACAAGTAGCATCACTGCATGCGATGTGGAATTTGTTAACAAGTGGCAGCCATGCATGCACACAATTAAAAAATTACATCTGCACTTCTAACGGATCAACAATTTCAATGTCGCGTAGCACTTCGCCAATTTTTTCTACATGAGTGTAGATAAAGCGAAAAAGGGGAGGCGGTCTTCGGTGATGAAAAGGTAGAGTCTGCAGCGCAAGATGTGTCGTAGATATTCTTTTTGTGATTTGCTAACAAAAAATATTTAATAATGAACATTTAAACTAATCAAAGCTTAACATTTTTGGTCCTTCAAACCGTATTCGGTGAAAATGAGTGATTCGGAGTAAGACGAATTGTAAGAAGATGAAAGTCTTCACTCGACTTTACTCGAATACTTTAAACAATATGTCCAGCCATCAGATACAAGTTAGGTAAGGGTTAATTGACAAACTATACGAAATTATAGACTATACCAGATTACAGACTATACCAAATTATTTTCGACTATAGTAAAAAATTCGAACAAAATTCGAACTTCGAACAATTACAAGATGAATTAGAGCTCTTAGATGGATTAGACACAAGTTGATACGGCGTATCGTACCAATTTTGAAGACTCTTTTGTGGAAGTCAAGGCGCTCATGCTGTCTCGTTTGGAAGCAATGCAGTCTACGGGACATGAGATGCAACTTAACAGCACACCCATCGTTCATCACAATAAGGTAAAATTGCTAACCAAAACCAATTGCCTTCAAAATTCAGTAGAGAACAGCATGATTGGTTAGATTTTTATAATATGTTCACGGCTTTTGTTTACAACTTCGACGAAATATCGGCTTTCGAATCCGATATTCGAATCCGATATCGAATTTCGTCGACACCATCAACGCAAATTTGAGAGCTATATAGTCCTTCGCTAGTAGCGCTCAAATTGGTGGCGGATTAATACTTCATTTAGTTTTTACCAAATTGGATGTCGAAACGCATGCAAAATGGGAGGAGTTCCTCCCATTCATTCACACCATGAACCTTGGATGACTTTACAAAGTTCGTGGAACGTTATTGTCAAGGCGCAGAAATCATCTGTGGAAGCAAATCGTGCAAAACCAATCAGCCATCACATCAATCGTTAAGTTCACCACACCACCAAAATTATGAACATTCATCAAAATCATTGACATTTGTAGTTTCGAAGGCCAATGTGCTAACTTCCGTTAGTCCGCACAATCCGTTAGAGCGATATCACTTAGTAAAACGTAAAAAGTTGTGCTTGAATTTTCTTGGATCAGAGCATGTTGCCACTGCTTGTAATTCCACCAATAGATGTCAACAATGCAATCCACTACACTCTTCTCCATCGAGAACAATTAACTAATTCAACATAGTCGAGTTCGTGAACCTCTTTGGAGCCGTCGCCTGTATCATTACAAACAGGACATCAAGGGGGTCAGGTTATTATTGCAACTGCACTTGTAAAACTTAGCAATAAAAATAAAATATCGTTAGTAGCTCGCGTTCTCCTCGATTCTGCATTGCAGCTGAACTTCATGACGGAGCGCACAGCACAATTTTATGGAATAGGCGGTTGTCACTCGGAAGCACGTCAATGCTGTTTAGAAGCTGTCATAATCCCCACAATAACAACCTATCAATCAAATCGACTAATTGACATAGAGCATTGGAAACTGCCACGAAACATCTTCCATGCTGACCAAACATTCAAGAAATCTGGATCTATTGATATGCTCATTGGAGCTAGCCTCTTTTATGACCTGCTGTTAGTGGACAAATAAAAGGGAATAACGCTCAACCAACTTTGCAAAAGACCGTTCTTGGATGGATAGTGTCAGGGACTATTAATTTAAAAACTGCCATATCTTCGTCTTCACTAATAATACTCACAGCTTCACCCTCGTCCTCATAAACCACATCGATCAATTCAAAGCATGCAGACCTCTCTTTCGTTCTTAAACGTTTTTGGGCATTGGAAAGAAGTTTACCAAAGAGGAAAGAGAATGTAAGGACTACTTTCACATTGACGACAAAAAGATGTCCCGATACAGGTAAATTTATTGTCCGGTTGCCCTTTAGAAAACCGCCATCCACACTAGGTCATTCACGTGAAATTGTAAAAAATCGCCTTTATTCGCTGGAAAGGCGTAACACCAGTGAAATCATGACTCTATTATATCTAGAGTTCATGCAAGAATACATTCGCCTAAAGCATATGACGGTAATTGATAAGCCAGAAGCCGATTGTAAAAAATTTAATTACATTCCTCATTACTGGGTCATCATTCCCAACAGATCGACCACCAGACTTCGTGTAGTGTTTGACGCCTCCTGTCGCACCGATAATGGCAAATCATCAAATCAAATATTGCGAGTTGATCCTACGTTACAGGATGAAGTTTGCACAATTCTGATCTGATTCAGACTTCATGGATATGTACTCGTGGCAGACATTGTTAAGATGTATCGGCAAATTTTCATTGATGACAAGGATTCAGAATGGCAGTGCATTTTGTGGAGGTAATAACCCCTTCACCCCATCAAATCCGATCGTTTAGAAACAGTAACGCATGGAACTAGTTGTGCACCTTTTCTCGCTGTGCGCTCGCTTCGTCAACTTGCAATAGAAAATTTTTGAACGTTGCCCATTGGTTCATTGGCAACACTTCGAGACTTCTACGTAGACATTTGATGACAGGAAGTCGTGATGACATTTTGAAGTCGTGGAAATAAAAAGGCAAGTTGTACAACTCCTAACAGAGCCGCCACTTCCGTTGAAAAAGTTCGCGTCGAACAATAAGATTGTCATCGCTGACGTTCCAGTGGGCGTCAGAGAGCCTCACGTCCATGTCGTGGACTATACTTTCATCAAAACACTAGACTTGAAGTGGTCTCCAGCTGACGACACTTTTTCGTTCAAGTATTTACTACCGCATCCCCAATCATCAAAAGTTACGAAAATAATAATTTTGACACACATCGCTGAATTTTTCGATCCACTTGGAAAAAAAAAAAATAAATAATAATAATAATAAATAATAATAATAATAAATAATAATAATAATAAATAATAATAATAATTAATAATAATTAATTAATAATAATTATTAATTATTATTATGGAATAATTTATGCCATACTATCTATTGGTTTATAAGGTTTCATTGTATGAGCACATCATATATTTACAGTAGGAATAGATGTTGATACTCGAGCTTATTTTACCTCAGCCACTATAATCATTGCAGTACCTACTGGAATTAAAATTTTCAGATGATTAGCCACATTACACGGGACTCAATTAACCTATTCACCCGCTATTTTATGAGCTCTTGGATTCGTATTTTTATTTACAGTAGGTGGGTTAACAGGAATTGTATTATCAAATTCATCCATTGATATTATATTACACGACACTTATTATGTAGTCGCCCATTTCCATTATGTGCTATCAATAGGAGCTGTTTTCGCCATTATAGCCGGTTTCGTTCACTGATTCCCTTTATTTACTGGTTTATCAATAAATTCAAAAATACTAAAAAACCAATTTATAGCAATATTCTTAGGGGTAAACCTAACTTTCTTCCCTCAACATTTTCTAGGACTAGCTGGAATACCCCGACGATATTCAGACTACCCAGATGCATATACTTCCTGAAACATCATTTCCTCTATCGGTTCAACAATTTCACTACTAAGAATTATTTACTTCTTATACATTATTTGAGATAGAATAGTTGCATCACGAAAAAGAATTTATCCTATACAACTTTCTTCATCTATTGAATGATTTCAAAACACCTCACCTACAGAACACAGATATTCAGAATTACCTCTTTTAACTAACTTCTAATGTGGCAGATTAGTGCGATGGATTTAAGGTTCATATATAAAGTATTTCTTTTATTAGAAATGTCAACCTGAGCTAACTAATAGAACAGCTCACATTTTTTCATGATCATGCTCTTTTAATTTTAGTAATAATTACTGTAATAGTAAGTTATCTAATATTAATATTATTTTTTAATTCATTTGTAAACCGATTTCTACTACACGGTCAATTAATCGAAATAATTTGAGCAATTTTACCAGCAGTTATTTTACTATTTATTGCCTTTCCCTCTTTACGTTTATTATACTTATTAGATGAAATTAACGAACCCTCAATCACCCTAAAATCAATTGGACATCAATGATACTGAAGTTATGAATACTCAGATTTTATAGATATTGAATTTGACTCTTATATAATTCCTATAAACGAAAATAATCCCCAAGATTTTCGACTACTAGATGTAGATAATCGAATTATTCTCCCTATAAACTCTCAAATTCGAATCCTAGTGATTGCGGCAGATGTAATTCATTCATGAACAATCCCTAGACTAGGGGTAAAAGTAGATGGAACTCCTGGCCGATTAAATCAAACTAATTTTTTCATTAATCGACCGGGTCTATTTTTTGGTCAATGTTCTGAAATTTGTGGGACAAATCATAGCTTTATACCAATCGTAATTGAAAGAATTAATATTAATCATTTTATTAAATGAATTTCTTCTAATTTTAATTCATTAAGTGACTGAAAGCAAGTACTGGTCTCTTAAATCATAAAATAGTAAATTAGCACTTACTCTTAATGATATTAATTAAAAAAATTAGTTAATTCATAACATTAGTATGTCAAGCTAAAATTATTAAATTTTAATTTTTTTTAATTCCTCAAATAGCACCAATAAACTGATTAATTATATTTTTTGTTTTTTCATTAGTATTTATTCTATTTAATATAATAAATTATTATTCATCTATTAACTTACCATCTCAATCAAAATTATTAAAAAACAAAATATTTAAAACAATAAATTGAATATGATAACTAATTTATTCTCAGTATTTGACCCATCATCAAGAATTATAAATACATATGTCATTAAATTGATCTAGTACTTTTTTAGGTTTAATAATAATTCCTTCCATATTTTGATTAATTCCATCCCGATATTCAATCATTTGATACACAATTACATCAACTCTTCACAAAGAATTTAAAATTCTTATAGGTCCTAATTCAATAAATGGAAGTTCAATAATTTTCATTTTTCTATTTTCATTAATTCTTTTCAATAATTTCATAGGATTATTTCCATATATTTTCACAAGAACAAGACATCTTACTATCACATTAACAATAGCTTTACCTTTATGAATTAGATTTAATTTATTTGGACGAATTAACCATATACAACACATATTTGCCCATCTAGTTCCTCAAGGAACCCCGAGAGTTTTAATATCATTTATAGTATGTATTGAAACAATCAGAGATATTATTCGTCCAATAACTCTAGCAGTTCGACTAACGGCTAATATAATTGCTGGCCATTTATTAATAACTCTTCTTGGAAATACAGGGCCCATATTAAACTATATAGTAGTAGGTTTAATTATTGCACAAACATTATTATTAACATTAGAAAGAGCTGTTTCTATTATTCAAGCTTACGTATTTTCTGTTCTAAGAACACTTTACTCTAGAGAAGTATCATAATGTCTACACACTCTAATCACCCATTTCATCTAGTTGATTTCAGCCCATGACCTCTAACAGGAGCAATCGGAGCTATAGTAACAACATCTGGATTAGTAAAATGATTTCATCAATACGATATTAACCTATTCTTATTAGGAAACTTAATTACAATATTAACAGTATATCAATGATGACGATATGTATCTCGAGAAAGCACTTTTCAAGGACACCATACTATTATAGTAACTATTGGAATACGATGAGGAATAATTCTATTTATTTTATCAGAAATTTTATTTTTCGTATCCTTTTTCTGAGCATTCTTCCACAGAAGACTATCTCCATCAATAGAAATTGGATCTAACTGACCACCAATAGGAATTTATCCATTTAATCCTATTCAAATTCCTTTATTAAATACATCAATCCTACTAGCATCAGGAGTAACAGTTACTTGAGCACACCATGGTTTATTAGAAAATAACCACTCACAAAGAACACAAGGTTTATTTTTTACAATTATATTAGGTATCTACTTCTCAATTCTTCAAGCCTACGAATATATTGAAGCACCATTTACCATTGCCGATTCAATTTATGGTTCTTCATTCTTTATAGCAACAGGATTTCACGGACTCCATGTATTAATCGGAACCACCTTTCTATTAGTATGTTTAATCCGTCACATAAATAATCATTTCTCTAAAAACCACCATTTTGGATTCGAAGCTGCTGCCTGATACTGACATTTCGTTGATGTAGTATGACTATTCTTATATGTATCAATCTACTGATGAGGAGGATAACTTATTTATATAGTATAAAAAGTATATTTGACTTCCAATCATAAGGTCTATAATTAGTATAAATAATAATATTACTACTAACTTTATCTCTTCTAACTATAATAATTGCTATAATTATAATAAAAGTGTCAACCATTCTATCAAAAAAAACATTAATAGATCGTGAAAAATGCTCGCCATTTGAATGTGGTTTTGACCCTAAATCATCATCTCGAATTTCATTCTCTTTACGATTTTTTCTTATTGCTATTATTTTTCTAATCTTCGACGTAGAAATCACATTAATCCTCCCTATAATTATAGTATTTAGTTACAGAAATATATTATACTGAACTATTACCTCTCTTATTTTTATATTAATCCTTTTATTTGGTTTATACCGTGAATGAAATCAAGGAATACTGAATTGAGCAAAATAGGGATGTAGTTAGCTATAACATTTGATTTGCACTCAAAAAGTATTGAACTCAATCTTCCTTAAATATGAAGTGATAAATTACAATTATTTTCGACCTAATCTTAGGTTATAAAACCCTTATTTTTAATTGAAGCCAAAGAGAGGCATATCATTGTTAATGATATAACTGAATTAATTTCCAATTAAGGAAGTATGATGAACAAAAAAAAGCTGCTAACTTTTATTTTTAATGGTTAAACTCCATTTATACTTCTTATTAAATTTATTTATTGTTCCATTTTATATAGTTTAATAAAACATTACATTTTCAATGTAAAAATAAATGATTCATTTTATATACTAAAATTAGTTCACGAAAAATAAACTAATAAACTGACCAATTCGAACTACACACCCCCTATTAAAAATTATTAATAATTCATTAATTGATTCACCATCTCCCTCAAACATTTTCATATGATGAAATTTTCGTTCTCTATTAGGATTATGTTTAACTATTCAAATCTTAACCGGATTATTTTTAGCTATACACTATACAGCAGATGTAAGCAGTTGTATAGCTTTCAACTCAGTTGACCACATCTGTCGAAATGTAAATTTTGGTTGATTATTACGTACCCTTCACGCTAACGGAGGTTCATTTTTCTTTATTTGTATTTACTTACATGTAGGTCGAGGAATATATTACGGATCATATTTATTCATCCCAACATGAATAGTAGTAGTAATTTTTCTATTAACCATAGCAACCGCCTTTATAAGGTATGTACTAGAGCTGTGCACAAGCCGTTTTAAAACCACTTTCAAAACACACAACGTTTTATCAGTAAAAATTGATAAAACATTTCAGATTTGCACTCATAGCCTTTATTGCTTGTGCTCTGCTGGAAACAAAAACAAAATTGTCAGACGAAAATGACACAACAGTTTTAATGCCAACAATTGCTAAATAGATATAAGAGATACACACGCGGAATGCACATACATATTAAATACATACATACGTTCAGCCGTCTCCTAGGCTTTTAGTTAGAAAAAAAGCATTGCGTGCCTCTCCCTTTTTTTCGTTTCTTTTTTTTTTTTTTGTCGTTTTTCTCGAAAATGTGGCAGAACATTCTTTCATTGTTTTCAATCGTTGTTCGGGGCCACAATTTATGGACCATTTACAACAAAAACAAAGTAAGAAAAAGACGATAATTACATGGAAAAATAGATAAGAATGGTTTTTGAGTTTGCGCGGAGGGAAAGAGGGGAATTTTTTTCTTCGTAATTTCTTAATTAGTTTTCAGACGCTTCTGGTGATAACAAAGCACCATCGACGGAGTGGCGAGCGGCGCAAATGCTTGCCTTTCGTTCCTTTCGAGTTCGAGCGGAGGGAAAGAGGGTGAGTTGTTTGCGTTTCTTTCGTTCCTTTGGAGATTAGCGGAAGGAACGAGAGAGAAACGCATCAACATTAAAACAGCAACTGCAAATTTTCGAACAAGCAGTAAAAATGAATGTCGGTCGGGTAAAAGCACCACAACAGTTGCTGTTTATTGCGATTTTTATACGGCAGTCACAAAACAGCAGTCGTGCCGATTTGTGCCTAGCTGTCTTCAAAACGGCTTGTGCACAGCTCTAGTATGTACTCCCATGAGGATAAATATCATTCTGAGGCGTAACCGTAATTACCAATCCTTATATTGGAACAGATTTAGTCCCATGATTATGAGGAGGATTCGCTGTAGATAATGCAACTTTAACGCGATTCTTCACATTTCGTTTTATTCTACCTTTTATTGTATTAACAATATTAATAATTCACTTATTTCTACACTAAACAGGATCCAATAATCCAATTGGTTTAAATTCAAATATTGACAAAATTCCATTCCACCCGTATTTTTCAATTAAAGATAGAGTAGGGTTTGTAATATTATTAATAGCTTTAATTATACTATCTCTTTTAAACCCATATAAATGGTGTACTAATCCATTAGTTACACCAATTCACATTCAACCAGAATGATATTTTCTTTTCGCATACGCTATTTTACGATCAATCCCTAACAAATTAGGAGGAGTAATTGGCTTAGTAATATCAATTGTAATTATTATAATTCTACCTTTTACAAACATTATAAAATTCCGAGGAAACCAATTTTACCTATTAAATAAATATACTTTCTGAATAATAGCAACTACAATTGTTCTTCTAACATGAATTGGGGCTCGTCCAGTAGAAGCCCCATATATTCAACTTGGACAAATTCTTACTATTATGTACTTCTCCTACTCCTACTTCTTAATTAATCTTAATTAAGCTTATGTCTTGAAAACATAAAGTAGAAATAAAATTTTCTATTAACTTTACTAAAAATAATTCACAAAATATAATTAAATAAATAAATTTTTAACCCAATCACAAAAATTAAACAATTTAAAGAAAAAGGTAAAAATACCTTTCAAGCTAAATTTATTAATTTATCATATCGAAACCGGGGTAAAGTCCCCCGTACTCAAACAAATAATATAAAAACAAACATAAATTTAAAATAAAATAAAATTCTTATTAAATCTCTTCCTATAAACAAAATACAAAACAAAAATCTTATAAACAAAATTCTGGAATATTCAGCTAAAAAAATTAAAGCAAACCTCCTCTTCTATATTCTACATTAAACCCTGAAACTAATTCCGATTCCCCTTCAGCAAAATCAGAAGGAGTTCGATTAGTTTCAGCTAATAAAATACAAAATCATCTAACTCTAGCAGGAAATAAAACTAAAACAAATTAAATATATCTTTGATACACAGAAAATAAAAGTAAATTATATCCCCCAACTAAAAAAACCAAAGACAATAAATTTAATACTAAACTAACCTCATAAGAAATTGTCTGAGCTATTGAACGTATTATACGTACATATTTGGTCCTTTTGTACTAAAATATATAATTGACTTAAAGATAGAAACCAACCTTGCTCACGCCGGTCTGAACTCAGATCATGTAAGAATTTAAAAGTCGAACACACTTAACAACTGAACTTCTACACCCAGCCTTATCTCTTAATCCAACATCGAGGACGCAATCTTTTTTATCGATAAGAACTCTCCAAAAAAATTACGCTGTTATCCCTAAAGTAACTTATTTTTATAATCACTAAAAATGGATCAATAATTCATAAATCAATGTTATATTAATTTAAACTTTTTTAAATTTAAATATCACCCCAATAAAATGCTGTCATAATAATTAAATTATTCTATATAACTAAAATAAATAAAGTATAAAGATTTATAGGGTCTTCTCGTCCCTTAAAAGCATTTTAGCTTTTTTACTAAAAAATAAAATTCTATATAATTTAATATAAAACAGTTAATGTTTCGTCCAACCATTCATACAAGCCTCCAATTAAAAGACTAATGATTATGCTACCTTTGCACAGTTAATATACTGCGGCCTTTAAATTTATCAGTGGGCAGGTCAGACTTCCTATACACTCAAAAAGACATGTTTTTTTTTAAACAGGCGAACCTTAATTTTGCCGAATTCTTTATATTAACCTATCAATTATATTAATTAAACAAACAAATATACTAATTTAATCATTATTACTTAACGTTTAATATTAACAAAAATAATTTAAAAATAACCAAACCCAGGTTATTAAAACCACACACCATGCAGTGCTGCTTCCACTGATCTTCCTTTGAGGTAAGCATGTTGCGAAATTGATAACCTCCCGCCGGCTATTCTTTGCCGAATGTGAAGATCAATAATTCTTTCTAGTGTCTTCAACACAAAGGAGGACAGGCTGATAGGACGGAAATCTTTGGCAGATGCATGTCCTCTTCTACCAACCTTCGGAATGAAAATTACTCTCACTTGTCTCCAATTTTTGAGTACATAGTAGAGAGCCATGCTGTTTTAATATAGGGTAATTAACCAGGGAATGATAGTCTCTCTAGTATTCCATAGCATTACTGGGAGGATACCATCCAATCCCGGGGATTTATAAGGGTCGAAGCTTTTAATAGCCCATAAAATCCTCTCCCTTGAAATAATGTTGTCCAGTAATTGCCAAGACGGAGCAGTTTGCTCATCCTGTATTAGGATTTCCTACACAGCAAAGAACTTTGCTGAGTCTGGACATCGCATTAACGCCCCTCAGGCTCTCGCAATAAGTCTTTCAGGTATCTTGTTTAGCCGCTCTGATTGCCTTCTTGTACTCTCTTAGACAATCCTTATATGGTGGCCAGAAGCTGTGTTTATGACAAATATTGAAGATTTTACGTCATCTTTCTGAGATGTATGAGTTCTTCAGTCCACCAGGGTGGAAATTTCTTTTTGCTACGAGAGATTGGACATGCGACTTCGAAGGCCTCCCTCTAGGATCGCACTATACTTGTCCAATTCTTCTCGACTGAGATTTTGGTTTGGAACCGTAGAAGTTAAATTAGAGTAAATAGAACCACTGAAAATACGCCCATCGATCCTCTTGGGATTCCTATGTACCGGAGGCGGTTTGGGATTAAATCCGACATTGAAGAGTATCAAAGCGTGATCCGAAAAGATCCTCTCAGACACTCTCCAATGTTCCACCATCTCTCCGGCATTCGGACTGACAAACGTGAGATCCAGCACCTCTTCCCACCCCCTGAATCTATCCGAGCTCGGGAAGACAAAGGTAGGAGTATTACCCCTGTTGCCTATCCTTAAGTTATACTGTAAAATGAAATCAAAAAGTTACTCACCTGTCTGATTTATCTCACTGCTTCCTCCTAAAGTATGTCTTGCGTTGGCATCGCAGGGGGGGAGCAGGGTATCCCTTCCACCGATGTCTAACCAATACATCGAACCTTACCAATTCCTGTACTTCAGTGTGTGGAGAGCAGTTCCATGTACGCAGATGCTAGGTACATATCGCGCCCATTGGAATTTTGTAATCTCACTACTGTGAGGTCTGCGGTACTGTAATTGCTACACAAAAATACGTTAATGTGTTTCTTAGGGATTATGCATGATCTAGGATTACCTTGATTTTTACAATAGAAAAGCTGGAACGTCCCATCTTGGAGTCCTTGTATAGACAGGTTCCTCATCAATGGCTCCTGGATCAACCCAATATCTATGTCTTCCTCCTTCATGAAGACAATAAGATTATCTGTAGCACACTTCGAGTGCTGCAGAATAATCTGAGCCAGCTTAATTGTTGGGGCTTGAGGTAGGGGCTTCCTCACTCAGTGACATGCTACCAAGATGTTCACTGGGATCCTCGATCCTACTTGGATCGTCTTCTTCCTTATTAGGGGAGGTGAAAATTTTTATTTTGGCCTGCCTCATGCCAAACTTCAATTTTTGGTATTTTCTCTCCAAGACACTAAGGCACTCCTCATTAATGGAGAGAAGGTAGGACGTACTGAATTTCTGCGGCTCTTCCGCTCGGATGACATGCCAATCTTTTTTATCGATAAGAACTCTCCAAAAAAATTACGCTGTTATCCCTAAAGTAACTTATTTTTATAATCACTAAAAATGGATCAATAATTCATAAATCAATGTTATATTAATTTAAACTTTTTTAAATTTAAATATCACCCCAATAAAATGCTGTCATAATAATTAAATTATTCTATATAACTAAAATAAATAAAGTATAAAGATTTATAGGGTCTTCTCGTCCCTTAAAAGCATTTTAGCTTTTTTACTAAAAAATAAAATTCTATATAATTTAATATAAAACAGTTAATGTTTCGTCCAACCATTCATACAAGCCTCCAATTAAAAGACTAATGATTATGCTACCTTTGCACAGTTAATATACTGCGGCCTTTAAATTTATCAGTGGGCAGGTCAGACTTCCTATACACTCAAAAAGACATGTTTTTTTTTAAACAGGCGAACCTTAATTTTGCCGAATTCTTTATATTAACCTATCAATTATATTAATTAAACAAACAAATATACTAATTTAATCATTATTACTTAACGTTTAATATTAACAAAAATAATTTAAAAATAACCAAACCCAGGTTATTAAAACCACACACCATGCAGTGCTGCTTCCACTGATCTTCCTTTGAGGTAAGCATGTTGCGAAATTGATAACCTCCCGCCGGCTATTCTTTGCCGAATGTGAAGATCAATAATTCTTTCTAGTGTCTTCAACACAAAGGAGGACAGGCTGATAGGACGGAAATCTTTGGCAGATGCATGTCCTCTTCTACCAACCTTCGGAATGAAAATTACTCTCACTTGTCTCCAATTTTTGAGTACATAGTAGAGAGCCATGCTGTTTTAATATAGGGTAATTAACCAGGGAATGATAGTCTCTCTAGTATTCCATAGCATTACTGGGAGGATACCATCCAATCCCGGGGATTTATAAGGGTCGAAGCTTTTAATAGCCCATAAAATCCTCTCCCTTGAAATAATGTTGTCCAGTAATTGCCAAGACGGAGCAGTTTGCTCATCCTGTATTAGGATTTCCTACACAGCAAAGAACTTTGCTGAGTCTGGACATCGCATTAACGCCCCTCAGGCTCTCGCAATAAGTCTTTCAGGTATCTTGTTTAGCCGCTCTGATTGCCTTCTTGTACTCTCTTAGACAATCCTTATATGGTGGCCAGAAGCTGTGTTTATGACAAATATTGAAGATTTTACGTCATCTTTCTGAGATGTATGAGTTCTTCAGTCCACCAGGGTGGAAATTTCTTTTTGCTACGAGAGATTGGACATGCGACTTCGAAGGCCTCCCTCTAGGATCGCACTATACTTGTCCAATTCTTCTCGACTGAGATTTTGGTTTGGAACCGTAGAAGTTAAATTAGAGTAAATAGAACCACTGAAAATACGCCCATCGATCCTCTTGGGATTCCTATGTACCGGAGGCGGTTTGGGATTAAATCCGACATTGAAGAGTATCAAAGCGTGATCCGAAAAGATCCTCTCAGACACTCTCCAATGTTCCACCATCTCTCCGGCATTCGGACTGACAAACGTGAGATCCAGCACCTCTTCCCACCCCCTGAATCTATCCGAGCTCGGGAAGACAAAGGTAGGAGTATTACCCCTGTTGCCTATCCTTAAGTTATACTGTAAAATGAAATCAAAAAGTTACTCACCTGTCTGATTTATCTCACTGCTTCCTCCTAAAGTATGTCTTGCGTTGGCATCGCAGGGGGGGAGCAGGGTATCCCTTCCACCGATGTCTAACCAATACATCGAACCTTACCAATTCCTGTACTTCAGTGTGTGGAGAGCAGTTCCATGTACGCAGATGCTAGGTACATATCGCGCCCATTGGAATTTTGTAATCTCACTACTGTGAGGTCTGCGGTACTGTAATTGCTACACAAAAATACGTTAATGTGTTTCTTAGGGATTATGCATGATCTAGGATTACCTTGATTTTTACAATAGAAAAGCTGGAACGTCCCATCTTGGAGTCCTTGTATAGACAGGTTCCTCATCAATGGCTCCTGGATCAACCCAATATCTATGTCTTCCTCCTTCATGAAGACAATAAGATTATCTGTAGCACACTTCGAGTGCTGCAGAATAATCTGAGCCAGCTTAATTGTTGGGGCTTGAGGTAGGGGCTTCCTCACTCAGTGACATGCTACCAAGATGTTCACTGGGATCCTCGATCCTACTTGGATCGTCTTCTTCCTTATTAGGGGAGGTGAAAATTTTTATTTTGGCCTGCCTCATGCCAAACTTCAATTTTTGGTATTTTCTCTCCAAGACACTAAGGCACTCCTCATTAATGGAGAGAAGGTAGGACGTACTGAATTTCTGCGGCTCTTCCGCTCGGATGACATGCCAGTCGTCCATCGGCACGTCCGGATTGTGAAGTCGCAAGTACTGTAGAAACTTCTGTCCCTCCAACTTGGGTATCCAAATGCGAGCCCGCGGGCTCTTCGGAATTTCCCCAGCTGGAATGAGTTTGAGCTTCAAACCCTTCTAGTCATCTCCAAACTTGGTGATGACTTTACTGAGGAAGTCCTTGGAGAACGCATCCTCACATTTGAAATAAGTTTTTTGAAGATTTTCGACGTTTTGAAGAAACATCCTAGGAAAATTCCTAACATGAAATTAAATTTAAATGACGTTTTATAACTGTTAGTTCAATTTAATCAAGTGTAAAGAAATATAATTTTTAATTGCGGATTGTAATCCATAATCCTAGAGTAATAATTGTAATCCTACAGTTAATTTTTTTTGAAACTTCAAAGTAATATGAAAAAATCCTATAAACATACTTGACCGCCCGGACCCGCCGGAACTGCTTTTTCCATTAAAAAATTTTACCTCAGAACAGGTTTTGAGGATATTTTTCATCATTTGAGGGTTTTATAGAAGTGTATATTCTCAAATATGGATGATACATTGTTCGCATAATATTTTTATAGGCACTAAGGCGGGATTTAATTGAAATGTTACTTCTAAGGACTTATAAAGGACACAAGACACAATTGCAATATGTTTTATTACCGATAAAATATCAGCCTAAAAGCCATTTAACCAGAATTTTACAAAATTTGTCCTGTCACAAAAATTACATAATCTGGTCAAAAAGTGTAATATTTATCGTGAAATATAACCTGAAAGGAAATGCGCATATACTCTTTGCGTGCGCATATACTTTTTGCGTGACAAAATTTCCGTTATAAATATCTAGAAATTAATTTCGGGATTTTCTCGAATTCGGTCGCCGGAGGACGAAACTGGTCAATATGTTTTCTGTTTTATACTGACGGAAATAAAATATATTCTATGCATTCTAGAACCATTTAACGTTGTTAAATTATAATAATTAGCTAATGAGTACCTGATGTTTTCTATTTTTAGGCCGATTCAACGATTTCATTTTTACGTGCTACACGTAGCGGTGATTTGGAAAAGGTCGTGGAATTCATTGAGTCGGGGCAGATTACCGATATAAACACTTGCAATTCGGTGAGTTTTATTAGTGTCGACTTTGAAATAAACACACGTATATTTAAGAGATCGTGTTTTTTAACCCTACACCCAAAGGGATGAGGGTATATTCACTTCGTTATTCCGTTTGTAACGCATTAAAGGAGGCGCGGCAGGTATAGAAAATTATATATACTCTGGCTCAGAATCACCTCCTGATTCGATTTAGCCATGTCCGTCCGTCTGTCTGTCTATCTGTCCGTCTGTGGAAATCACGATTACAGAAGAACGAATAGAGGTATCGTCATGGAATTTGGTACAAATATTTTTTGTTATCCATCGCTGTTTGGTATTGAAAATGGGGAAAATCGGATCATTGCCACGCCTTCTTTTTAAGCGAATATGGATCCTTGCTTATAACTGAATTTCTCAGCTTGTAGAGTGAATTTTAAGCTAAAATTTTGTCGCACAAATTAACGTGACTCGCCCACTGATATACCATACTATATAATGAAGTGTTTGTTGAGAAAACCGTTGTCGTTAAAGTTAATAGATCAAAATTTACTATCTGTAAGTGATATGAAAGTTGGCGTCACCCACCCACTTTTTATCCTCACTTCGATAGATGCGATGGCCTTATCAATGCTTCGACCTCGTTTTAGCCTTACAGATTACATTAATTATGTAATCTTTATGTTTTACATTAAAAAGGTTTGAATAGTTTTTGTTTAAATTAATTAATTCTTCAGTTTAACATTTAGTCCACGTCGCTTTTTTTTTGCACTATGATACAAGTTGGAAATGAAACAGTCATGCTTCCACCGAATTTTATTTTTGTGTTGGATTTTAGGTGCAACTTTGCTTTCCTATCCCACCAATTCATTTTCTCCCGTTCTCTTTTGCACAATCGTTCATTCTTCCACTCATGTAGACCGGCACTCAGAGTTCAACAAGGAATTCATGTGGTAGGCGTAATCCATTAAGAAAACGTTATATGACATGACACGAAAATATCGAGCCAATCAATGTTTGATCATAAATCAAGACCGTGGACTAACAGCATATAAAAGGTACGCCAGACAATTTCTTACCGATGATTTAAAAAGCAAACTGCAATAAAAACTAAATAATTTACTTTTTATTTATGTATTTATTTTATTTATTTATTACTAGCTGTTGCCCGCAACTTCGTTCGCGTGGAATAGTGCTCGCTCTAACTTAGTTTGATTGAATGATATACATATGGACACATCACCGTTGTTCGCTTGCAGTATATATATGTACATACTCGTACATATGATATACGCGACACTTTTTTATTTGGATAGGAGGGGCCCGTTATAGGGTTTCCTTGATAACTCGAGGGTCTCAGAGATACTTCTTTCTTGTTTGTGTCTTACCACGATATAAATTCATTTATTATTGACATCTATTCTGTCCAGCACAATGTTAACTTAATTTAAAATTGAGACTGAATTCCCCTACAGTCCTTTATCCCCTATTTAGAGGTTGACTTTTTATAAAATAGGTACCCTATGTCCCTCGTCAGGGTTCCAGCTATCTCCACACAAAATTTCACCAAAATCGGTGCAGCGGTTTAGCCGTGAAAGGGTAACAGACAGACAGGCTTACTTTCGCATTTATAATATTACTAGCTGCTGCCCGCAACTTCGTTCGTGTGGAATAGTGCTCGCTCTAACTTAGTTTGATTGAATGATATGCATATGTACACATCACAATCGTTCGCTTGCATACATACTCGTACATATGATATACACGACACTTTTTATTTGGATAGGAGGGGCCCGTTATAGGGTTTCCTTGATAACTCGAGGGTCCAAGAGATACTTCTTGCTTGTTTGTGTCTTACCACGATATAAATTCATTTATTATTGACATCTATTCTGTCCAGCACAATGTTAACTTAATTTAAAATTGAGACTGAATTCCCCTACAATCCTTTATCCCCTATTTAGAGGTTGACTTTTCATAAAATAGGTACCCTATGTCCCTCGTCAGGGTTCCAGCTATCTCCACACTAAATTTCACCAAAATCGGTGCAGCGGTTTTGCCGTGAAAAGGTAACAGACAGACAGGCTTACTTTCGCATTTATAATATTAGTATAGATTCACTGCATAAATCCAATATAAAAACTTGAAACTTTTTTTATAAACAATAAATATATGCAAGAAATATGGATTTGAGATTCGATTAAGTAAGAGACAGTCCTGCGAAGCTTTGGAGGCTTTAAAGCTTTGTCTGCAGAAGATATATTAAATTTAATTACAATTTTAAAACTGTATAAGAAGCATAATGTTAATTACAGCAAAATTAATATAAGATAATGTTAAACTCAGTCTAAACGAAAGGCATGCTCCTTCTTCATGATATTATACAAAGTGCCTTAACACCCTTTTATCGCTGCAGTTTTTCAAATGATACAACATATGAAGTCCTACGCAGTTTCTTTCGTATACATTCAATGTTTTCGTTTAGCTGATGGTCAACCATTACGCCTAATTATTCAAAGCTTGCCACTGTAGAAAAGTCATCTTTATTGTTAATTTGTGGGTCTGTTGATTTGTTCGCAATCAATTGTAGTTGTGGAATTTAATGTCTATATCTTGGTAAAGAATGTTTGGTTATCTTACGTGTAATAGCTTAGTTTTGCTAACATTTATTTTAAGATCATTATTCTGGCACAATCTGGTAACTATGTTCAGTTCCTCCTGCAGTATTTTGATTGCAGCATATAGATATTTGTGGATAGCTACGATGGCGGTGTCGTCTGCGTAACACGAGCTCTGCTTCTTTTCAATCTGTTCAGCATGTCGTTGGTACATAGTATATAAAGTATGGGCCCTAGCTTCGATTCTTGAGGAACCCAACTGAGAAACTTGGGTTGGGAAATTAATGTTGGGAAATTAATTATGAAATCTATTTTATGGGGTTTCAGTTCGATCGAAATTATTATCTGCAACCAAACTACCTTTCCCAACCGTTAATAGTTCAGCTGCAAACTCTCTTGCTGCAAAAATTTTTTAATTCTATTTGGTTAAAAATTTCTCGGAATCTCTTACCACTGGTGGGGGTAAATTTTGAGCGTTGCTTCGAAGGACCAAAAATGATTGACTAACGGACTAGTTAAATTCCGATACGAAACTGATTTTATTTTTTTATGCAAGCTCACCCTCATATTTATAATTAGGCTTCCTTTTTCGATACTTTTACAGCGATAAGACTTTTTCAGTAATAGGATAAGGAACCTGCTGGAGTGCCTCTTGCAATGACAGAAACAGTTGGCCTGAAGTCGCCAGCCGCGACGATTTTTACTATTGCTACGACGGACCCACCGACATAAAAAAAAAAATCAGTTTCGTATCGGAATTTAACTAGTCCGTTAGTCAATCATTTTTGGTCCTTCGAAGCAACGCTCAGAACTTTCCCCCACCAGTGGTAAGAGATTCCGAGAAATTTTTAACCAAATAGAATTAGAAAATTTTAAAATATTTAAATTGAATTCTAAACCCTAAAAGAGAGCAGAATTATAAAAAAAACTCTTTGAGTTTTTCCCCAACAGTGGTAAGAGACTCAGAAGTTGTTTAAAAACATTTATAATAAACCAAACCAATTGTGCGGTGAAAAGCGTTTTTGGGGCTTAAACACCAAGGACTAAAGTTGTTTAAAAGCGTTTCTGGGGCTTAGACACCAGAAAGTGAAAATAAATTAGTACAGCAGAAATTTATTTAGAAAATTTTATTACAAAACGTATAATGGCGAATCGTCAAAAGCTATACGAAAAACAAAACAGATTGGAGAAGAGCTCGTCGGGATCTACCGTAACCTGTGCGATAATGAAATTAGACAAGCCACAAAGGACGAAAAACTCAAACGCATCAAGAAAATGTGGATGTAGTTTGAGCAAAATAACACTGCTCTCTGTAGACTGTTAAACAATATAATGTTCTTAAAAACACTATACTTTATACTTTGAATTTTGATACGTTGATAAAAAAAATGTAAAATAGTTTTATAAATATACATATATCAAATATTGTCATTCAACTGAAAAACTGATTGTGAAATGATGTGAATCTAAAAACTTAAAAACTGAAAACAAAATATAATTTATAAATGGATTAAAAAGGAATATTTTTATTATGGATATATGTACCCATAAATTGGCAATCCTGAACCTCTACATAAAAAAGCTAAAACAGAACGACTCAAAGTTGGCTCTGTAGCAGCAACAACAGCTGCAGCAGCAACCGCAGCTTAAACAGCAACAGCAGTTGCAATTACAACAGCAATTGCAACAATTAAAACAAAAGCAACAACATCAAAAGCTATAGCAACAAATTTTCAAGAAAAACCACAACCGCAAACTCCTCAACAAACCACTGCAACTACAACAAGTATAAGTTCCGGTACCACAACTACAACAACCAGATAAGAATTTTCTAGAATTCGATTATATATTAATTATTATTGATTAATTATTGTATTATATTGATTAATTAATAATTTATTGTTTAATATCGACAATTATTATTATATGTTAATACTTACTTTTCGCAAATTACCCACCCAGTCAACGAATATTAAACGCGTTCAATTAAAAAAATTAAAAATACATTCTAAATAATATAAAATTATCTCATACATACCTTACATCAAAATGCACCTTGCACGATCACCCATATGAACACGCACACACACAAACACAGAAAATCAACATGACGAAACCGCAACAAACAATACAGACCAAAACTTTACACAATACATACAACCAAACATAACAACAACACCAGAACAAAACCTTAGAAACAACAAATCCATTAAATTAAATCAATCTCTTTCAGTTTTGGGAAGAATGTTCTACTCGTTGAAGGACAATTTGAAATCAACAACGTCAAAGATGACAACGTCAAATTTCAAAATATTCTAATTGCCCTTCAACGAGAGACCATTACAAAAATTATAGATATAATTAACCTTGGTGGAGGGTACAACAAATAAATACAAAACAATAAAAAGAGCCCTCTGCGAAAGATTTCCCCTTAGTGAAGATAATAGATAAGAACAACTATTTTCAAACACACAAGTTGGAGATTGTTCTCCATCAGAACTATTTAGACACATGAAAACACTAATAGTCTCCGATTCTATTGTCAATCGCGAACTCCTTCTTAAGTTATGGATCCGTAAATTGCCACAACAAATACAGATCCATTTAACTTCGTGTAGTGAAAAAACACAGAAGAAAAAATTCTACTTGCCGACAAATTGTTCAACCTAGTGAATATCCACAAAACTCAATATCAATCGCGCATATAGAAAATACTCGTAACGCAGTGGAACTATGCATAAAAAGTCTAACCGAATTAACAACAGCAATATACCAAAATATCAACAAAATCACCGCCGATATCAGCGAACGTCAAATCAGGTCAAGATCAAGAGACAGAAATCACTCAGATTACAGAAGAAATTCCAGATGAAGACCATCCCACCACAGGAACATCTGCTGGTATCATCAGAAATTTAAAAATAAAGCCTACAAATGCGATTTTAACAATACTAATAAAAACGAACAAAATAATATTCTCGTTTAAATATCCCTTTCCGATAATAAATTCACAAAAAATTCTAAACGAATTTCCTTCAATTACCTGCGAGCCCGACTACACTAAACAGGTGAAACACGAAACAGTTCACAAATTTGAAACAAAAGGAGTCTTACCATACTCCAAACCCCGCCGACTAGACCCAATAAAATTCAAAATTGCCAAAAATTTATTTGAATACTTAATAAAAACAGGTATTAGTCGACCTTCAAATTCACCTACTACATCTCCTCTACATTTAGTAGTTTGGCTCCGAAAAAGGAACCAAATGACTGAAGACCATGTGGTGACTATAGACGCCTCAATTACATAATACCAGACAGATATCCACTTCCTCATATTCATGATTTAAGTATCGAATTAAATAAAAATATATTCTCCAAAATCTACCTGGTACGCGCTTACCATCAAATACCAATGGCCGAAGAAGATATACATAAGACAGCTATAACAACTCCCTTCGGAATGTTTGAATTCGTACGCATGCCATTCGGTTTACGAAATAGCGCACGAACTTTCCAACGTTTTATCAACGAAGTATTTTCAAGACTCGAATTCGTTTTCACATACATAGACGACATTCTAACCGCAAGCGATAACGAAGAACAACACACTGAACATTTAGGAATCGTATTCACAAGACTACAAGAATACGGCCTGAATATTAAACCCACGAAATGAACCTTTGGAACGAGTAAGTTAAATTTTCTTAGCTACGAAATTTTTTCCAATGGCATTAAACCTTCTAACGTACGAGTCGAAACCATTAAAAATTTTGAAAAACCACTTACAATAAATAAATTACAAAAATTCTTGGGAAACATTACTTACCCACTTTAATAAAAACGCACAATTATCTTTAGCCGTCGACGCATTCAAAGTAGCTATAGGTGCAGTATTGCAACAATTTAATGAAAATTTTTTCGAACACCTTGCATACTTCTCAAGAAAATGATCTCCAACCGAATCGAATTACTCTACCTTCGACAGAGAACTATTAGCAACATCTAACTCAGTCAAACACTTCAAACATTTCCTTGAAGGAAGAATTTTCACAATATACACCGACCACAAACCACTAACACATGCCCTAAATTCTAAAACTGACAAATCACCCCGTCAAATACGCCATTTAGAATACATCGGACAATTTACAAACGACATAAAATACATATGCGGAAAAGACAACATAGTCGCAGACACCCTCTCACATTCCCGAGATCAATTCATCTCAACACAAGACATAAACTTTAAAACATTACACAAAGAGCAACAAAGCGACAAAACCTTACTAGATCTCATTTCAAAACAGATATAACTAAACATACGGACATAAGAACTAACATACGGACAAACATTTAGATTACCTAGCGAATTAATCGTATCAAATAATCAAAACGAAAATATTGACCCATCAAATGAAATTCTTTAACAATTAAGGAAACATTTCTCGCTTGTACGCTCAAAAATTATGCACCATAATTAAGAACGTACACACATATCAAAAAAAAATTAGAAACGTGCAAACACGTTTTCGTAAAAACAATTCCCAACTCTAAATTAGAACCACCTTTCGCAAGCTGGCTAATATTTTGTTTATCAAAGACATAATTAATGGCAAAATTAATTTCTGTGGTTTGTTTTCACTTATTTCGTTTCTTGTTCGGACTCGTCGACTTAGAGGCTATAGCTTTTCACACTCAGTTCCATAGAACAAATTATGGCCTCAATGAGCCTGTTTCTAGATGCTTAATTCAATGTTACACCGTTGCTGAGTTAGTTGATTTCAGCTTAGGCACAAAGATACATCAAGTAGCATTAATATTGCTACTGAAGCGGATTCTATTGGATGGTTAGATTATTTTTTCGTTTTTTTCCTATCTTCATTGTTATGATAACTTTTATTGCGAATCTCGAAGTTTGATTATGCTTTTTGTATGTATGTAAATTAATTTTTCTTCTTGAGAGTTGGAGTTTTTAAAAAGATTTTATTTTCTATCACTTAACATTCTAGTGTTATACAAGAGTTGTGATCTGAAACTTAAGAGCTGCAAACTGGAACTTAAGAGCTGCGATTTCGAACTGATAGTTTGCTGTAACTTACTTAAAAATGAAACCTCTTTATTTATAAGAATTGATTGGACTTTAGATTTAATTTGAGAACGTTAAAGACTTTGATTCTAAACAAGCATTTGAGCTCTATGAGAATAATTTGGATATTTGAATCCTATGCGAAAATTGTAAAGGTGTCAAATACTGTTATTTGATTTTATGGAAAATTACTTATAATGACAACCATATAAGTATGCATATATGTATATAGCTATGGTTTATGTTGCCTAGCGATTGCAACCAATTTCTAATGGTCTTTTACGTTAAACAGGGCACCTTAACTCCCCTCATTCTTAAGAAGAAACGTCCCGGTTCTTTAAGAGTCTTTTATTAAAGAATTTATTCTATTATTAATGACATCAAAAGTGACGTTATCCATTTTTCCGTTTGTTTTCATTTTACGTTCTCTTACATTTTTGACCTAAAAATTGAAGTTAGGAAAATTATTATTACAATTAAAAGTAAAACTGAAAAATTTCAAAAACAGTGATTATTTATTACGTATTTCTTAGCTAATGTTATCATGTTTATGTTTTCGAAATCAATTTTGAGGTTCTTATTTTTTGGTTCGAGATATTCTGTAATCTCGAATAAATCTAATTTTTTATTTTTTACATAATTCCATATGGTTTTGGAAGGATATATACGATGGTATACGATATATTATCAATTTTTGTCTCATTTTCAAAGGTAATTTAATATGTACCTTCTAAGTTTAGTTTTTGGTTAACCGTGTGGTTACCAGATATAAGAATAGCGCCATCTTAAATAATTTCCATTTCTTTATTCTTTTCTTTAATTTTTTTGCATTGCGCATTTTCATTATTTAAAATTTTTGATAAGCAAGAGTCTTCAAAATCAATTTCACAAAATGTATTGCTTAATTCTATTTTACAATTCTTAATATTTTTATATATGTTTTCACAATTTACAATTCCTTTGTTAATAACTAGTTTGCCATCCTTTTTACTTATGGCTCGCGCTTCGTATAATTTGCATGTATTATTTATTAAAGGATACTTAATGTAAACTACAATTAAATCAACGTTTTGGAGAATTTTAAATTTTGAAGCGTCAATTAGATCCGTAATTGTCACACGTTCATGTTCATGTCTTATCAATTCTTTAATGTCTTTCAAGTTCAGAATAATGGGGTTGAGTATACCAGTTTTAGCTAAGGATATTGTGCGACGGATCAATAAATCCATCGCAACATTCTTTTTCCCCCTTATAATTTTCTCTTTAATGAAATTAAATGAAGTTTGCCTTATATTTTCTTTCGTATACAATATATATATTCCTTTACTTATAGTTTAGTATTCTTGTTTAGGAAATAAATTAGTTTATAAATTAATTTCTTATATATGTAAATTTATTATATTTAATACCTTTTCTGTGAAGAAACATGAAAATAGATATTAAGAAGAAAATGTTGAAAAAAACATTGTAAGTATAGGCAGCTCTCTTTACAACCGCGAACAAGTTCAAGACGTCATGGTGTCGCATGCTCAAACGCTCAAACAGAGTTCGAAAAGGTTCGATCGCGAACAAGAACAAGACAATCATTCAAATAGACAAGCACACGCGATAGTACAGTCAGTTCCTCGCGGAGTCGCTCCGGAGTCACACGCAAGAAAGACCACACGACGGATCACAAAGATATTTTGGTGAGTTTGTGTTTTGTAGCTCCTATCTTTCCTCTCCCTTGCTTGCTTTGTTGGGATTCTTTGAGAGAGGTGCTTGTCAGTGTCAAGGGATGGTTTTACCTCCGGCTGCCAATCCCCTCTTAGACAATTCAACAGCGGCTGTTGTTGGCGTACGGAGGCTTTCCCTCCTGTCAACTACGCCGCTGTCAACAGTGAGAGAACTATCCTCGTCTCGTTGCTCCTGCAACCTTATTGCTACAAAACCAACGCTCACGCTCACGGCCTGACTCACGCTCACGATGCAACTCACGGCCACTTTACGCTCACGACCTGACTCACGTTCATCACGCTCACGTTCTCGGCCTAACTCACACTCACGGCCCGGCTCACGCTCACGGCCTAACTCACGCTCACGGCCTGGCTCACGTTCACCGCTCACGGCCTAACTCACGCTCACAGCCCAACTCACGTTTACGTTAACTCACGCTCACGGCCTAACTCACGGTTCATCACGTTCACCGCTCACGGCCTAACTCACGCTCACGGCCTGACTCACGCTCACCGCTCACGGCCTGACTCACGTTCGCCAAGCTCACGCTCACAGCCCAACTCACGGCCTGGCTCACGCTCACCGCTCACGGCCTGACTCACGTTCGTCACGCTCACGCTCACAGCCCAACTCATGGCTCACGTTCACTCACGCTCACTGCTCACGGCCTGACTCACGCTCACGCTCTCGGCCTAGCTCAAGCTCACAGCCCAACTCACGGCCTATCTCACACTCACGGCCTGACTCACGCTTACGGCCTAACTCACGGTTCATCACGCTCACCGCTCACGACCTAATTCACGCTCAACCAAATCACGGTTCAATCCACGCTTGAACATCCAAGCTCACGGTGTAACTCACGTTCATCACGCTCACGGTTCGACGCAGGTCCAAACGATTATCGCTCACGCCCATGGTTCGACTCACGCTCGGTCAAATCTTTGCTCACGGTTCGAATCACGCTCGAACGATCACTAGCATATATGACAATTTGAACGACAATAAAAGCGTAAAAGAGAGCTGCCAATATCCGAGAGTTAAGAAATCAAATGAATTCAAAATTAAATAAGTTAAATTAAAATTAAGAATTTCATCAAATAAAGAATCATTTATTGTTCCACTAAATAAATAAAATATTTCTGTGGACTGGACTCAGGTAACCCACTGAGTGATACCTCGGCTCGATTTCTATGTCTTAACACAACGCTTTTGTGTGAACTACCAGGTATATTGTTAATAACGTTTGTTAATTCTTTATTTGCTTTGAAGATTTCCGAATTTACTGTAACTTGTTTATTATTGTTGTTTACTATTTCTTCTAGTTTGGTCGAAAGTAATAAAAAGTCATCATGGTCTGGAGTTCCTGCCAGCCATTTCCAAAGAGTTTCTAATTCATTAATTCCACGTTTTAGTCTATTATTATGTTTCTGTAATTGTCCGAGTAAAATTTCTATTAGGTCGGTTTCGTCTTTTTCTTCAATTATAAGTGCTCTTGTCCGTCTACTGTAACATATTCGTTACGTTTAAGCATTGTAATATTTCATTATAAAAAGTTAAATTGGTGATATGGAACAATTCTCCATAATCTTCATAAAGTACTGGGTCTCCGTTTGCTATCAAAATATAATTTTCGTGAGTGTAGACAATAATGCTACTTCCTGTTAACCGAATGATTATTAAAATTATTAAAAGTCGCATTTACTGAAAAAATAAAAATAAAAATTCACGTTTTAATATTATCCTTATGTACTAACCTATTCCTGCTATATATTCTTATTTTATTCCCTAAATCTTCTTTTACTTTTTGTTTTTTATATTTGGTTTTTAATTTATTTCGGTCAGTTATCATTTTTTCATAGTGATGAGAAACTAATAATGCACATTTTGTAGCGTGCAAAACGAAAGAGTGCATACAGTTCATTTTATATACATATGTACTAATATTAATTTGTCTCTTTAAATTTTTTGAGTAGTAAAACAATTCCGGTTTTTACCGCTAATCTTGTAAAAATCAGTACCATGAAACTTCTGTGAAAATAAATTAAGTCTTGTCAGAACCAGCAAATAGTACAGTCTTTCGTTTCAATATTTAGTGGAATTATTCATCATCATAAAAGAAAATTTGGTCCTTCGAATCCAGATATTAAGTTATAAATTGAAATTTGTTAATTTACATTCTGCTAAGGTTACAACATTTTCGTAACATTTCATTAATTAAATATATAAAAAGAAAGATTTCTGAAGCTCAATTCAACAAAATTATGTCTTCGTTAAAAGCATTAAAAGTACATCGCGGTCGTGTGAAGGGAGGCATTACGCGAGCAAAGAATTATATTGGAAGTGTAGACGAAAATACTACATTAGACGATCCTCTAACGCGTTTTAAAACAGTAGAAGACTATTGGCGGCAATTTTTAGTGATTGTAGACGAAATGTCTGAGTTTCAAGACGAAATAGACAGTGGTCAAGCTGAGAACGCTAGTGAATTAACGGAATCGGAACAAGTTGACGAACAAGTTTATTAACAAGTTAAAGCAACATATTTAACGGTACATTCGTGTCTGTCCAAAGAAATTCTTTGTCGTCAGGTGATAACTGGTTCACAAGTACGTGCGGTAACGGGCGAATCAGCTAGGATTCAAGGCAGCCCTATACAAGCTCATTTCCCACCTGAAAATGAGGTAATGTTACAAAAGATTGTAATACCACCATTTTCTGGCGAATATGTAAATTGGGCAGCATTTCGGGATCTATTTATCGGTTCGGTCGATCGGAAGCCAAATTTATCGCGCACACAAAATTTGTATTATTTGGTTTCGTTTTTGAGAGGTGAAGCCGCAGAGCTTATCAAAAACATCTCAATTTCTGATGAACATTATTTGGAAGTGTGGGACAAACTCGAGAAGCGTTATGACCGTCCGCATCTAGTTGCGCTTTCACATATTAAGAAATTTATTAAGCTTCCCAATATTCAATCGTTAAATTCAAAATCGCTGCGAAAAATTTTAGATGGAGCGGATGAATGCGTGCGTGGCCTGAATGCCATTGAAATGAACGATCGAAATCCTTGGTTAATTTTTTTGTTGCTAAATAAACTTGACGCTGATACACGCCGCGTGTGGTCAGAGGAAGTCGGCTCGCGAATCGACGTCACAATAGACACATTGTTAGAGTTTCTAGACAAACGGTTTGTTAATCTTGAGTCGATTGACATGCAGTGGCGTAGCTAGGGTTTATGCCGCCCGGGGCGATTAATCAAATTGCCGTCCCAATTAAGTGCTAAAATTTTGAAGGTAAACTTATTTTGTGTTATTATTTCGTTATTATTTATTAATTTTTATTGAACATTAACAGAAAAAGATAGAAGATAGATCCGATATTGCTGACCGATATTGCTCTTTTTCCATTTTTCTAAAATACGCGAGCACACTAGCTTCCACACGCGGTCAAAACAAAACTACGAGTCCGATTCGGCTGAAACAGTAGGTGTCTACAAGTAGGTGACAGTAGGTGTCTACAAGAATGTACTACACGATAGTAAACTTCTCCTGCGATCGTGGCGACCATCGGGTGGTGAGGCTAAGTACTTATCGGACTGCCCTCGTATTTAAATACGGGAGACGGACAAAATCCCGAACGACAAAATCCCGACCGTTTTTAGCAATCCCGAACGTCAGATCCTTCGGCCGGGGCACGCAGAAGGACCTTGGATAGAGGAAGACTTTTTAGCAAAGAAGATGGTTTTGTTGGCTGAGGGTTTTAATCCCTGCCCCAGCCGAAGGCCGGCATGCAGAAGGACTTTGAGTAGAGGAAGACTTTTCAGCAAAGAAGATAGTTTTGTTGGCTGAGGGTTCTTATCCCTGCCACACAATCAGTGCAAAAAATTCGGGATTTTTCCGGATTTTGTCGTTCGGGATTTTGTCTTTCGAGATTTCGTTACCAACCCTCTAAATACACATGTTTTTATGATACGAAATTAATAAAATAATAAATTATGAAAATCAATATGAAAATTTTCTTAGAGGTACAATTTAATTTTTAAAATTTGCCGCCCCCGAAATCGTGCCGCCCGGGGCGGACCGCCTCCACCTCCCCCCTCTAGCTACGCCACTGTTGACATGTTTGGACCATCCGTATCGACAAAACACCCAACTATCCGGTCGCATGTAATCGAAAAGTTATCGAATTGCTTGAAATGTAAGTTAGCACATAGCCTTTACTAATGCTCTGAATTCAATTCGCTTAATGTGGATATGCGTTGAAAATTCGCCAAGGATAATTCACTTTGCTACAATTGTCTCAAGCAAGGTCATAATCTGTCGAAATGCAATTCTTCATTTCGCTGTCGGGTATGCAACGCTCGACACCATAAACTAGTGCATTCTTCACCCTTTGGTGTTGAAAAATTCTCCTGAGAATGCTACTAGTAGTGCATCTTTTTCACATGCTGAACAGCCAATAGATACTTGTCCAGCATTGCTGCAATCTTCTTTGATTAGAAGTCCACAATCGATAAACACAAACGTTTTTTCAACAGAAGATTCGAGGCTAGCGTTTGGCCAATCACTCATCAGTAATCACAGCATTCCATACTCACAACCTTCTAAAGTTATTTTACCAACTGCCATTGTACGTATTTGTGAACGATCTGGAAAATATTTAAAGGTTCGAGCACTTGTCGACTCAGGGTCGCAAGTATCTTTTATAACTGAGTCTTGTGTTCAGCGATTGGGTCTTAGCAGATCAAATGCATCTGAAAAGGCGGGCGTCACAAAGGCAGAGTTAATATAAATGTTAAATCTTGTATAAGCGACATTGCCATCGATGTGCAAACTTGTATTTTGAACAAAATTACCGCGGACGTTCCCCCACAAGAGTTTTCTACTGAGGCTTGGAAGACTATTTCAAATCTGAAGTTGGCAGATCCAAAATTTAATATTCCTGATTTGTTACTTGGAGCTGACATTGTATGGTCAGTCTTCTTAGATGGGAAGATATGCGTTAAGAGTCCTCGTTTATTCGCCTTAAATTCAATATTTGGTTGGATTGTTTCTGGTCAAGTAGATATGTCGCCGCCTATAGATATCGCATCGTATAACGTGACGATTGACATTGATCAAACTTTGCAACGCTTTTGGGAGATTGAGGAGGGTAACCTTAACACATCGAATCCAATCATTACCGATGCTGCTGAAATTCATTTTCAACAAACACATAATCGTGCAGTCGATGGACGATATGTAGAACTTCCCTTTAAATATGAGAATACGACTTTTGGAGATACAAGTACTGGAGCTATTTTACGCCTACATACTCAAGAAAGCCGATTTGCAAGGGATCCAGAATTATATAAAAATTATGTAAGTTTAATGGCAGAATACCTTGCACTAGGTCATATGGAACCGATTCCACAGAATGAAATTAGCTTACAACCCCACTACTATCTACCTCACCATGCGGTTTTAAGGCCAGATAGTACATAACCAAGTTAAGAGTGGTTTTCGATGGTTTGTTTAAAGATAGTTTTAGAAAAACGCTAAATGATGCGCTTTTTATTGGTCCACCTGTTCAGCGTGATTTATTCGGTGTTTCTCTTCGCTTTCGAACTTTTCATTTAGTCTTTACTTTCGATATAATGAAAATGTTTCGGCAGATTTGGATTGCAAATCAACATAAAGATTTTTAGAGAATTGTATGGAGAAGTAACACCGATTGTCCAGTTCAACATTTTCGATTGTGAACTGTCACATACGGGACCGCTTCTGCACCTTTCCTTCCAGTAAGAGTATTGCAACAGCTTGCATATGACAATCAAGAAAAGTTTCCGCATGCAGCTAGCATATACAATATAAAATATTTACGTTGACGACGTTATGGCTGGAGCAAGCTCCGTAGATAAACTGATATCTATACAAACTGAACTATGTGAATTATTGATGACAGCTGGCTTGAAATTGAGAAAGTGGTGTTCAAACTGCAAAGAATTTTTAGCCACGTTACCTAAAGACGACTGTGAAGGTCAGCCATCCGAGGATGAAATGTCTGAAAGCAGTTTTGTTAAAGTCCTTGGTCTCTACTGGAACCCATGTGTTGATGCTTATTCATTTCGAGTCAAGAGGCCATTGGCAGGTGATATAACTAAACGTGCAATCCTTTCAGAAGTTGCTCGTGTATTTGATATTCATGGTTTCCTTTCGCCATCAACTATTCTGATGAAAATACTCTTTCAAAGGTTATGCCTTCTTAAGGTCGATTGGGACGAACAACTTCCATTGGATATATGAAGAGATTGGACTCAATTAACACAATCGCTTCATCACTTTGAAACTATTAGTATTCCAAGGCAAATTTATGTTGACTTGGCTGAGAGTGAGCTACATTGCTTTTGTGATGCATCTCAAGTTGCTTACGCAGCAGTAATCTATTCGGTAAAACGAGTTGATAATTTTCACCCTGTAATAAATATTGTGACAGCGAAGGCAAGAGTTGCGCCATTGAAGTCAATATCAATACCCCGATTGGAACTTTGTGCTGCGCTGCTATTATGTCGATTATTTGCTTTAGTTAAACTATTTGTGTCTCAAGCGCTGCAGTATACGCTTGGTCAGATTCGGAGATAGTGTTGCATTGGTTGTCATGTCCTCCTCGAAATTGGAAAATGTTTGTAGCTAATCGCACGGAAGAAATTTTATCTACACTACCTCGCAACCATTGGAATTACGTGAACACAAATTCTAATCCAGCTGACTGCGCATCTTGCGGCTTAAATCCTGAACAATTACTGCAACACAAATTGTGGTGGTGTGGACCAGAGTGGCTGGCGTTACCTAAAGAAGCATGGCCGAAAACGAAGTTTTGTATAAACGTTGTGACGGAGAAACGGAAACTAGCTGTATACAGTGGAGTGATAGAAATGGAGCGATCAACTCTTCTTAGTCTCGCTGATAGATGTTCATCGTGGAATCGTCTAATTCGAATCATTGCATACGTTCGCCGGTTTGTATCACTATTATGTGGCCGATCAAATTCAATCGGCATCTTTTTGTAAAACGATACGAACGCCTCACGATAAGTTCGTGCGTAGACGAGAACGTAGCTTTATGTAATTCACTTTTTTCGTTTCGTATTTGCTTACGAATTCTTTTTTTTCAAAAGTCAAATTCATTCAGCATTGAAAAAATTTTTGAATTTGATATAGAAAATTTCTTTATAATTTATAAAGAAAATAAATAAATAAAAAGTAAACATGTTTAGTGCAATAACATTTTTGAATTTTGAAAGCAGTGGTGATGAAGATGAACAGCAAAATTATATGCGTGTGCAGAAAAAGAAAATGAGGGACACAAGCAATTTACTGGATCTCCCAGACAGCGAGTAATTTGTGGGAATTCCAAATTACAACCATTTTAAATACATGTTTGCTTACATATGTATCTGCAGATTTGTAGACAACTTCAGAGTCAGGAAATTGGTATTTAATGATATTTTGGAGGAGCTCGCTCCAAAAGTACGCACCACATACAGGTCAACTCACATACCTTTGCAACTGAAGCTAGGAGCATTATTGCGGTTTCTGGCTACTGGGAGCTATCAGAAATGTATTGGTAACGAGTGTTTAGCGTCCATGTCTGAATCCTCCGTATGCAACTCCATCGCAGAATGCATGGAAATTTTAGAATCACATTTCTGCCAAAAATGGGTGCGATTCAACAGATCAGAAGCGGAAGAAGCTTCAGCAAAAGAATTTTTTTTTTAAAGTATGGACTTCCAGGTGTTATCGGTTGCGTTGACGGCACATATGTCCGCATTAAATCGCCTGGCGAGGAAAGGAAACACCATTATTTCAATAGAAAAGGATTTTATAGCATAAACGCTACGATAGTAAGCAGTATAATCTTTTAGCTATCGAATTTTACAGCGATTTTTATATTTAGATATGTGATCATAATATGGTCATCATATATGTAGACGCACGTCATCCTGGCGCGAATCACGATGCATTTATTCGGCAGCAAAGCTACGCAGAAGAGCCGCTTAGAACATCTTACGCAAATGGGAAAAGGAACACATGGCTTCTAGGTAACGCGAATTGATATACTGAATTTTGCAACATAATTTTATACATTCCCAACCAGGAGATGCTGGTTATCGGCTTCAACCTTACCTGATGACTCCGTTTCGGAATGCAACTACTGACAGTCAAAAGTTATACAACGAGAAGCACTGCAAGGCCCGGAATGTTATTGAAAGATGTAATGGTGTGCTGAAGAATAGATTTCGTTGCACGCTTGGATCAAGAGGGCTTCATTATTCCCCCGAGAAGGCTACAACAATTATAAATGTCTGCAGTGCTATTCACAATGCCTGCATCTTTTATAAACACGACTGGCCATATTTTGATTATGCAAATGATAATTCGAATACAAATTCTAATGAAAATGATAGTGTACAGAATGTATCTTTTGTTGATGTTTCAACTGCTGCTACAGAAATTAGGCAACAGTTAGCACTTAGCCTTCAATAAAGAAAAACACATTTTTTATTTAATTTTTAAATGTTTATTTAAACAATTGAAGAATTTGCTGTATTGATGCAGCAATAGCTTAAGTTGCTTCCGCTTGAGTCGCCGCAGCTTCAGCCTGTTGCTTTGCTGATTCAGCTCTTGAGGCTGATGCTTCTGATATTTTTTTAAGCTCAACTAGCGTCAGCTTCTGATTCTCTACCTCCAATCGCATCAGCATCAGTTGCTCTTCTTGCATTTTTTTCCGCATTGATTTTTTACATGGCTGGGACTCATTGCGCGGAGAGTTATTAACTTCCACCTCTGTAACGTAATTTGTAGTAGAGTTTTCCGATGGTTGAGGAAGAACATCAATTTCGCTTAGTATTAAAGCGGATGAGTTAACCGATTGTTCTTCTGCATCCTGACGTGAACGGCTTTCGGTCGTTGTGCCGTCAAGTGGTGGTTGTTTCGGTGAAGCAGGCCTCTTTAATCCCCGCAGTACGGTGTCGCTTGGTGCAGCGGCGCACGAGAGACAGAGGATCCTGTCGATAACCTTCTCCAACTCCGTCAGGGGATTGAACAGATTAGGTCCGCCTCCAGTACCACGAATATTATTGCTGTTAATGCTTATTTTTTTTTTGGTTCGAGACTTCATATCAGCCCAAATCTAAACGATTATGGAGTTAGGAATAGGTCAGTATATTTAACATAGAACCCCATAAAATACCTTTTTCCACTCCAAGACCGTTCGTTGAGGTGGTCCATGAGCATTTAACTTTTGAGCCAAAGTATTCCACTTTTCTCCAGATCGTTTTTATTAGCTCCAAAAGTTGACGTGTTTCTGGCTAATTCCGGGTTCGCCTCAAGCCCCATTATAAGCAGAGAAAACTGCTCGCTAGTTGTTTTTTATTGCTGAAAACAAAATGTAATTTTCTCGGACACAATTCAATATGCAATATTGCAATATTTACTTTTTTTTCTCCAAATTTTCCATTTTTCTTCACAAATATTTGAAAACGAAAACGAAACTTTATTCGTCTGAGCTTGAAGTTTTAAACTGGCACTCTCGTTTTAAAAAAAGGAAAATTCTTACGTTATCGCTCGGAAAATAAACGATCATCAACGTATACAGTAGAAGTTCGTTTTAGAAAAAGCTGTTACCCGATAAGTTCGTGTTTCAGACGAAACGTTCGAATCAATTCGTTTTACAAAAAGATGCCGAATATCTAAAGTTTTATCGTTTGACGAAATACATCTTTCTCGCATAAATTTGTTTCTTTGCGTTCAGCAAGAAGTATTTGCTGGCACCATAAATTATTTAACCTCAAAGAAGACGTTATCAAAAAAGGATTTGCTGAATAAACTTTCTCCTTTCATTGATCATTTAGGCGTTTTAAGGGTTGGCGGAAGAATTCAGCAAATCCCTCAAATGTTTCATTCAATATAAAACACCCTGTAATTCTCCCACGCAATCATATTACGGAATTAATTGTTTTAGATATGCACGAAAATTATATGCATGCCGGGCTATCAGTATTATTTGCTATTGTGCGTCAGCACTACTGGATCCTTGGAGACCGCAATTTAGTACGAGCCGTCTTGTTTAAGTGCAAACGGTGTTTTTTGCTGCGGCGTCAAACATCAGAGCAGATGATGGCTAACCTACCACAGACGAGAGTGCAACCAACGCGCCCCTTTCTAAACACAGTTGCGATTTCGCCGGACCTCTTAGCATCAAGATGACAAACTCTAAGCGGCCTAGAATAAGCAAGGCATATGTGTGCCTTCTTATTTGTATGTCAGTCAAGGCTATGCACTTAGAGTTAGTAAGTGACTTAAGTTCTGAGGCGTTCGTAGCAGCATTTAGAAGGTTTACAACTCGTCGCGGTAAATGCAGCAATTTGTATACTGACAACGGTACGAATTTTAAAGGAGCTCATCGATTATTGGACGATATGCGAAAGCTTTTGCAGAAGGAGACAACAAATGCAGATGTGTACGACTCACTGGCTAAAGACGGCACAAAGTGGCATTTTATTCCACCCTCCGCACCTCACTTTGGAGGATTTTGGGAGTCCGGAGTACGTTCTGTGAAATTTCACCTACGCCGCGTTGTGGGCAGTGCTATTCTGTCATTTGAAGAGATGTATACCGTCCTGACACAAATTGAAGCAATAATAAACAGTCGCCCACTTTGCACAATATCTGATACAGATTTAAACCCACTTACTCCTTCTCACTTCCGTATAGGTAAACCACTTACAGCTGTACCTGAACCGAGTAATCTTGAAATTCCATCATCTCGATTAGCTCACTGGAATTTAGTGCAGAACATTGTGAGAGGATTTTGGAAGAAGTGGTCCAACGAATACTTAACCAAAATGGACTGAATCTTAGAAGAACTTCGAAGTAGGGAATATTGTCGTCATTAAGGAGCCCAATCTTCCACAGTCAAAATGGTTGCTGGGTAAAATAACGGCTGTTCATCCTGGTCAGAACAATCGTGTTAGAGTTGTCACAATCAAGACTGGAAAGGGAACTTACAAGAGACCTGTAACCGAAATTGCATTGCTTCCTCTTTGCTGAAACAATGTTTCAGGGGGCCAGTATGATGAGAAACTAATAATGCACATTTCCTTCTGTAGCGTGCAAAACGAAAGAAGGCATACAGTTCATTTTATATATGTACATATGTACTCAAATTAATTTGTCTCTTTAAATTTTTTGAGTAGTAAAACAATTCCGGTTTTTACCGCTAATCTTGTAAAAATCAGTACCATGAAACTTCTGTGAAAATAAATTAAGTCTTGTCAGAACCAGCAAATAGTACAGTCTTTCGTTTCAATATTTAGTGGAATTATTAATTATCACATAGATTATATCTCCTTTTTTATATGTTCTCATTAACTTGTTTCTATTATGATATGTGAGCATATTTGTTCGAGCTGTTTTTAGTTTATCCTCAATGCTTTCATGATTTATTTTGTTAAAAATTACATCAATTGGTTTATGATTTGTTGTAGAGTGAATTGTCTTATTGTACTATTGTACCCCTCTATAGATAGTCTCTATGTCACTTAACCCTCTAACCCGCAAATCTTTAAAAACGGCAGAGAAATGTTTAAATATTTTTTTCTTAGTTAATTATGGCCATCTAAATCGGAAAAAATCATCCAAAAGTCATTTGGTAGCTTCGGTAACCTCCCAGATCAAAAACAGGGAAGAGTGCCTCAAGGCACTTTTGCGGGTTTAGCTTAAAAAAAAACATACTTATTATTTTTTAATTTTTAATCAGTTATTATTTTTTTTTTTTGTTGGTATTCTCTGAAACAGTTGTTTTAGTTTGAACAACACAAATGAATATTCACTTTTCTTGAAAGTGACCTTTTTCAAAATTTGCACCACCTTTTGCCATCTTTCTTCGACAACCAACCGGAAAGTGGTCAATGCTGTCGAAACGGATATCATCAACCGGATGTTTTGCTTTTTCACCAACTCTGCATTGTTCTAATGATCGGTGATAGGCATTTGTGATCTTCTAACTGATTCCACCTGGCTCGTAGTTTCGATCGTCGATATTATCGTCACTACTAAAATCAAGTTCCTCATCCGATTGCACCAATTCCATTATTTCCCGCACCTGTTCATCAGTCAAGACGGATAATTCTGAATGTCTATAAGAGATCGTCCTTTTTAACGATATTTAAAAATATATAACGTATAAAATATAACGAATAAAAATATACACCAAACCGCAACAGTGCCTTGAGGCTCTGATCAGTTTTCGGGTCTAAACACACACATAAATTCGTTTTTTTATAAATTCAATTGAATAAATTGAAAGCAAAATACTGTACCTTTCAAAAAAAAATTTTTTACTCAAATCGGTTTAGAATTTCACCCTTTTTTAATTTTTCTCCTTATCGTTTTTTTTTTTTCTTTTTTCTTTTTTTTCCAATTTTTCACACAAATTTGATAATACTAGCTGAACTCTCTATCACAATGATAAACTTTCGCATACAATCAAACTATATATGTATTGTAACGTTGTTTTCAAGCCGAGGTATTACTCAGTGAGTTACCTGAGTCCAGTCCACAGAAATATTTTATTTATTTAGTGGAACAATAAATGGTTCTTTATTCTATTTAATTTTAAACTTATTTAATATTTCATTTCATTTCATTTCTTAGATATTGGCAGCTCTCTTTTTGTTGGCAGCTTTTGTTAAAATTGTCATACATGCGAGGTTGGTGATCGTTCTAGCGTGAGTTGAATCCTGAGCGAGACGAACGTGAGCTAGGCCGTGAGCGGTAAACGTGAGCTGGGCCGTGAGCGTGATGAACGTGAGCTAAGCCGTGAGCGTGAGCCAGGCCGTGAGCGGTAAACGTGAGTTGGACCGTGAGCGTGAGCGTGATGAACGTGAGCCAGGCCGTGAGCGTGAGCGTGATGAACGTGAGCCAGGCCGTGAGCGTGAGCGTGATGAACGTGAGCCAGGCCGTGAGCGTGAGCTAGGCCGTGAGCGTGAGCTAGACGAACGTGAGTCAGGCCGTGAGCGGTAAACGTGAGTTGGGCCGTGAGCGTGAGCGTGACGAACGTGAGCCAGGCCGTGAACGTGAGTTAGGCCGTGAGCGTGACGAACGTGAGCTAGGCCGCGAGCGTGAGTTAGGCCGTGAGCGGTGAGCGTGATGAACGTGAGCCAGGCCGTGAGCGTGAGCTAGGCCGTGAGCGTGAGCTAGGCCGTGAGCGGTGAGCGTGACAAACGTGAGCCAGGCCGTGAGCGTGAGTGAGGCCGTGAGCGTGAGTGAGGCCGTGAGCGTGAGTGAGGCCGTGAGTGGTGAGCGTGACAAACGTGAGCCAGGCCGTGAGCGTGAGCGTGACGAACGTGAGCTAGGCCGTGAGCGTGAGTTAGGCCGTGAGCGTGAGCTAGACGAACGTGAGCTAGGCCGTGAGCGTGAGTTAGGCCGTGAGCGGTGAGCGTGATGAACGTGAGCCAGGCCGTGAGCGTGAGCTAGGCCGTGAGCGTGAGTGAGGCCGTGAGCGGTGAGCGTGACAAACGTGAGCCAGGCCGTGAGTAGTGAGTCAGGCCGTGAACAGTGAGCGTGACGATCGTGGGCTAGGCCGTGAGCGGTAAACGTGCGTTGGGCCGTGAGCGTGAGTCAGGCCGTGAACAGTGAGTTGGGCCGTGAACAGTGAGTTGGGCCGTGAACAGTGAGTTGGGCCGTGAGTTTGAGCGTGAGCGTTGGTTTTGTAGCAAATAATGTTGGAGGAGCAACGAGATGAGGACGGTTCTCTCACAATGTTGACAGCGGGGTAGTTGACAGGAGGGAATGCCGTCCGTACGCCAACAACAGCCGCCGTTGAATTGTCTAAGAGGGGGCTGGCAGCCGGAGGTAAAACCTTCCCTAGACACTGACAAACACCTCTCTCGAACAATCCCAACAAAAGCAAGCACGGGATGGGAAAGGTTCTCTCACAATGTTGACAGCGGGGTAGTTGACAGGAGGGAATGCCGTCCGTACGCCAACAACAGCCGCCGTTGAATTGTCTAAGAGGGGGCTGGCAGCCGGAGGTAAAACCTTCCCTAGACACTGACAAACACCTCTCTCGAACAATCCCAACAAAAGCAAGCACGGGATGGGAAAGGTTCTCTCACAATGTTGACAGCGGGGTAGTTGACAGGAGGGAATGCCGTCCGTACGCCAACAACAGCCGCTGTTGAATTGTCTAAGAGGGGGTTGGCAGCCGGAGGTAAAACCTTCCCTAGACACTGACAAACACCTCTCTCGAACAATCCCAACCAAGCAAGCACGGGAGGAGGAAAGATAGGAGCTACTCACCAAAATGCCTTTGTCTTCCGTCGTGTGTATCTTCTGCGACTCCGCGAGGAACTGACTGTACTATCGCGTGTGCTTGCCTATTTGAATGCTTTTCTTGTTCTTGTTCGCCTGTGAGCAAGTTCGGCGCCAATCGAACCTCTTCGAACTCTGTTTGAGCGTTCGAGCATATGACACCGTGACGTCTTGAGCTTGTTCGCAGTTGTACGAGTAAAGAGAGCTGCCTATATTTACAATGTTTTCGACATTTTTCTTCTTATCATCTAATTCTTATTTCTTTTTACAGAAAAGTATTATATAATAATTTTACATAAGTAGGAAAGTACTTCATTCATTATTTCTTAATTAATAACAAAAATTATTACAGAAAAATGTTCTTATTGTATAAAAGAAAAATATAAATCAAAGAATAATAAGCAATCAAATCAAAGAATAAAGCAAAGAAAAAATAATAAACAATTCATTTAGTTAATTAACGGAAAATTATAAGTGAAAAGAAAAAATGTTGCGGCGGATGCTTTAATCCGTCGCAGTATGTTAAACAATTCCCAGACAAATGTTGCAGTAAAAAATATACCGTTACGGGCTAAGCGTTATTTTTGCGATGCGTTCTTTGAGGCACTCTTAACGGTTAGAGGGTTAATAGATTGTGTTCTTGCTGAATGCATTTCGCGATTTCGATTAAGGTTGAGTGTACCCTCTCTATTTGGCGGTTCGATTTACTATGTTTAGGGTCACAATAATATATCTTGATTTTTAACCTTTCCATTAGTGTTTTGAATTGCATTGTAGTGAATCCTGGTTAGTTATCAACCATGAGATTCTCTATTTCTGGAAAATTTTGTAAAATTTCCATTACTTTTTCTTGTAACTTTGTTTTGTCGTCTATTTTTTTAATAACTAAATATTTCAAATAAGCATCAATACAAGTTAAGAATTTTAAATTTTGAGCAAAGAAAATACCTAATGTATTTGCATCCCCTCTTTCTTGGGAATTGGAGCCTCTCCAATTGGTATTGTTTTGGGATGTCTATCATATTTGTTTTTATTGCATATTTCGCAGTTTCTGGCATATTCCTTAAATTGCTTTTGCATTTCAGGCCAATAGTATTGATTATAAATTTGTTTTAAGTTTTCTTTATAATTACGATGTGCTCTTATATGAGTTTGTTCTGTTATGGAAATTTGGTCTTCTTTATTTGTAATGTCAATTGCGAAATTTTTCGTATACACAAATTTAATATTGAAATGTAGGAGTAAACTGTTTTTAATTTCATATAAATCTTCTGTCGAACAATGAGTAGCGGTTACAACTTCAGGTTGTAAAAAGTATTCTATGAAGGAAAAGGAAGTAAAAAGTATTGTATTATATGTATGTCTTGTTTTTCCAAAGTTTTTAATTGATTCATGAATTGTGAATCTATTTTTTCCTAAAAGTATCTGTTGTTTGAACTGATTTAATGGTTTGGTTGTTTCTTTTATATGATTATAATCGCTGCTTTCAGCTGAATGTTGGATATCTGAAGAACTATCAGTCATATTATTTAATTGTTGTCTTGAAAGAGCGTCTGCTACTACGTTAGTAGTTCCTGGTTTATATACTAATTTCGGGGAAAATTCTTCTATAAAGGCGTGCCACCTTTTCATTTCAGCGTTCGGGTTTCGTGAAGAAACAGCAAAGGTCAGTGGTTGATGATCTGTGTGAATTTCTAGATCTCTAACACCGTATAAATAATTTCGAAAAGTTTTTAAGGCCCAAACAATGGCGTATAGTTCCTTCTCATTAGTCGCGTAATTTTGTTCTGTTAAATTTAACGTTTTGGAGATAAATGTTATCGCTTTACCTTTCTGACATAGTACTCCTCCTATTGCAGTGTTTGATGCATCAGTTGTCAAAAGAAATTTCTTATTAAAATCTGGTTGTGTTATTTCGACTTGATTGGTCAGTAATTCTTTTAATTTATTGTAAGCGCTTATCGCTTGGTCGTCTAATTTTATTTCTACTTTTTCTGGCATATTCTGAGAAACTCTTCCGTTTTCTCCCGATAAATGTTTAGTTAAAGGTTTTGTTATAGTCGCGTAATCTTTAATGAATTTACGATAATTACGATACGTAATATCCTTTCGATAATACCTTACGATAATATCCTTACGATAATATCCTGCCTAAAAAGCTTCTTAATTGTCTTAGAGTCGCTGGTATGGGATATTCCCTAATTGTTTCGATTTTTTTTGGATCTGTTTTTATAATACCGTGGGCAATTCTGTAACCCAGAAATTCTACTTCTTCTTCAAAAAATTTTGAATTCTCAAACGATATTTTTATATTCGCATTTCTAAGTGTATTTATTATTTTTTTAAGATCTTTTAAATGTTGTTCTAATGTCATCGAGTATATTATTATGTCGTCAATGTAAACATGACATATTTTCCCTACATATTCCCTTAAAATATTGTCCATGGCCCTCTGAAAAATATTGGGGGCATTCTTTAACCCGAATGGCATTTTTAAATATTCGTATTTGCCATTGTTTACTGAAAACGCTGTTTTCTCTATATCTTTCCCTGACATAAGGACTTGATGAAATCCTGATTCTAAATCGATTGTGGAGAAGAATTTTGCTTTTCCCAAATTTAATAGTATTACGTTGGTATCTGGTATAGGATACCGATCTGATACCGTTTTCATTTAGTTTTTTGTAATCAATTACCATTCGTAATTTTGGTGTACCATCTTCATTGGTACCTTTCTTAGGTACAACCCATATTGGCGAGTTGTAAGGACTTTTGCTCTCTCTTATAATTCCTTCATTTAACATTTTCTTTATTTTTTTATTGACAAAACTATTTACCGACAGTGGATAAGGATACTGTTTACTCCATATGGGAGTTTCAACAGTTGTGCGTATTTCAGCTTTGATGTTCGTTCTGAACGGTAAATTTAAATTTATGCCTGAGTGACTATTTTCTATCTCAGACCTTATAGATTTTTTAATGTATTCTATGTCCCTTACTTCCTTTGGTTTACTAAAAATATTATTTTGCTCACTTATATCCTTTTCTGATAAAGCTTTTCCCATATGGCAATATGGCCATATGCCATTAGGCAAATCTTCTGAAGCTAAAAAGAATAGTATGTTTGACAGGGGCTCGTTCAGCCCTGTAATAAATATGCGTAAAGCGTTCTGACGGTTTTTGTTATTTAACTCTTTTGTTAAAGCGGAAGTTGTTCCGTGAGTCATGATGGTTTTATTAATTAATAGGGTTAATTTCTTATTCACTTCATTATAAAAATCGATCAATGACTCATGTCCTTGTCTAAGAATACAAAATTCTTGTTCTATAATGTGAATTGGCCGCTTGTCGGCATAGCAAAAATCTAATCTTGCTATTATGGCATCAAAGTTTAGTACTGTGCCATGATTTGTGAGGGCGTCATTGGCCTGTCCCATTATTTTATTTCGTAGAATTGTAAGCGCTGCAAAATATTTGCGACTTCCTCTTATATATAAGCTAATTGAGTTGTTTGCTGCTTATCGCCAGCTAACATATGTATTATTCTTGCCGGAAAATTCAGGCAACGATTTGATGGTATCTAACGCCTCATTACACGTTACTTGTTCATCAATTGATTGAGTGGTATATTCTGCTACCTCATTACTCTTTGTAATGATTTTGGATTGCTTCCTCAAGGAATCCAATTCTGATCTTAACGAATTAATATTAGTCGCGATTAGGCGGGAGATTAAGTCTTCCGCTTGAGACGTAAATGGTCTGTTGGTTAATGTGTGTGTGTGGCTTGTAGTAATTTTTGCGAAGTTATTGATTAGAAAGTCCACGATTAAAAATGATTTAATTATATTTTATTTAAAAAATTGTTATAAACATTAAATTTCAACTTAAATTAAGTTTTTGTTTTAGAATAATTATATTCTTGCTTTGTTTGATTTTAGGCTTTTGTAAAATTTTACAGATAGAAAGGACTTCTTTTCCTTCTTTGTACAATTTGTTCAGATCCTCGTTTGGATCTTGTTGGTTTGGGTTTTAGTCCAGGCACATAAACCAGGACTAAGAGTTGAACTGACAATTCAGCACTTGAACTGATTGTCTTAAATTGGAAATTGATTTAGGCAACAAATTGACAATGAACTTATGCGTAATTATTCACTTAGATGATTTTTTATCATTACTTAATCTGTTATCAGTATAAATTAGTACACATTACTCTTAATGATGTAAGCAATTCATGGGGCGCATACAATTTTGCCTTCAAACTTTTGTATTTATCTAATGTTTCTTTTTGTAACAATTTACAATAAAAATTTTTACGCTTACTGTGGTCCTATTTAATTACTCTTATTGGTTCACTTGATTGTTGATATTCGTTCTTTTTTTTCTGCTTTCAGGATACTTGGTTGTTGTCGTTTATGGTTTACTTTTCTCCTTTTTCTTTTGAGGATACTTGATTGTTGTCGTTTATTGTTTACTCTTCTCCTTTTGTGAGGATACTTGATTGTTGTCTAATGATGAATCCACTTTCTATTCGGTGGTGTTATTTTCAATCGTTAGAGTTGTTGAGTGGTGTGGTCTTGGCACAAAAATATGCTTTCCTGTTGCACTTAATATTGCACTTGTGTCTATACGCGTCGGTTCGTTAAGCTAGATATATCTTTTTTTATTTTGTGCCCCACGTTGGGCGCCAATTAATTTTTCTTCTTGAGAGTTGGAGTTTTTAAAAAGACTTTATTTTCTGTCACTTAACATTCTAGTGTTATACAAGAGTTGTGATCTGGAACTTAAGAGCTGCAAACTGGAACTTAAGAGCTTCGATTTCGAACTGATGGTTTGCTGTAACTTACTTAAAAATGAAACCTCTCTATTTATAACAATTGATTGGACTTTAGATTTAATTTGAGAACGTTAAAGATTTTGATTCTAAACAAGCATTTGAGCTCTAGGAGAATAATTTGGATATTTGAATCCTATGCGAAAATTGTGAAGGTGTCAAATACTGCTATTTGATTTTATGGAAAATTACTTATAATGACAAGCAAGATATGGTTTATGTTGCCTAGCGATTGCAACCAATTTCTAATGGACTTTTACGTTAAACAGGGTACCTTAACTTGTATGCTTAAGTTCTATTTGTAAGGGGTGAGTCCCAGTAGATTTAATTAAATTATTACATGCCTTATCAAGCCGTCATTCGCAAAGAAAATTTAACAACAAAGTTGAGAGTCGTGTTTGACGTATCAGCCAAAACTTCCAACGACCGTAGTCTCAATGATATAATCAAAGAATATGTAATAAATAGAAGGCGCATCTCATACATGTTTCAGAGCAAAAAAGTTTCTACGTCCATGTTGCGCAACATTCTTCGTACGCCCATGTTTCGCATTATCATAGATTTTACGGCAGCTTCTTTTATCAGCATCAAAGCCGGTAGCAATTTAGCCTTCGCCGTAATTACATAGTCTTTGCTAGTGGCTAGAGTAGCTTGCTCGCAGGCGGAAGGGCCTGGGTTCAAAACTGGGTGCGGGAGTAGTTATAAAAAATATCGTTGCGTCTATTTTTTCAATTTAAAAATAATTTTCTAATTTTTGTACAGTCATCTTTTTATTCGCTTGGGGCGAATTCACATGGGCGTTCACTTTTTTTATTAAATTAAAACACTTTTGAACATTTGAACTATATTTCTTTTAGAATTAGAACTATAAACTTCTAATTCAATAAAAAAGGGATATACGAAATGTTCAAACTTCCAATTTAATAAAGTATTTTACAAAATGTTCATACATATAGAAAATGTTGAAATTTAATAAAGTAAGGTTTCAAATAAAATATTTATAGTATTTATTATAAATTAATTAAAAAATTGTTTTGAAAAATTAAATTTCAAAAATTATTAAAATTAAGAAATACGCAATATTTACTAAATTAATAAAATTAATAAATACACAATATTTATTGCTTGTAAACTGTTAAAAATTTTCAGAAAAATTATCTGGTTAATCTAAAAAAAATTTTACAATGATTTTCATTTCCAATTTCTCATATCGCGTAATATAAGAAATCCTGAAATGGATTTTCAATTTTAAGTTGCAAAAATTTCTAGCTGAGGCCGCAAGCGCCGTCAACCTTGGTTATGGCCAACACAAGACCAAAGCAAACACAGACGTATAAAATTACCCAACACAAGCAGGAAGCAACTGTACTTGGCAAAAGCGACGAAACGGAAGGGTAAGAAATACACATGAAATGCATTTGGCTCGGCGATGGACGAAGATCATATCATGTGTATCGTATGTGTGTGCCTGTTCTTGCCTATTCTTTGCTAGTAAGCAAATGTTTGGAAAGAGAAACGAAGAGGGAAGAGAAGCAATTCAATGAATGGCAAGAGCTCGGGCAACGATACTTGTCGTGTGTATTACCTACGGCAAAAGTTTATATGTTGCTAGTACTTCTTTGCCTACCGACCGACCGCATCTGTTGCGAAAAATTGAAACATTTTCGTCATGCGCCTTCTATGTACTGTATATTCTTTGATATAATGCTAATAGGTCCGAAACTATATGTATATACAATTATACATATGTATATCTATATATGTATATTTAATATCATCCTCAAGTGGCGATTGTGGCGAAACGTTATATCAGCTAATGTAGAAAAAATGTATCGGCAAATACAAATGGGTTGGTAACGAAATCCCGAAAGACAAAATCCCGAACGACAAAATCCCGAAATGACAAAATCCCGAATTCGGGATTTTGTAATTCGGGATTTTGACTGTCTCCCATACAAATAGCTGAGGAAGACCAGACCTAACAGCATATATTAGGGAGAGAAAATAAAAAAATGGTAATCATATAATACAAATTAAAAACAGTCACATACGGCACAGCTGCTGCATCGTTTCTTGCAATTAACACATTGCCAAAATAGCTGATCTCTATACCGGTGATATTGCTATCACATGTAGGTGGGCGGAGTCGACAACAAGTCGACAGACGAAATTGTTTATTAAGAAACCATTTCGTGCTGAGGCCAGTAGATTGCTCTGTTATAATAGAATGAGTATTAGTTGGGTTACTGCTCTATTAAAGGGGCGTGGCAACTTCTAATATCATCTACACAAGATGGGTCTTGCGTAAGAATGAAGTTTGCAGGCTTTGCCAGGAGGAAGCAGAGACGGCGAACGACATTGCGTGTCACTGTCCGGGATTGGCAAGCATCAGGTTCTTAATCTTTTGCCATCAATTTATTAAGGGCGGGTTGAAGTAGCCTAGCTTTAAGAGCATGCTTGAATTGACACGTAATCTGGTTATGAGGAGGGGGATCGATTTGTTCGGTCGACCACATAAACCGATGCCGTGGAGGGGACGAAAAGGGACCTACTTATTTTGGTCTGTTTTGATTATCCCTGCTAGAGAGGTGGTTCAGTGGTTCAGTGGGTAGTCTTCCTGTGATAGTTGGAGCCCCACACTACTAATCGAACCTGTGTACAACTGGATAGTTGAGCGGTCGACTGGTGTGCGTAATAAATAGCATTTTCATGCTCTCTAAAAAATAAATAAATAAATCAGCTTTAATTTTATCGACCTAGCAACAACATCACATACGGTGGGCTTAACTTCATCGATTTTGCATACCTATTTAAGTTTTGAATCAGAAATCAACTGTCTTCTCATCAATTTGAAGAAAAGAGAACGTCGGGGAAATCACTTGGAGCCGGAGAGTCACTGAGAGTGGGTGTAGAGAGTACATTTCTTCAAATTTGAAATCTTCGCTTGCTGTCTTATTGTCATTTTTATGTGTATAACAGAGGGGGGAAATGGCGGCAAAAGTGACCAGCAGGAAAGTTTTGTTTCACAAAGTTTATATTTTAACAATTTTATAGTTTAATCCACGTTTCAACTTTATTAGGCACAATTACCACAGGACCACGTATTTAGACAAGTAATTTCAAAAGGACTCGATTTACAAGCAAACAGATAACATTAAAAATCGTAGGGTATTAACGAGCACTAACAGAAACACGTCTACTCGATAAAAGACAATATCTTTGAATTTCTCTTCGAAATATTGCAAAATAACGAAAGAACTCGAAACACAATGGCGCAAAACATTTCGCTTACACACCCATTACATCTTCTCCTCACCAACGAGATACCCCAAATTCGCACACTTTTTTCTGAACTAACCCCTAAAATAAAAAAGAAACGTTCGCTAAATTTTATTGGCATGGCCTTGAAATGGATTGCCGTTAGCCCAGACCACCACAACTACGACGACTTAGAAATAATAAATAAAAACAAAAAAAAATTATAAGAAAATAATGACAGGCAAGTAATAATAAACAAAAAATTTATAGAGAAGATTAATGAGATAAGTAATAAAATTAATGAAATACTAAAAAATATCTAGAATAACGAAAATGTAAAATTAGAAATAGGGCTTAAAATAAAGTATAAGTTGCAATCAATTAAGGGAGAACTTATTAATATTGAATATGCACTGAGCAAAGTGAAATATTGTAAATTCATTTATATTGTCTGCTTTACAAATAAACACAATTAAAAGAATTATTGAGAAAGAAAAAATACCATATATTAGTATTGAAGAAGAATTAGAATTTACTGACATCAAAATGCCAACAAAGATTTTTGTGAAAAAATAAGACTCAAAGGAGGAAAATAATAAGATTGATTCTGTAATAAAATACTAAAATACTATTCGTGTACTATTAGTATTAAAAATATTAATAATATGAAAATAATCTTACAGAAATAATAATTGTAATAGTTGCTCGAATTTATCGATTAAAGTGCGCACAGCGGTCTCAGAAGGAGCCTGATTACGAGGAAAAGCTGCTAGAATTTTACGAAGTGATACAGTAAAATGTTCACCATTTTGATAGTAAATGTTCACAATTAAAATTCGTTGTTCAACAGTGTAGCGTTCCATGGTAATTTCCTAATTTCCCAAGCTTTACTACATAAATTTCAAAGGATGACAGCTCAATTCTTGAGCCAATTTACTTCCTAACCTCAAATTTGTCCACCCGAAGTAATCTTATTCATCGTAAATCGTAAAATCTTATTAATCGTTAAATTGTACACGTGTTAACGCTGACGACATTAACATCATAGAGAAGTTACAACCTGGAATATATGTATTTCTGAATCACTACAATGGTTCAATTGCATTAGACGATCGGTCACTAGAACTGAGTGGCACATTCGTAATAAAACACAACAACCCCACCATTATATTTAAAAAAGAGTCTTTGTGACGGCCACAATTCTTTACGAATTCTGGCGCACACAATAATCAACACAGTTTACATTTTTTTTAATTTGCTTATGAAACCACTTGTATTTGCTTACTTTGTTTTGTAAACCAAGCTAAATTCATTTACTTACCATTGTCAAATATATGTATGTACGTACTCGACATAATGTACATACATGATAAGAATAGATAAATAAGTGTACGCGAGAGAGAGAGAGACGACTGTAGTCATTTCGCGAAACTCACCACTGGGAAGAAGAGTTGGTGGGTTGTCTAAGACATGACAAGCGGACGAGAAGTCAGTCGGCTACGGGCACACATCGTACGGACGTCACCAAGAAACGCACTACTACGCGACGAATCGAAATCGGGACTTGCATATCGGCGAACTAGCGCGAATTTACAGACAGCCGGGAATAGTAGAGAGTGAGAGAACATAATTAAGGATCGGTAAACTTGCGCGTTTCATTTATCTTTTCTCTCGTGTCCTTCGATTCACAATGGATCATCGCACGGCCTCAGGGTCAACGGTTTTGCAGATTTCACGGCCTCAGGGTCAGAAACTGCACGCTTTTCTCAATCGACTCACTCTCAACTCGGAAATTCAAACGCCAATCATTCCCTCCATGGGCTCGTCAGAGTAGTACTTAGTCCCTTCACTTAGATTTGATTGGCGATCGTTTCCCCTTTTATACTCGAACATTACGCGCGTATCCGCCGCGCACACGCTCATCGCACTTACGACCGCGGTGCACGCACACATTTATCTCCGCTACGCGTATAGTCACCGCACGCACGCCCACTGTGTACGCACACGCGCTTCTGCTCGCCGTGTACGCGCACGCTACACGTACGCTTGCTGTTCGCACACTCGCTACGCATACGTCCACTGCACGTGCGTTCGCTATATACGCTGCCATTACGCTTGCGCACATCGCACGTACGCTCGCCGCGCGTAAATCTGCTACGCGCGAATTTATTACTCGGAAGATCTTAAGTCCAGAAGGTACGGTGGAAGAACTTCGGAAACGCCTTACAATTTCTAACGCTACCGAAAGCCACGATGAAATTACGGCAAGTCGCCTAGAAGATCTAGAGAGGAAACACCGCAGAAGTATCTCGCCAGGATCGGAAGGCGCAGCACTAGTTGCGCCTCCCTCCAGCTAAAAATCCCAGAACACGAGCACCTGCTAGTTCATATACCCTCAGCACCGATCAGTGTATTCTCACCGCAAATGAAGAAAGCGACCTTAGAACCTACACAGAACATACAAGTTGCAACGAATTATTCACCCCGGGTGACTAGGCCATACGCAATCGCCACAGAGCCAATTCGTGCCGAGCTCACAGTCGTCCTCGGCGTATATCGTCCCATTAATAGACCGAGTACATAAATGGGGAGTGAAATATAATGGCGAAGTTAACCCCTTGGCATTCATTGAGAGGATCGAAGAACTGGTAGAATCCTACGCGTGCGACGCGAATCTACTTCCCAGGGCAATGCCAGAACTTCTTCAAGGTAGAGCTCTAGAGTGGTACCGAAGCAACAATCTCCGCTGGTCTAGGTGGAGTCAGTTTAAGAACGGCTTCCTGAAGTTTTTCCTTCCTCCGAGATACTTCGAGAAGCTTGAGGACAACGTTCGGCAGAGATACCAACAAACAAATGAACTATTTCGAGATTACGTGGTCGCACTTCAGGGAGTCATGCGTCACACGCACTTGAGCCGAACTCAACAATTAGAAAGGGTATATCGAAACAGCCACCGAGAAATTCAGCTTTACGTCAAACGCAAAGAGTTCACCACTCTCTCAGAGCTCATTGACCTGGTCGGAGATTTCGAAAATCTAGTCGTCAACGGTGAACCACGACCGAGCCAAACACCAATCGATCCGAACATTATACATAGACAAGTTGTCGAAACAAGTATCAACGTTAGCGCCGCCTGCAGACGTTGCGGCCAAGAAGGCCATCGAAAAGCCGAATGCTGGAACTCGGTACTATATCACCGCTATGTTTGCGGACGCAGAAATACGCTCACAAAGGAATGCTGCCGAAGGCAGAAGGGAAACGAGCAGGGTCCCCGCATGAACCGAGGCAATGCGGAGACGTCGAGTCGGAGCCCTCGAACCCACTAATGTCACTACGTCTCGCAGACCAACGCATAATGGGCACAGTCGCCCTAGACGACTGCCTGATGCACGCGATTATCGACACTGGGGCGAGTCGAAGTTTTATTGACGATTACTTCGCACAGACGCTTCAAAACTCTAGCAACATCATTCCCGCCAGGGCAATAGTCATCATGGCAAACGGCCAAACTCAGACCGTCGACAGGGCGTTGGATGTCAACGTTTCCGTTGACAATGAAACCCACCGTATGGCTATCCTCATCCTTTCGAAAGTCGTCAATGACCTCATCCTGGGGCTGGACTTACTTTCTGGAGTCGTGGCTGTCCTCGAATTCGCGGGGTTAACGGTAAGGCTACGCTCGCCGACTCAGGCTCAAGGGGACGTACGCGCGAGTCTGTCTCAGATACTCAAGGCTCCTACGGAGGAAGAGAAGATTCAGGAATTTCTATGGGTCGAACTACAACAGTGCGAAGCTGTGCAAGGCGTAACGATTGTCGCAGAGCACAAAATCGTGATGCGGGATGATAGGCCTATCAAACAGAGATACTACCACCGTAATCCTGCTATGCAAAGGATCATTGATGACGAGGTGGACGACCTCATAGCTAAAGGATGTATCGAGCCATCGTAGAGTCCCTACAGCGCACCAAAAGCCTTGGTCAAAAAGAAGACTGGCCAATGGCGCTTGTGTGTGGACTACCGACAACTCAATGCTCAGTCAGTCCCGGACGCTTATCCACTCCCGCGGATCCAACCCATCCTAGATAAATTGCGAAATGCTAAGTACATCAGCACTATTGACGTGAAAAACGGTTATTGGCAAATCCCAATGGAAGCTGCAAGCAAAGCCTACACATCATTCACAGTACCCGGTCGCGGACTCTACCAGTGGACGGTGATGTCCTTCGGCTTACACTCGGCGGGTGCAACTTTCCAACGGGCTTTGGATTGATTGGTTGATTGGAGTTGAGAACCCACACAACTAGAATTCGGAAAAATTTTTTCCCCGGTCAACCTACTATGATGAATTACGCGGGTAGGTATGTTGGAAAACGTAAATTTTTAAGGAAAATTTGCTGCGTTTGTTCATCTGATAATACGATTATTATTCACGTTAAAGAAGTTCTTGACTATTTTTGTATTATGCAGCTTTAAACTGAGGGTTAGTCGTATTCTTTAAGGATAAATTTAATAGTTATATGTTTTAGGAATAATTTATAAATACAATCTTAAAAAAAAAAAAAAATTTTTTTCCTTTTTCAACTTCACAAGAAAAAAACTTAAATGTCGCCTCATGTCCTCTCTCTGAAATTTATATATATTATACGCGCGTTCATCTATTTTAATTTGGTAAAAAATTTCATTGCGATATATTTGCACATCTATGTTTTTCCCCTACGTTCTAAAGGATGAGGGCATACATATTCACTTTGCCCTTCCGTTTGTAACGCAGTAAAAAAGGCGTGGCAGGTACAAAAATTTATATATATTCTGGCTCAGAATCACCTCCTGAATCAATTTAGCTTATCCGTTCGTATGTCTGTCTGCCGGTCTGTCCGTCAATCTGTCCGCCTGTGGAAATAACAATTGCAGGAGAACGAATAAGTATCGTCATGAAATTTGGTACGAATATTCTCGGTTATCCTAGGCTGTTTGGTATTGAAAATAGGGAAAATCGGACTAGTGCCACGCCTACTTTTTATAGGGAATATGAATTCATCCGTGCTTAGAGCTCAATTTCTCAGTAAAAGGAATTTTAAGCTAAAATTTTATTTCCGGGACCACCATCTCAGTCAGTCCCGGACGCTTATCCACTCCCGCGGATCCAACCCATCCTAGATAAATTGCGAAATGCTAAGTACATCAGCACTATTGACGTGAAAAACGGTTATTGGCAAATCCCAATGGAAGCTGCAAGCAAAGCCTACACATCATTCACAGTACCCGGTCGCGGACTCTACCAGTGGACGGTGATGTCCTTCGGCTTACACTCGGCGGGTGCAACTTTCCAACGGGCTTTGGATTGATTGGTTGATTGGAGTTGAGAACCCACACAACTAGAATTCGGAAAAATTTTTTCCCCGGTCAACCTACTATGATGAATTACGCGGGTAGGTATGTTGGAAAACGTAAATTTTTAAGGAAAATTTGCTGCGTTTGTTCATCTGATAATACGATTATTATTCACGTTAAAGAAGTTCTTGACTATTTTTGTATTATGCAGCTTTAAACTGAGGGTTAGTCGTATTCTTTAAGGATAAATTTAATAGTTATATGTTTTAGGAATAATTTATAAATACAATCTTAAAAAAAAAAAAAAATTTTTTTCCTTTTTCAACTTCACAAGAAAAAAACTTAAATGTCGCCTCATGTCCTCTCTCTGAAATTTATATATATTATACGCGCGTTCATCTATTTTAATTTGGTAAAAAATTTCATTGCGATATATTTGCACATCTATGTTTTTCCCCTACATTCTAAAGGATGAGGGCATACATATTCACTTTGCCCTTCCGTTTGTAACGCAGTAAAAAAGGCGTGGCAGGTACAAAAATTTATATATATTCTGGCTCAGAATCACCTCCTGAATCAATTTAGCTTATCCGTTCGTATGTCTGTCTGCCGGTCTGTCCGTCAATCTGTCCGCCTGTGGAAATAACAATTGCAGGAGAACGAATAAGTATCGTCATGAAATTTGGTACGAATATTCTCGGTTATCCTAGGCTGTTTGGTATTGAAAATAGGGAAAATCGGACTAGTGCCACGCCTACTTTTTATAGGGAATATGAATTCATCCGTGCTTAGAGCTCAATTTCTCAGTAAAAGGAATTTTAAGCTAAAATTTTATTTCCGGGACCACCATCTTAGACGAAAATATACTCAAAAAAATGGGCGCGGTCCGCCCACTGGTATACCATACCATATAATGAGGTGTTCGTTGAGAAAAGCGGTGTTGTAAACGAGTTAATAGATAAAAATTTACTATCTGTAAATAAAATGAAAGTAGGTGTCACCCGCCCACTTTTTGTCATCAATTCGAAAGATGCGGGTGTAGGTTATATGAGCTTCAGCCAGACCGAAGTTAAAACTCTTACTTGTTTTACATACACCATCATATACTTTCTGTGTCGTCAGTGTCTTCACACGAACCATTCACTGAATCGTTCAAGTCACTCCTATGTAAATTATATACATTTGTAGTGTTGTATGTTGTATGTGTATCGGGGGGGAGTAATAAAGCTAGAACTTTTTTCGTCTAAGATGGTGGTCCCGGAAATAAAATTTTAGCTTAAAATTCCTTCTACTGAGAAATTGAGCTCTAAACACGGATGAATTCATATTCCCTATAAAAAGTAGGCGTGACACTAGTCCGATTTTCCCTATTTTCAATACCAAACAGCCTAGGATAACCGAGAATATTCGTACCAAATTTCATGACGATACTTATTCGTTCTCCTGCAATTGTTATTTCCACAGGCGGACAGATTGACGGACAGACCGGCAGACAGACATACGAACGGATAGGCTAAATCGATTCAGGAGGTGATTCTGAGCCAGAATATATATAAATTTTTGTACCTGCCACGCCTTTTTTACTGCGTTACAAACGGAAGGGCAAAGTGAATATGTATGCCCTCATCCTTTAGAATGTAGGGGAAAAAACATAGATGTGCAAATATATCGCAATGAAATTTTTTACCAAATTAAAATAGATGAACGCGCGTATAATATATATAAATTTCAGAGAGAGGACATGAGGCGACATTTAAGTTTTCTTCTTGTGAAGTTGAAGAAGGAAAAAAAATTTTTTTTTTTTTTTTAAGATTGTATTTATAAATTAATTTAAAACTAAACTTAAATTAAATAAAGAACTGACATGTATGCATGTATTTGTGTAAATAAAATAAAATAAAATAATTTTTATTAAAAATGTCTACTTTGATTAAATTTACACTTACTGTCCTCATATCGGTTTGTCAGCAAACATTAATTTTTTTGAAAACCGTACCACTTAGAACCATACGGTTTTCAACATTTTAACAAGAATTTCTTAGGATATTTTGTTAAAGAAGAAAAAATTTCTTACTTACCTGTTTTTCCTATTTTCTTCGGTTCAACAACTGTTTTTACGTGTTTTCTATACATTTTTTCCCCCCAACCGGCTAAACGGGGGGAGAAGCAACCCCGCTCCCATACAATTTTTTTCTTGTCACAACCTAACAAATACAAAAAACCAAAAAAATAATTTTGTCCAGCTAGCTTGTTCTAGACGAATCACTGTGCGTCGTAAGCGAACGCGGGATACACAACGATCCTGACAAAATCAGCGCTATCAGAGAACTCCAACCCCCAACAAACGTGCGGGAGTTACGTAGGTTCCTCGGCGTCGTGTCGTGGTACTGAAGATTCGTGCCCGATTTCGCACCAGTCACGCATTCCCTCACCGCCTTACTTCGGAAAAGCAAACACTTTAAGTGGGCCGCCGAACAACAACAAGCATTCGACGAGATCAAAAATTGTCTGACCGAAGCCCTCGTCCTCGCATGTCCCGATTTCCAACAGAGGTTTTTTCTTCAAACGGACGCTTGCGATTACGGTATCGCGGCGGTCCTGACCCAAAACCTGGACGCAAGATGCGTTAGTATGTGGAAGGTTACTCTTTCACCATCATTACCGACCACCTGTCTCTAAAATTGCTGAACTCCATTGACAACCTCTCTGGACGGCTCGCCCGCTGGGCTCTCGAGTTACAACAACATCAGTACAATATTCAGTACTGGCGTGGCAAGCAGAACGTCGTAGCCGACGCCTTGTCCCGACAACCGGTGGAAGTTGCATGTGTGACGATAGTAGAAGAGAATAAAGGAAACCAGTGCAGTTGGTAAGAAAACAAGAAGAACGACGTCGTCACACAGCCCGGAAAATTTCCTGACTTTTGCGTGCAGAATGATCGTCTGTATCGTCACATTCCAGGTAACGATACACCGTGGAAAATGTGCGTACCTAATTACTCTCGAAAACAAGTACTGGAAGAATGTCACGACGCGCCTACTGAGGGTCACCTCGGGACGAGAAAAACCATCGCTCGCATAAATGACAGATACTATTGGCCTGGTATGCGTCGAGAAATGAAGAGATACATCAGCAACTGCCAAGTCTGCCAACGCTACAAAGCCAGCCAAATGAAACCGGCGGGGAAAATGCTCACCAAACTGGTTGAGGACCCTTTGGTTACAGTCTCCGCCGATTAAGTAGGCCCATTTCCGAGGACAAAACACGGAAACAGCATGCTATTGGTATTCGTGGACAAATTTTCGAAGTGGGTAGAAAGAACACCTGATCAAGACGTTCCGAGATAGAATTTTGTCTCGTTTTGGTGTACCGAAAATCCTAATCTCGGATAACGGGGTCCAATTCACCAGCCGGAACTTCCAGAAGTATCTCAAAGATATCGGGGTACAGCAACAGCGCACGGCGCCGTACACGCCGCAGAAAAATCCTACCGAACGAACCAACCGAACGTTTAAAACAATGATAGCCCAATTTACCGGAGAACAACAGAATACGTGGGATGATCTGCTACCCGAACTGAGCCTTGCGATTAATTCTAGTGTGTCCGAGTCCACCGGATATAGTCCCACTTACCTAGTCCAAGGCAGGGAACCACGTCTGCCACACGCTCTCTATGATCAGTTTACCTCGGGAACGGGCCGAGACGAAGTGAACGCTGATGAGCACGCTCAGAAACTGAAGAAAATTTTCCTCATAGCTCGCCAAAATATGGAGAAGGCGACCGAAAAACAAACAAAGCATTATAACCTCCGGCGGCGAAACTGGAGACCCACCATCGGCTAACAGGTAATACTGAGGCAACACCCATTATCGAAAGCAACTGACAACTTTGCAGCGAAATTAGCACCCCGTTAGCACCACAGTGAAATCTTTTGTGTCCCCAGTTATCGTGAAACTCAAAAAAGGAGGAGAAAAACTCGAGCGGACAGCCCATATTTCAGACCTGAAAGTATACCACTCCGAAGCACAGGGTGACGATCCAGGATATGGGGATACACCCAACGTGTCACCAAAAACGAATTCTACCTTACAACCAACTGCATGCACACCCCATCAACCAATCCTGAGAAGAGCCGTCGCCTATAAAAAGAAGCGAACACCAGCAGCAACAGTCAGTAGTCACTTTTACATCGCAGTGAACACAACGTTAATAACGATGCAGGAGGAAGACAAGAAATTCAACCGTACACGCGCGCAGTTCCGCCGCCACCTAGCGGAAGAACAAGAACGTCGACCGAGGACGCACCTACTGAGCCCAGAGTGGAGGGCGACCATCGACGATCCCCAGGCCAAGGTCCTCGAGTGAGACTTCACCGAGCCAGTGCCATGGAGGTTAACCCTGACCCCGGAGACAACGCTAAAGCACCATCGACTTCCCGAGCGTCACACTGCCAGGGTCCCCGAAACTTTCCCCGGACCAGGCGCGACGTGCCTAGAGGGGGAGTACAACCCCATTGAAACTGGAGAGGAGGGCACACCCCCAGTGAACGAGGGGGATGAAAACGACATGTCGACAGGGGAAGTGGAAGACACGAGCTGTGCAAGCGAAGCCGAAGTGAGCCGAAGTGACCCCCCCACCAGTGAGGAGTCCGATGTCGAGACGGAAGACGAAGGCCCCGCCTGCGCGACGATCCTGACGGATTTACACAAGACCATGTGGCAGGGGCGTGGAAGCCTTAACTATTGTGTGGAGACGCGTACTGTTCTGACGGTGTTCGACCCACAATACGCCCCAGAACACGCCGGCTTTGGCGACCCAGTAGTGGAATTTCCCTTCTCCCCACGTAGAGAGGCCATAGAGGAGCCGCCTCCGTCGACGACCACTCCGACCCCGACACCAACAACGCCCCCACGACTCGAGATGCCCGCTCGACAAGAGGAAAACAACCCTCCGCCATCGCCACTGCCAATCGTCCTCGACGAGGAAGATTTACGCTTGGTCACGGAAATTGAAGAGGCGTTGAAACCAAGAGAGAACCGAGGGACTTCAGAGACTATGCGCGAGGAGGGGACGAACAAAACCCTTTCTGTAAATGACGATGGCTCCGACGAATTGCAGGCTATTCACACCACGATGTCTACCATGTCAGATGAGGCAACACCCGGTATCCCGACGGAAGATTTCAATGCTGGCAGTGTTTCCGCTTGCCGCCCCACTTCTTCCATGGGGTCGCCTCCGTCACCACCGAAGGACGACGACTGGGTGAGAAGCCTACAGTAGGCAATGGACCTCATCATCGGGATGGAAGGGGCAAATCCTGCTTAACTCGTTTATCCAGAGGACCAGCCGATGCTGCAACAAGCCATAGCAAAGCTGAAGCGCGAACATGTGCCAGGCCGCAGCCGTTATCAGAAACGAGTCATCGGCGGCAGAACATACACGCTAAAGATGACACGCGGCGGCGCTGTAACCTACCGTCTGCACTAATGAGAGGAGCAGGTAGCGTGGTGACCACAATACTGTCGCGTATTCGCGCCAAAAAATAATTTACATTTTTATACCCTACACCCGAAGGGATGAGGGTATATTCACTTTGTGCTTCCGTTTGTAACGCATTAAAGGAGGCGTGGCAGGTATAGAAAAGTATATATATTCTGCCTCAGAATCACCTCCTGCGTCGATTTAGCCCTGTCCGTCCGTCTGTCTGTCTGTCTGTCCGTCTATCTGTGGAAATCACGATTACAGGAGAACGAATGGAGGTATCATCATGAAATCTGGTACGAATATTCTTTGTTATCCTACGCTGTTTGGTATTGAAAACGGAGAAAATCGGACCAGTGCCACGCCTACTTTTTATAGAAAATATGCACTCATCCGTGCTTATAGCTTAATTTCTTAGCTTGTAGACCGAATTTTCAGCTAAAATTTTATTTCCGAGTCCACCATCTTAGACTAAAATATATACTAAAAAATGGGCGTGACACGCCCAATTATATACTATACCATATAATGAGGTGTTAAGCACGAAAAACGGTGTTGTAGATGAGTTAATAGAAAAAATTTACTCCCTGTAAATTTAAAAAAAGTAGGTGTCACCCGCCCACTTTTTATCACTTCGACAGATGCGGGTGTAGGGTATATGAGCTTCGGCCAGGCCGAAGATAACGCTCTTACTTGTTTCCTTTTTCTTTTTTCTTCTTATCATGTACATATCAGAATAATAATTAATTTAATACTAAAATGAATTTAAACTGAAAATTAATTTTAAGTTAAGCATTCTTCCATTTTCATTCGCCTTCGCTGTACTAGGAAACCTATCGTACCGCCTTCATTAAAACGAAAGAGGGGAGGTAATGTGACGGCCACAATTCTTTACGAACTCTGGCGCAAACAATAATCAACACAGTTTTCTTTTTTTTTTAATTTGCTTATGAAACCTTTTGTATTTGCTTACTTGTTTTGTAAACCAAGCTAAATTCATTTACTTACCATTGTCAAATTGTCGAGTACGTCATAATGTACATACACACATGATAAGAATAGATAAATAAGTGTACGCGAGAGAAAGAGACGACTGTAGTCATTACGCGAAACCCTCCACGGGGAAGAAGAGTTGGTGGGTTGTCTAAGACATGACAAGCGGACGAGAAGTCAGTCGGCTACAGGCACACATCGTACGGACGTCACCAAGAAACGCACTACTACGCGACGAATCGAAATCGGGACTTGCATATCGGCGAACTAACGCGAATTTACAGAGAGCCGAGAATAGTAGAGAGTGAGAGAACATAATTAAGGATCGATAAGCTTGCGCGTTTCATTTGTCTTTTCTGTCGTGTCCTTCGGTTCACAATAGTTAATCGCACGGCCTCAGGGTCAACGGTTTTGCAGATTTCACGGCCTCAGGGTCAGAAACTGCACGCTTTTCTCAATCGACTCACTCTCAACTCGGAAACTCAAACGCCAATCATTCCCTCCACGCTAACTTCGACTAATAATTCGTTTTCTCGCAGGTTGTCGATTAAGATATATAGTCTCTCGGCCTCAGGGTCGGTGATTACGCAAGCTCGCGGCCTCAGGGTCGGTGTTTGTACGTTATATAATCTCGCGGCCTCAGGGTCGGTGATTACGCAAGCTCGCGGCCTCAGGGTCGGTGTTTGTAAATTAAATAATCTCGCGGCCTCAGGGTCGGTGATTAAGTAGTTTCACGGCCTCAGGGTTGGAATATACATTCGACTTAGCGTTGCACGTCTGGGCTCGTCAGAGTAGTACTTAGTACTTCACTTAGATTTGATTGGCGATCGTTTCCCCTTTTATACTCGAACATTACGCGCGTATCCGCCGCGCACACGCTCATCGCACTTACGACCGCGGTGTACGCACACATTTATGTCCGCTACGCGTATAGTCACTGCACGCACGCCCACTGTGTACGCACACGCGCTTTTGCTCGCCGTATACGCGCACGCTACACGTACGCTTTCTGTTCGCACACTCGCTAAGCATACGTCCACTGCACGTGCGTTCGCTATATACGCGCCCATTACGCTCGAGCACATCGCACGTACACTCGCCGCGCGTAAATATGCTACGCGCGAATTCATTACTCGCACGCTTGTTCTACTTACGCTCGTCACGTATACGCCCGCTGCGCACATACTCTCGTTCGCTGTACTCCCGCCTACACTCTGCACGTTGGGCGTGCGCATACTACTACTACGCATACTACTACATACTACTCGCCTTCAAAATCCTAGGAATTGTGAAATTAAAAAAGGTCAATCAAGGAAATAACAAACACCTAAACATTCCAAAAACAACCGAATTGCGAACGGGGACGTCCGCACTTAAGGATGGAGGAGTTAACACAATAGATTGCACCACTTTCCCGTGAAGAAATGTCTGCTCAGCAAACCACAAATAATCAAGTTACCCAAACAATGGCTTAGCAGTAGAGTTAACAACATTTGTAAGTTTAGTTTTAAGAAACGTCTGAATCAATAAAGACCGGTTTTCCCAGAAAATAGCTTTTTAATTAAACGGCAATGTTTTAATTTAACTTGCATTGTAGATTGTACTTTTAATCAACAGAATAAATAAAAAATAACTGCTCCTACATGCTCCTCAGGTTTCCCCAATTTTTATTTTTTTGAAAAAAAGGGCAGTTAGAAGCAGTTACTTTTTGTTTCTGCTATAGCATAAAAGTTCAACTTGCAAGGTAGAACTGTTCACAAAATGAACCCATATCGATTTGTTTTGAGTGAAAGAAGAGGAGAGAAAATAGATATAAAAGAAAAAGAAAATAACCTAATATAGTGGTGAGAAATAATGTATTTGTATGTATTATATGTATGTTAGGTTAGGTTAAGAAGAGAGACCCCTTTAGGTCATCCAGCTGAGGTACATACTGTATACACCTAGGGTAAACGGCATTGTGCACCTCCGTACTACGAGTATATGTACATAACTCTGCGTGAGAGAATAATTTCTGTCTGAAAAATTTTCTTGAAAGGTGGAAAATTTATGTTTTAAAAATGCTTGTAAGAAGGAAGCATACATGGCTTTACCGCCATGGCGGAGTACTTTGCCCTTTTTGCTTTTTTCTTAGAGTCAGTACTGTTTTTTACCGCAAAGGCGGAAAGGCTCGCTGAGGCTTAGAACATAAGCATGGTATGAGTGCTCTACAGCAGGGGTGGAATTACTCACACACTCGGAGCTCTTGTCTGGTGATCTAGTTTTAAGTTCTAGTGCCCTGATCGAAAAAGGGAATTTTATATTTAGCTATGTTTTAGTTAATTACAAACAATAACGGCGACGCACAGTGTAACGAGGCTCCAAAAAATGAAAAAAAATGAAAACACAATTTTTTGTTCACTGATTATGCATTGCATACTGAATTATTTAAGCGAAAAACCGGAGAGATCCTTTTTGGTTTTTTCTATAAAATCTCAACCAAAAATTGCTAAATTAAAAAAATCTCTTCGTTAAAAACAACGCTTTCAAGCTAATAGTATTAAGCAGCTAATCAAAGCATAAACATTAAAATTGTATTGTCAGAGAGTAGAAACACCATATTTTTGTAAACAAGGAAGATATAGCTCCTATCTAAACAGCTAAACAATTACAAAAAAAATTCTTTAAACAAAGCATAAAACCTTTTTAATCCAAAGTTAAAATTCGATAGAGTCCTTCACCTATGTATATAAAAACGTTTTTAGATAAAAGGGTTTTTGTTTTTTCGTAAAGGTTTTCTCTTTCCGTCAGCATTCAAATGTTTTGAAAGCCCGTGTTTTGATTTTTTTTAATTTTTTGTCGCCTCGTTACACTGTGCGTCGTTCGCCCAAGCCAGTCTTTGACTCTTCACTCTGGAGAGGCCTGTTTTCGAGCCGAGTGAGTTGACGTCCCGAATGGCCGCTTTGCACTCGGAGAGTGCTTTCTTGGTCCCACCCTTTCTATAAAGTTTTATTGTCAATTTGAATTTTTTTGCATTACTGAATTGTATTATTTATTTTCCATTTTTTAAAGAATGGATTGAATGCTTTGCACTTGGCAGCCAAAGATGGATACGTCGATATTGTAAAGGAGTTATTGCGGCGGGGTTCAAACGTTGATAATGCCACAAAAAAAGGTAATACTGCCCTGCATATAGCATCGTTAGCCGGTCAAAAGGATGTCATAAAGCTGCTAATACAGTTTAATGCGAATATTAATGTGCAATCACTGAATGGTTTCACACCATTATATATGGCGGCGCAGGAAAATCACGATGCCTGTGTGCGATACTTGTTGGCAAAAGGAGCTAGTCCAACGTTAGCCACTGAGGTAAGTACACATTTATGTAATTTTAAGAATATGTAGTAAAGTAGTAGTAATAAGTAGTAGTAATAATAAGCACTCATACCAGCTTGTTTGGGGTTTTTTTAAGTGAGAAGGAAAACGATCGAAAGCCTATAGTAAGTGCGAGGACCTTAACCCGCTAAACATCTTATCACGTCTGTACCAGCATTTCATCGCATCCCAAAACTCTCAGGATTTCACCATGCATTAACCTACATTTGCAGGCGTTAGTGGTTGCTGAACTACATATCTCCTCGACTTTCACACGTACATCCGTTAAACATACATAGGCATGCAAAAAACCTCTTCAAATCTGAAAAACATCGCGTGTATAAGACGTCAGTGTCGTGACCGTATTTATATAGATACGATACATCCTAAAATACCCGTGACCACTCAATAGCTGCGTCAAAATTTCACGTCGCACATAGGGATATTTGCCCATTCTACCTGGACAAAAATCTATTTTACAAAATTGGTTTTCCCTCCTGAAACCCACTTTACCTAATACACTAATTGATTATGTGAAATTTACCTGCGCGAGATATATTATAAAAGCGATGTGTTTATCTGATACATAAATTAGAAGCTTTGTGATAATAGTGCATGTCATATCTATTTGAAAAGTGTTGTTTTGTGGTTTCATTTAAATTAGAAATTATTATATTTCAAGGGAACTACAAAAGTGCTGCATTATGGAATTATCAAAGCCGAGTATGTACATGAATATGTGAAATTTTTGGTCCGCTATGTGCTTTATTTTAGAAGTGACTTTGTTTAGAACACAGGGGGTTATTCTGAAAATGCTGATTGCTGACAAAATCGAAAAAAAGCTGACAAACGCTATTTTTCTGACAATTTCGTATTCAGACAATCTCGCAACATTTGTCAGCCTGACAAAAAGCAAAATTGTCCGTTTTTTTTTGAGGCTGACAAAGCTATAAATATTTGTTCTTTCGTTAATTTTGAAAATAAAAATTGAAAAAAATGGAAGAAATTTTATTTTATGTTTAATTGAAAGAGCTAATTTACGCGAAAGGTGCAGTAAAATTATATGCTGTGAAAATTAAATGTATATATACAAAATGTATTGCAGATTAAGCCATCGAAGGAATTTAAACAAGTAAGAGCTTTATCTTCGGCCTGGCCGAAGCTTATATACCCTACACCCGCATCTGTCGAAGTTATAAAAAGTGGGCGGGTAACACCTACTTTTTTTTCATTTGCGGGAAGCAAATTTTTATCTATTAACTCATCTACAACCCTGCTTTTTATACCAAACACTTCATTATATGGTATAGTATATAAGTGGGCGTGTACCGCTCATTTTTGAGAATATATTTTAGTCTAAGATGATGTACTCGGAAATAAAACTTTAGCTGAAAATTTGCTTTACAAGCTTAGAAATTGAGCTAAAAGCACGAATTAGTGCATATTCGCTATAAAAAGTAGGCGTGGCACTGCTCCGATTCTCCCCATTTTCAATACCAAACAGCGTAGGATAACAAAGAATATTTGTACGAATTACCAACGATCTATAAATTTCATGACGATAGATCCATTCGTTGTCCTGTAATCGTGATTTCCACAGACAGACAGACGGACGGACATGGCTAAATCGAATCAGGATGTGATTCTGAGCCAGAATATATATACCTTCCTATACCTGCCACGCCTTCTTGCCACATCCCTTCGGGTGTAGGGTATAAAAATCTGCGTGATAGTCAGAAGCCATTTTATATGGAAGAACCTATTTTTAGGAAGTGCTTTCGATTTCCAAAGACCTTAGCATGGGATCTTAATTAAGAACTGGAACCATTACGCAGTGTTCAAAGATTTTCTTCACAATTTGTGTAAGAATGCTATTGCAGTATCTGTACGATTTCATAGTTTAATTTTTAATTGCAGTTTCTTTGTATGTTATACTTTTTGAGTCAAGGTTCATATCAAAAATGTATAGCGAACAATTATTGCAACCTGGCTCCAAAATTTTTTTGGACCACCGGATTTTTGTTGGTTTCCAGAGCCGGATGATTTTTCTGAAAGTTCAGAAAACAGTCTAGTTGTTCCTGCGTTGTTCGTTTAGATATAACTAGAAAACATTTAATAAATAAAATATTTAATTTCGAAATCAATTTAAATTTAACGTCTATCTCCATTCTATAAATTTTGTTTTTTTTTAAGTTTACGAGCTTAACATACTCTGTGGTGAATTTTTTGTCAGGGCTGTAGTCAGTTTTATTTTGGAATAGCGATTAGTCAGCTTCTGACAAAAGCCTGACTTTAAAAAACGGACTAATTTTTGTCCGTGTCAGCAGTCAGCTTTTTGAGAATAACCCCCACAAGTTATTACTTTTATTAATTTCGTTTTAATTTTTCACTTTCAAAATAGAAAAAGTTACACTTCTAACTGTTTCTAAATTACGATTTTTTTTAAAATTTTTTTTTAGTTAGAGTTCTCAGTTCTCGGAAAAAAATTTTTCTTGTCTCTCTTTGCACCCCCCATATTTGAGAGCTCTTTTAAAATCTATACAGTCAACCCTCCTACAACGCGAGAGATACGTTCTTAGAAAACGTCGCGTTGTAGGAAATCGCGTTGTAAGAGACATGAACTCTATAGAAAAAAGGGGGTTAGGTTCCAAGTATAAAAAACTGCATTGAAATTAATAAAACGAAACTTTAATAAGTTAATGTTCAAGATTTTATTAGAAATCCTTCAATAAAATTATAATAAATTAATAAAATAAAACAAAATAATTTACGTTTTTGAAAATTAAGAACTAAATAAAAATTCAAATTTATAGAAATTCAAATATAAAAAGAAATGTTGGTGCATATTATTTATGCAAATTCTTCGTCATCACTGCTAAACGGATTATGCCGCCAATGTTTTGCTGGTGCTATATCCGAATCTGAACTATTGGAACAAGGGATAGGTTCGTAATTAAACGAGTCCATTTCATTAAAAAACGGAGTTAATTTTTTACTTACAAATTTATACAAAACACCAAATGTTAAATGTCAAATTTGTCAAATTTTAAACATTCCGAGAAAAGTGACTTTTTTTAAAAAAGTAAATTTTTTTAATCGCGTTGTAGGAAAAAAATCGCGTTGTGAGAAAAATTGCCTCAATTTATGAATCGCGTAGTAGCGAAAACGCGTTGTAGAAGTGTCGCGTTGTAGGAGGGCTTGCTGTACTTTACAAAATTGTTGTTTTTTTAACAAAAATTGTATTTCTACCTTACAGGATGATCAGGATTGAAAAGAGTTACTATGATGGACATCTACAATATTATGCAAGGCTGTGAAGGTCCTACTTCTACCTAGTCAAGGAATTAGAAGAAATGACAAAGAAAAAATGACAAAGGACACACGATTGGTGTCTTTCGACATCAAGGACCTATACCCATCGATACCGGTAACAGAGACAGTGAATACTCTACACGAAACAATACTTGAGAAAACAAAAGACAGAGACTTTTCTACACAACTCACGAACACACTAAAAACCACGCTACACCAGCATTACTTTCAATTCAACAACAACATTTACAGACAAACGAACGGACTAGGAATGAGAAACCCAACCTTAGCAATCCTCATGGAAGTATTTATGCAAAAATTAGAAAAACGATATATGAACGAACTTAAGACAAGGCTAGGCGTAACGTTCTACGCGAGATACGTCGACGACATTTTTTGTGTAATAAATGCAGACAACGAAGAACAGATTTTGGAGTACCTTAATGAACAACACAAAAACATAAAATTCACAATGGAAACAGAAGAAGAAGGAAAAAAAAAAATATCTAGACATGACGGTAAAAATAAACAAAAGCACCAATAAAATTGAGTACGAAATATACAGGAAACCTACAACCACAGACACAATAATTCACAACACATCAAACCATCCCCAACAACATAAAAACGCCGCAATTAGACAACTAATAACCAGACAAGAACGAACACCTCTAACGAAAGATGCCTACAACAAGGAACTGAACACAATATACACCATAGCTAAGAACAACGGATACGGGAAAGACTTTGTGGATATGATCAGAAGGAACTTCATAACTACCAAAAAACGCGAGGAAGAAAATGACAAAAAAACCTGGACGACATTGACATACACGGGAATATCGACATATAAAATAGCTAAATTTTTCCAAAAATACAACATTAACATAGCATTCAAAACAAAAAATAACCTGGGAAAAATATTACAAAGCAACACAAATGAGATGGACCCACTAAATAAACAGGGCGTATACAAGCTGACTTGCGCATGCCAACACGTAGGTAGATAGGACAAACAGGACGTAAGATAAAAACTATATTCCGAGAACACATACGGGACTATAACAAGAAAATACGAAAACCTAGCGCAACACCGGAATCGAATTTCGCAAACCACATGTTTAGCAATAAGTGTACTCCAAAGCACATTAGGAAGACAGTAAAACTACTGTATATACAACACAAAGGACGACGTCTGAACGTACTAGAAAACATGGAAATATACAAACAAAAAACATTTGACGGACGCATAATAAACGAATAAAGAAACACTCCCTCGGACGTAATTTTCGAGCCCCTTAAACTAATCTACAAAAAACAAAATAAAACACAGGGAGAACCTGCAAATACGGAAATGAAGGAGAAAACTCAAAATTCGCAGAAACATAAAATTACTGACTCTTACCTGTCCCGTTAGAGAGAAAACGCAACGAACAACAATAAAAACGACCTAACGTTAAAAAGGAAAACAAAGTAATAAATAAAATACGACTGTACCAATATACCAATTGAAAAAAACCCAAAGTCTGCTACCTGCTCACGGATGACAAAATATATAGACATGAACAAGTACGAAATGACCAGAACGAAAAAAGACACTGAAGATGGCACATCGCCGAAACCGGTTTGTCTCCAAACCAAAATTGACAAGGTATGACGGAAATTCGTTCCAATACTCATCAATTAGAAGAAAAAATAAAAGCTTGAATTTGCTGAGAATTTTCTCTTAAACAAAGAGAATTATTTAGAAAAATAAGTCTAGTATTGGAAAAAGAAATATTGAAGAAAAAAATGTCTATGTTAAAAAAAGTGGTCAGCCGCGTCCAGGACACATAAAAAATTTAATAAAAACTGTGAGACTTGGCATCTTGGAATCTTAGAGATTCCTAACATAGTGGAAGTCACCAAATAAGGTCGGCCAGCAAAATCGTTTTCGGTTTCGGGTGAACGTTCAAAGCGGAGAAAAACAGAAGCAGTACGCGAGAGAATGGATTTTGAAGAACTTGTCTTTACTGCCAAAACAAAATTAATGTTCATTAGTAAAAGGGATTCTGCACATGTTTTGCAAGAAAATATAGATTCTCCGCCTCGGGCAGCAAAATATAAAAAGGCTTATATATTTTATATAAAGGTTACAGCGAAGAGGTTGTAGCGAATTGTACAGCAAATTTTGTACCTGGATGAGAGCCTAAGCGAAAGCGAGAAAGCAGCAATGGAATTGCTAGCCAAATGGGGTTGTGACGGATCACAACAATCACAATTCAGGCAGAAGCTCGAAAATGAACTTGTGATTCGCACATATTTCAGAGTTCAATGGTTCCATTACGCTTAGTTTGCGGAATGAATAAAAATTTATTTGGCAGAATTCCGCATCATCTTACCCTCGATATTGCAGACCGATAAGGATTAGATTTGTGAAAGAATCCACTGATGCAACAACGGAAGAAATTAATTTTAGAAAAGAAAAAATTAATAATTTGTTTACACATTAAAGTTCATACAGATATTGCTGTTAGTCATTAAATATACCATGATTGACGGAAAAGTATGCAACGACGCCACAGGAACTACTTCATCGTTAAAATCTTACATTTGCGGAGCGTCTTCGTGGGAATTCGACGATTTAGAACGAGAGACTATTGATGATGAAAACACTTACAGATTTGGATTGTCCATTTTGCACGCAAGGATGAGGTTTCTTAAAAGTTTCTTGCACCTGCCATAAAAATTACCAGTAAACATGTGCAAACAGCAACGATTGGATGACAGAGAAATGGCTATTATATCGGCCAGGAAAAAAAAAACAATCAGGCAAAATCAGGCATGGCATCCAATGACACTAACATTGCATAAAGTTTTAGTGCACGCTCCTGCAATTATAGAGCACGTAAAACTATCAATTAGAGAACTATCGGAAGAAGCAACCCAAGCACGAAACAAACATTTTCTTACCTTCCTTTTAAATTATGTGAGAAAGTTCTCTCGTAAGGAATGTAACAATAATATTATAAATCGGTTGTTGTTGACCTTCGATCTATTTTTATCTAGCATTTGACTAAAACCCCAGAGGACTGGCAAGCTTTTTTGAAAAGAATGTATTGAATTATTACTCCCCGGTGAAATAGGAATAGCAGATGATGATGATGATGATGTGACATCATCTGAATAATAAATAAACTATACGAGGTCTGTTCAAAAAGTATCGCGCAATTCGAGTTCCCGCGCGTAACGTGTATTCGATTTACAATTTTTTTTTGGCGTTATGTTGGTACTCATGTCCCTCACTTATGCTAACAAGTTCGGTCACTTTGAATGTTCACTTGATTTTTGACAAACATTTTGCTTGAACGTGTTTTGGCTCGTCTTTGTACCAATCGATTGTTGGCTCGATTTGTACCAATCATTTACTTCGATTGAAATATTTCTTATATGCCTTGTTACAAATTATAACCACCCATATTTTTCCTGCTCAACAAAACTTTTAACAATTTTTTTCAATAAATTACCAAAACTGGCAGATCGAATATAGATGATAAGAAACCGTGGCAAGCTCCGAAATAGCTATACGATCTGCCAGTTTTGGTAATTTAATGAATAAATGTGTTAGAAGTTTCGCTGAGCAGGAAAAATATGGGTGGCTATAATTTGTCCCCACGCATATAATACATATTGAAATCGATCCTGATTACCTCATTCGGGAAATCATCTAGTTCAAACGCTTTTTTTTCTAAAGCTCTGTTCGCTAAAAACATTTTTCCTGTAGTGTAGCTCATGAACTTCTAACTCCTTGCCATAATTTGCCACTAGAAAGCTAACCGGCTCAAGTATACGCCTAGGAAATAAGGATTTTACCACTTTATTTAGAAGTACGTGACAAGTAGGACTTTAGGGCTTGATTGAGGTTTAAGTCCTGTTGATTTTAGTCATAGTTTTGTAAGTACATAGATATGTACTTCCCCATTGATTTATGTATATCTTTCCCACAGTAGAGTTGTTTAAAAGACTGGAGGTTACTCTTCCTTATCGCTTTCTTAAGATTTTTCCGTGCCACGGTAATTGACATAACGGAACTAAATAATTTAACTGGAATATATTTACATCCCGTTGGCACTAAAACCACCTTTCTGGCGGGGATAATGGAAGCAGGCTAAAACACTGGTGTGAAGTTAGCACTTTTTTTTTGAGAATCGTTTTTCAGAGACGTTTGTTGGAGACTTCGATTGGAGAGAAATAGGGTTACCATATAATTGCCAAATATCATTTCCAATATGAGGTAAGAAAAGCATTGACACGAACCTTTTGGTTTAGATATTTTTCTGATTAATGGAGTTTCTGATTAATGGTTGTGTGCTTAGGATTATTGCAATTGGCTTACAACTGTTGCTTGTTGTTCGTCAATACCTTCTGGAAGAAAAACAACAAGAAACCGTTGTAAATCTATTGCAATAATTTTAAGCGCACAAACTGTTTGAAAGTAACGTCACGCGGCGTTTACCTCGTTACAAGAGTTGCAATAGAGCTCCAGCACTTTTGATTTTTAAAAAAAAACCTTGAATGATTTTTTACTAAAATAAATTTTATAGGGTAGAGAAAGCTGTCAGCTAACACCCTGTATGCATCCTCTAGAGTGCGCCTTTACTTTTCGCCAGATATTAATTTTTTCTTTTGGCTATATTTCCTCTTTGGAGAAAATATGCTCCAGCACTTTTTGATTTAAAAAAAAAATCTTGCATGATTTTTTACTAAAATAAATTTTATAGCGTAGAAAAGTCTTCCACCTAACAACCTGTATACATACTCTAGAGTGCCGTTTTACCTTAAGCCAGATATTCATTTTTTTCTTTTGGCTATATTTCTTCTTTGGAGAAAATATGCTCCAGCACTTTTTGATTTTAAAGAAAAATCTTGGATGATTTTTTACTAAAATAAATTTTATAGCGTAGAGAAGGCTTGCAGCTAATACCCTGTATACATCCTCTAGAGTGCCGTTTTACTTTAAGCCAGATATTAATTTTTTTCTTTTGGCTATATTTCTTTTTTGGAGAAAATATGCTCCAGCACTTTTTGATTTTAAAGAAAAATCTTGGATGATTTTTTACTAAAATAAATTTTAGAGCGTAGAGAAGGCTTCCAGCTAACACCCTTTATACATCCTCTAGAGTGCCGTTTTACTCTAAGCCAGACATTAATTTTTTGCTTTTGGCTATATTTCCTCTTTGGAGAAAATATGCTCCAGCACTTTTTGATTTTAAAGAAAAATCTTGGATGATTTTTTACTAAAATAAATTTTCTAGCGTAGAGAAGGCTTCTTCGTGTGACCCTCTTGGGGTGGCCCCACCCACCGCCCACTATGTCCAAAATCCGTTTCATGACATTTGCTATCGATTTGCGCAATAAAAATTTTTTGGTAAAAAAAACCCCCGTGTGACCCCCTTGGGGTGGCCCCACCCACCGCCCACTATGTTTAAAATCCGTTTTACGACATTTGCTATCGATTTGTGCAATAAAAATTTTTAGGTAAAAAAACCCCCGTGTGACCCTTTTGGGGAGGTCCCACCCAGTGCCCACTATGTTTAAAATCCGTTTTACGACATTTGCTATCGATTTGTGCAATAAAAATTTTTAGGTAAAAAAACCCCCTTGGGGTGGCACCACCCACCGCCCACTATGTCCAAAATCCGTTTTGCGGCATTTGCTATCGATTTGTGCAATAAAAATTTTTTGGTAAAAAAACCCCCGTGTGACCCCTTTGGGGGTCCCACCCAGTGCCCACTATGTCCAAAATCCGTTTCGCGACATTTGCTATCGATTGGTAAAAAAAAATTTTTTGGTCAAAAAACCCCCGTGTGACCACTTTGCTGATCCCCACCCACCGCCCACCCAATCAATTTAATTTAGTATTAATATCACTTACATATCATATATTTCCTATCAAGTGTAACAATAAAAGTTTTTTTGCCAAAATCTGCCTACATGTCTTCTTCTTCTACTTCAACTTACACTCTATCATACACACAGTAAGGTCTCAATCGCCAGCAAAGGACTTCAATTCCTTCAATTTCAATTCCTAAAAAGGAATTGAAATTTTCAATTCCAAATCTAATTCCAAGGAATTGGGACTTATAATTCCATTCCATGTGAAAGGAATTTCTTTGCTCAATTCCAAGTCCAATTCCTTTCAAAAGGAATTGAGGCTCACTCAATTCCATTCCTTTTGCTTGAAAAGTACTTAATTCCAAAGTCCTAATTCCTGAGGAATTTACTTGGAATTGGAATGGAATTGAGTTTCCCCAGCTCTGATTATAATAGAGCAATCTACTGGCCTTTATACAGAGTGGCTTCTTAATAAACAACTTTGTCTGTCGACATGTGGTTAATTCCGCCCACCTTTTTTAATTTTTTTATAACGTCTTTCAAATTTGACATGTAGCACTTGTTTTCAACTTTCGTTTCTTCTGCTTTTGGAGTTCTTATGCCGACTGTTATACGAATCGGGTTACGTATTTTGCACGTGGTTGGAGGTTGTTGGCGACCCAAAGTGGTCACTCGGAGGTGATTTGTCAAAAACTGTTTTTCTTTCAACCTCCTTGTTTCGACCACCAAAGCAATCACAAGAGGATGATGTGGCCAACAAATTTAATTTTGCAATCGAGAGGAAATATCCCGAAACGGATTTTGCAAGGGGTGGGGGTGGGCGACGACCCTCAAAGTAAGATATATGTATAACGAAACAGATTTTGGTGGAATGTTAACTGTTAACTTTTACTTGAACCCAATACAGTCATACAATAGGTAAATAGGTCATACAATAAGCAAATGAAAAATAAAGAACCCAGCAAACCAAAACGTTTGGAAATAAATTTATGGTAAACTTATTTTCATAAGCGACACATTTGGAAAATAATTTGAAAATAATTGGAAAACGTTGAATTATAATTATCGAAAAATCGAAAAGGCTCCCTGCATAACAAGCTTGTTATAATATAAGTTATAATATAAGTTGTTTTAAACCATGGCTTACAATTACTTTCCAAGACTTTCTTGAAATAATTTTCAAAGCTTATAAGTAATTAGTTTAAAAAGCATGTAAAAATCTTTTAATGCAGTTGTTTTACAAGCATAACTTACAGTTACTTTCCAAGACTTTTTTTTCGCAATAATTTTCAAAGCTTATAAGTAATTATTTAAAAAGCTTGTAAATAGTTTTGCTTGTAATTCCATTTCTACAATAATTCTCCTTTTTTAACCCTTGTCGTCTGCCGAGGAGACTTAAATTTTAATTATTTTTTAATAAGTCTCTAATAAGTTTTAATAAGTTTTTTAATAAGTATCAATCCATTATCAAGTCAAACAAGTATTAAGTCAAACAATGATCAATTTAACAAGTCTTAAATTATGTAAATAGCATTACAATAATAAAATTGTATTATTACAAATTCTAGTTATTTATTTAATTTTGTTATTTTATTCTTGACGTTGCTTTTGCCTGTTTTTGGCAAACTAAAAGATGCTTTTCGTGGCTTTCTTGTAATCCTCTTCACAACCATTTCTTAAGAGAAAAACCCCTAAAAGTAGATTTAACATTAGCGACAATGATAATACAAAATAAAATTGTTTTAATATACTTCGAATAGTTTGAAATGTAATTAATTCTTGCAAATTTCTCTTCTCCTTTGTGCCCTTCCATGAAAAACTTTCAGCAAGACTATCCACAATAATTTTTCTCCAACATAACTTTGGAGTTGTTGTCCAACATAAAGTATAGTCTTTTAATTATGTATATATGTATATTAAATTAACACTAATTAACACTAACTTTTTTCTAAGGCAATTTTTTTTTATTTGGAAAAATTTTCGTGTTTTTTGTTTAAATTTTCAACATAAACTGGGAATTTTTTTTCATATATATATATACATATATATATATATATATATATATATACAGTAGTCTTTTCCCAAGTATATTTGGAAAAAGATTGTATCAGTAATATTTTCCCAAGTATACTTGGAAAAAGATTGTGTCAGTAAGCTGAAAAGATTGTGTCAGTAATCTTTTTCCAAATACACTTGGAAATTCATTGCGAATATTGAAATTACGATATTATTACCAAATGTGCTTACCGTAAGTGTCTACTTTGGTTACTTCGGCCTTTCCGGAGCTCATATACCCTACACCCGCAACTGTCGAAGTCATGACAAAAAGTGGGCGGGTGACACTACTACTACTTTCGTTTTATTTACAGGTAGTAAATTTGTGTCTAACTTGTTTGTGACACCGAATTTCTCAACAAATATTTCATTATATGGTATGGTATACCAGTAGCGGACCACGCCCATTTTGGGAGTATATTTTAGCCTAAGATGGTGGAATTGTAAATAAAATTTTAGCTTAAAATTCCCTCTATAAGCTGAGAAGTTGATCACGAATGAATCCATATTCGCTATTAAAAGCAGACGTGGCACTGGTCCGATTTTCCTTTATTTTCAATACCAAACAGCCTAGGATAACAGAATATTCGTATCAAATTTCATGACGATACCTGTATTTGTTCTCCTGTAATCGTGATTTCCACAGACTCAGTAATTCTGAGTAAGAATATCTATACTTTTCTATACCTGGCACGCCTTTAATGCGTTACAAACAGAAGAACAAAGTGAATATACCCTTATCCCTTCAGGTGTAGGGTATAAAAACATCAAAGAGAAAACAGATCTGTGTCGCATGATTGTGCAACTGTGTCTTAGTATTATGAGCAAAGTGAGTTCCAACATTTCACATTATTCACTTCATATTTGGCTGCAACAACAATTTTTATTGACAACACTCTAATGGCTAATAATGTAATATACGTTTTATTGAAATTAAATAATTAAATTGGAATAGCGTTGGAAAATAATTAATTCCAACGTTTCATACTATTCACTTCTTATTACATTGGATATTATCGACATGTATAGCAAAAATCATTAATTTAAATTTCAATCTTTGTTTTTATTTTTCCATAGGATGGTTTCACACCGCTTGCTGTAGCCATGCAACAGGGTCATGATAAAGTTGTCGCAGTACTATTAGAGAGTGATTCACGTGGAAAGGTACGTTTGCCTGCTTTGCATATTGCAGCGAAAAAAAATGATGTAAAAGCTGCAACGCTATTGCTCGAGAATGAACAGAATCCCGACATCGTCTCCAAATCTGGATTCACGCCGCTGCACATAGCTGCCCATTATGGTAACGTGGAGATCGCCAACTTGTTAATAGGCCGCAACGCGGACATCAACTATTCTGCTAAGCACAACATCACACCACTACATGTAGCATGTAAGTGGGGAAAGACGAAAATTTTAAAACTGCTACTGTCAAAGAATGCACGAATCGATGCCACAACTCGGGATGGTTTGACACCATTACATTGTGCAGCACGTTCGGGGCATAAAGAAGTAATTGAAATGTTATTAGCTATGGGGGCGCCTTTATTATCAAAAACAAAGAACGGGTTAGCACCACTGCATATGGCTGCACAAGGAGAGCACGAAGAAGCAGCACGCGTGCTACTCGAGCATAAAGCGCCGGTCGATGAGGTGACAGTCGACTATCTTACTGCTCTGCATGTATCGGCACACTGTGGACATGTGCGCGTTGCCAAGTTGCTGTTAGATTACAATAGCGATCCTAATAAGCGCGCACTAAATGGCTTCACTCCTCTGCACATCGCCTGCAAAAAGAATCGAATTAAGGTGGTTGAGCTGCTGCTTAAACACGGTGCCAGCATTAGTGCAACAACCGAGTCAGGCTTAACGCCATTGCATGTAGCTAGCTTTATGGGCTGCATGAACATTGTAATCTATTTGCTGCAGCACGACGCGAATTCCGACGCACCTACAGTGCGGGGCGAAACACCTCTACATTTGGCAGCGCGCGCGAATCAGACCGATATTATACGCATTTTGTTACGTAATGGTGCGCAAGTAGATAAAAAAGCGCGGGAGGGACAGACACCTTTGCACGTGGCCTCGCGCTTAGGAAATACAGATATCATCATGTTGTTGTTGCAGCACGGAGCCAACATCAACGCAACCACGAACGATATTTATACGCCTTTGCACATAGCTTCTAAAGAGGGTCAAATCGAAGTTTGTCACTTGCTGATCGACAACAAAGCGCAACTAGATGCTACCACGAAAAAAGGACTTTCTCCACTCCATCTTGCTGCAAAGTACGGAAGAGCTAAGTTGGCAGAATTATTACTTGAAAATGGTGGGAATGTTGATTATCAAGGCAAAAACAGTGTTACACCCTTGCATGTCGCTGTTTATTACGATAATCCTAGTTTTGTGAAACTCTTGCTCAAGAAGGGAGCATCTCCGCATTTGAACGCTAAGAATGGCCATACACCATTACATATAGCTGCTAAAAAGAATCAAATGGATATCGCAAAGCAGCTTTTGCAATACGGTGCAGACCCAAACAGAAAAAGTAAATCAGGATTCACACCTATGCATTTAGCTGCTCAAGAAGGCCACTTTGATATGGTAAATTTACTCCTATTTCACGGCGCTGAAAGTAATGTGACATCCAAGAGTGGGCTAACACCATTACATTTGTGCGCACAAGAAGATAAAATCGAGTTGGCACAGGTGTTTCTCGAACATAACGCAGATATTTCGTCACGCACCAAAGCTGGATATACACCGTTACATATTGCTGCGCATCACGGGAAAATCAATATGATAAAATTTTTGCTGGAAAATGAAGCAAACATTGAAATGACCACAAATGTAGGTTACACACCTTTGCATCAAGCTGCACAACAAGGGCACACGCTCGTTATCAATTTACTGCTTACTCATAAGGCTAATCCAAATTCTCGGACTTATGTGAGTATCAATAAAAAAAGAAATATTTGTTCTTTATAACTATTAAATATAGTAGGAGTAATACAATATATTTAAAAACTTTTAAAATAAATAACTTTTATAAATTTACACAATCTATTGATAAGAGTTCAAACATTTAAAGCAGAACGAGATGTTAAAATTTTGTAATACCATAAATTTTAAGACTTACAGAGGCATTCTGAGATTCGAGGTGAATCGTTGAACTATCTCGGCAAAAAAGTCACGAAAAAGGGAACGAGGCATTCCAAGATTCACGAAACTCGAATCGTCTTTTGCTTTTACTGCAGTTTGAGCTCAAGATGAAATTTTCAGTGCTAGGAGGCAAAACTTTTATTATTGTAGTTATGTTGAATAAATAAAAACCTAAAAAATTGTTTTTTTTCGCGAAAAACAAAGTTATAAACGTTACCAAAATACAGAATATACATCGCGAATTATATGTAGAGTAATATTTGTGTTATTTTATATTATTTCGCTTAGATTTTAGCAAAAAAAAAATTACCATTGTTTTTTTTGTTAGAAATTTTCCAACACTGTACGAACTTGTTTACAATGGAAAATTCCACTTGGATTGCACAGTTCAAGTGAAAACATTCCGTGTATGTATATTGTTGAATATTTTGATTGGCCTGTCACTTGTATGTGTTGGTGAAATATTCAGAACCCTCGTTAATTAAAATTGTGTATGTGTTAGTTTTGTGCTCTGTTCATGCAGGTCCAAGAGTGAAGAATTTCAATGCACGAACTACCATGAATCTCCCTCGCCAACAAGCGACGCACAGTGGACTGCGACAAAAAAGCGCGGCCAAAAGTCCACAAAGTCGCTCCGAGTTTTTTTTTTTTTAAATTTCGTATACCATTTTGTTAATAATAGATTGCTACCTAAAAACCCAAAAAATCTTTCTCGAAATCCTACCTGATAATTTTTTATGAGCAATTGAAAGTGAACCTTTTTTTAATTCTCTAAAAAGTTGTACAATTTTTGTTTTTTTACCTACTTTAAGTGTTAACATCTCGAAAACAATTTAACATAGCTAAGTAAGATAAAGTGTACCTAAAAATTCGGAGAATTCTATATAGGAAAAATTATAAAGTATGCTTTTGTCTTTGGTAAAAATATTTTTTGCAAATTTTTGAAAAACAGGTAATTTTTTACATAAATTTTAATTTTGGGAGATTATAAGTCTCAGCGCGTATAAATGCTTATCCTAGAGTTTATTGTTTTTAAAACTTCGAAGTATTTTGAACAAATCCTCCAAACATACTTGACCCGCCCGGACCCGCCGGAACCGTTTTTTTCTCGGTTGAAAATTTTACCTAGCTATTGTCTGAACAGTTCCATAATTTGTGTTTTTTTACCTATTTTAAGTGTTAATATCTCAAAAAATATTAACTATAGCTAAATAAGATAAAGTGTACGTAAAAATTTAGAGCATTCTATATAGGAAAAATTATAAAATATGTTTTTGTCTTTGATAAAAATATTTTTTGCAAATTTTTTAAAAACAGGTAATTTTGTATATAAATTTTAAATTTGGGAGATTATAAGTCTCAACGCTTATAAATGCTTATCCTAGTGTTTATTTTTTTTGAAACTTCGAAATATTTTGAACAAATCCTCCAAACATACTTAACCCGCCCGGACCCGCCGGAACCGTTTTTTTCTCGGTTGAAAATTTTACCTACCTATTGTCTGAACAGTTCTATAATTTGTGTTTTTTGGCCTAATTTAAATGTTAATATCTCGAAAATAATTTACAACATAAATAAAGTAAAGTGTTTCCAAATATATGGAGAATTTTTTATAAAAAAAATACAAATAAATGTTTGTGTTTTTGATGAAAATATTTTTTGCAATTTTTTGAAAAAAAGGTTATTTTTTGTATAAATTTTAAATTTGGGAGATTATATAGTATCTGTACTATATAATTCTTATTATATTATAGAGATTATTATAGTATCTATACGGAACAAAGACTATAGATACTATAGGGAGCACAACACAAAAAAGTGTTAACTGCAAGAGACCAATGAGGATCTATTTAGAATGCTGCTCATTTCATCAGATGTACATTTGCTCACTGAGGAAGAAATATATAAAAACTTCAACTTCCCTAGATAGAGAAGCCGAAAAGCTGCTAATGCAATCTACAGATGAATATTTTGTTGAAAATAAGTAATACTATGTATATTGTAAATAAAATGTAATGTAATGTAATGTGAAATGTAATGTAAAATGTAAATATAAAATGTAAAATGTAATGTAAATTTGTTCTTTAATTCTAATTTATTAAGTAATAAATATTTAAAAATTCAAAATGATTGGTCTTCTTTTTACTAATTTCAAAGTAGTACGAGTATTTTAAATTAAAGGAGCTTTTTAAATTGAAATTTGGAAATTTGCAGGAGGAATTTTATAATTTACAACTCATTTACAACTCATTTACAACTCCGATTTACTCAACAGACACCTACTTATATGGTTTGTTATACCAGTGGGCGTGTCACGCCCATTTTTTGAAAGAGCCTTACGTTGGGGAGAATTTTTGTGCCGAATTTCATGACAATTATTGTACTCGTGCTCCTGTAATCGTGGTTTTTTGTCACTACTGGGCGGACCACATTAAAAGCATACAACTACAACTACAATGATTTTTATTAAAATATAATCTTTAAGTTATTAAATGTACCCATCAATTTTGTCATATTATATGAATAATACTTAATCTTCAAAATATAAATACGTTAAAAAGCTTTTTTCTTTGACGCGACTTTTATATACATATTTTGAGTTTAGAAGTTTTTTAAAAATATAAAAAAAATTTTAAGATGTATGACACTTAGGTTTTCGCTAAGGTACACGTTTCTACTTTCATTTGCAGATAACCGCATCAAAATATCTTAATCCGATCAAAAGTTACAGAATTTTGACCGCCACTAAATCAAAAACGGCAATTTCCGTCCACTGTGCGACGGTTTAATGCAAGCAGAATTGTTCTCGTGTGATAAGCTTCATTGAAAAACATGTATTCTTTAGTGGAATTTTTTGCTGAAGACTCTGAGAAGGAATTAATTCGCGTTCGAAATCAAAATTGGAATTAGTATTATTTATAACAATTATGTATTTACTATTTATTATCTTTTTTATAAATATAAATAGAAAATAATAACTATACAAGTGAATCAAAAAATATATAACAAGATTTTTCATTGAAATATTACATTTTTATTAGGGAACGAGAGCTAATTTCTGATCGTCTTTTTTAGGAGAAGAAATCCGATAAAATCGTCTCTTGGAATACCAAAAGACGATAATTTCAACGTTTTACAAGAATTTTAACTATTTCGGTGAATCTTGGAATACGAAAGACGATTTCAATCGTCTTAAAGACGATTTGAGAGACGATTTCAATAGTTCGTGAATCTTGGAATGCCTCTGTAAACCAACTTCCCGAGGGGCTAGAGAATCGAACTTTTAATCATACCTCAGAAATAGATGACAATGCAATAATAAGCATAACTAAGCATAACACTTTAAGGCAGAAAATTTGGGCTCGCTTTCGAAAAAAACATAAAAATTTTCGTGTTTGTGTTCGGTACAAATTTTGAAATTGCTTTTAAACTAATTTCCTGATGAGCTAGAGGCTCGAAATTTCAACCATAGCTCAGAACTAATCAACAATGCAATAATAAGCAATAACTAACCACCCAAGCCCACTTTGATGCAGGAAATTTTCCTTCTTTCTCTTATTTCGCTACAAATTTTGAAATTGATTTGAAATCAGCTTCCTAGTGAGGTAGAGACTAGAATTTTAACTGTAGCTTAGAACTTGTCATCTAGTTCTGCAACATAAACCATGAACTAGCCACCCACGCCCATTTTGAGGCAAAAAAATTGGCTCTTTCAAAATATTCGCTGCAAATTCTGAAATTAATTTTAAACGAGCTTCCCGGTGAGCTAGAGACTCAAAATTTAAACCATAGCTCAGAACTAGATGACAATGCAATAATAAGCATAAACTAACCACCCGCGCCCCACTTTAAGGAAAGAATTGGGCCCTCTCAAAATGTTCGCTACAAATTTTGAAATTAATTTTAAACGAGCCTTCCGATGAGCTGGAAACTAGAAATTTTAACTCAGAAATAGTAGACAATTATATATTAAGTAAAAACTGACCATCCACGCCCACTTTGAGGCAAGAAACTTAAAACATGGTATCAAATAAAAATTGTTTTATATAAAACGTTTTTACAACGAACTAAAAAGTTTAACAAAAATTCAAAACTTGAAAAAACCCTTTAACATTTCTTTACATATTTATTGAAAATATTTTTTATGTCTAATACATACAAAGTTTTTAAAAATATCTTTAATGTCAATGATTGTCTATGAGTTATAAATTAAACATTCGCAATTCGCAGGTTGCGAATGTTTTACTAACGTAAAAAATTAAGTGAATTTTGTTTTGGGGAAGGGAGGGAAAAGTAAGAACTCACCTGTGGATTTTCTGATGGTGGTGACGCTAATGATGCTGATGTTGCGGCCTTTTTTGATGTAAGATACCGTTCCCAGCCTCGGATAATATTCCCACACAATTGCGTATCCTCAAGGTAGGAGCCCTCAAAGACGTAAATCTGTCGTTCCAAATTTGCCAACTGTTCGGAAGTTTCTGCCTTCTTTTTTATTAAGTCTGCCAATTCAGCACGTGTATCCAGATTTGTAGACTTTGTTATGGAATTTGTTTTAGATAAATGTTGATGCGATTGTTCTGCTTTTGTCGCGTTGGTATTGCTTCGCACGAGTAGTTTTTCAAACTGAAAGAAAAACTCACGAAGCGTGTTAGAGATGGTGCATTTTGAGGTTGTCTACTCGTTGCAAAACGAGGTGTTTGCCACGAGCAGACAGGGATCACCAGATGTGTCGAGTAAACACATCTGGCGTAAACATCCCGCCCGCCTTGCAGTACTGCAACCGAGACTCTAAAGACGGTCGGGTGTTGTTGGGCCAAGTTAGCTTCCACGGGGTGGGAAACCAAGTTGACGCGAGATTTGGGGGGCATGACCTCCGAGTGGGAAGGAGATCATGCAGTTTGAGTGTTAATGTGGAGAGGGGATAGAGCCGGAGAGGGAGCGGGATGGAGTGGGACGGAGTGGGAGAACACTCCAGGATCATCGGGGTTGCTGAGCGGGGTGTCAGCGTGATTTCGTCCGGTTGGTATTCCGGACGTGGGAAGGTGACTACAGGGGCCGTTTCAACGGTGGGAAGGGGGATTGAGACGTCCATCACCATCTCCCTTAGACGCCAGTCTGTGCGGTCCGAGGATCTTAGCAGCTGTGTTCTGTAGCTGCAGAAAGACTCGTGATCGCTGATGGGGGAGTTGCTTCGTGATGACATATCTGAAACGAGAGGGTTAGTAGAAAATTACATAGAGGAAGGAAGCATGACCAATTTGGAGATTGGCCGGGTGATGCTTCCTCGTTCGGTTCGGACATCGGCAACGCGGACATGATTGTCAGCGCCCGTATAAACGCGAGAGATGCGACCGAGACGCCAGGTATTGGCAGGGAGGTTTTCGTCGCGAATGACTACCAAATCATCGACTTGGAGATCGGGTTGGGGGTGTTTCCACTTATGGCGCTTGTGGAGCTCTTTGAGATATTCTGCTTTCCACCGTTTGCAGAATTGCTGGTAGACGACTTTGAGTTTTTGCCATCTATTGACAATTCTCAAGGGATTGCCGAGAATTTCGGGCTCAGCCGGAGCCAAGAGTGGACTACCAACTAGGAAATGTCCAGGGGTAAGGGGCTGTAAGTCCATAGGATCATCAGACATCTGTACCGGGGCATAGTATTTTCTGAAGACTACTATCAAATTTTCGTAACATTTTCCAAGTAGGCGTAGGCGGCCTACTTCGATTTTTGCGCACCTGGGCTGATTCTACAATTTGCAACATATTTATTTTCCGCCTGCTTCGATGTTTTTGCACCTGGGCGAATACGAAAATTTGAAGAGAGAGATTTATGTTACGAAAAAAAGGGAGTCTGTGAAACAACGTCGTCGAGTTTGGTTCGAGTTTCTTTTCCGTCGTTGAGATTTTTGATAAGAGTTGTGTGTCTTTTGAGTTTTGGAAAGTCTTGCTTTTGAAATTGAAGAAATTCAGAAAAAATTTATACTGATTAGCACAAGCTCTGGACAAGCAAAAGTGAATTAAGAACGATATATATATTCCGATTAAAAAAGCTGTGAACAGCGTAATTAGGTAGTGTGCTCCATAGAGTGTGGCTTCTGAAAAAGTGGTGAAGGTGTTAGAAATCCTATTAAAATAAGCTCCCGTTCGAACTGGATTTTATTCCGATTTGCAATTGCAGTGGCGGCAGCTATTAAAAGTACAAAAGGGAAAATACAAGTGCAACAAGGTCGAAATCAACAATCTCTCCAAAACAGGTTGGAAATTATAGTGTTGAGTGTTAATTGCTCCCTGTTAAATTTCTGAGCGTGACCGAATAACTACGCAAGATGGCTTCATAAGCATCCTTCAATAACCACAAATATAAGTGTTACACGAAAGCTTATGCTTTCGTTAATTTTGTCGGCGCCGTGTTCTAAAATAAAAGAACGGAAAGATTAAATAAGAAACAACCTAATCTCCGAAACAATGGAATTTTGTGGAGCAATTCAAAATTAAATTAAATGACCAATGATAAATAAATGATAAATTATATGATAAACGATTAAGTTAAAGTTAAGATAACGAAGACGCGTAATTGGATACGACCACGGTAACCTCGAGATACGCAAGTTCGACATCTTCCGGATTAGTCAGAAGGCTCTTGGTGCAGGCGGAGATATATGCACATATCGTTGAAAAGGAGATCTTCCGATGGACTTTTTAACATTTCCAGCAGCGAGCATCACATCTTTAACGCGGCCACTATTTGTCGTTGACATTATTTGTTGATCTGTTGTTAATTTTGGTACATCGCATGTAATTTTTCGTATAATATCGCAAATAATTTTAACGTCGCTTTGATTAGTTGGTATTGAGATTCTTTGAATCATCAAGCTCCTACGTATTAAAACTACTTTGAACTTGAAACTAATTTCAAATTAAAACTACTTGACGAATAATTCGAATCCTTGAGTTGTTATTACTTTTTATAATGTTGTTGCTATAATGTTCTCCACATATTCCTTTAATTAATACGGTTCTTATTAGAAGGAGGAAAGCCAATTTATTTTCAGTTTGCAGTTCCTCACGGTTGTGCACAGTCGGCGGAAGGAGCACAAGGTAAGCAAACATATAAAAACCAAATTTATTAAAAAAAAATTGTGAAATAATAAAACCGTGTAAGTTTTGGGGAATGTCCGGATTCTAATTAAATTCTAATTATATCTTAAATTTCTTAAATAGTATTTGATTGCTGTTGTAATGTTCTCCACATAATTAATTCTCATAATTAATCACATAATTAATCTCCACTTAATTAATACTTAAATGGTTATTGGTCCCTTGAGACATAATCTGTTCCTTATTACTTTGGACTCAATTTTTGTAAACAAAATTTTTTAAAGAATTAAAGATAATTTTCTACTGTTGCTGATGATTGTTTCAATGATTCATTAAAGGTTTGGATGTGGGAGGAGGGAGGGCTTAGGCGTGCAGAGATGATTCATTATGATTGATTTGGAACAAGGAGGGAGACAAAAAGAGATTTTTTTCTTTCTCCTCGTATAAGTCTCCAAATTTAAAAATCATTAAATTTTGTAACAGAGGTATGGACCACGCCTGCTGAGCGAAGCTGGCGCACCAAACAGAAAATTGTCCTTTTCTTATTTTGTTACAAATGGCGCCCAACGTGGGGCCTCGAGGATTTTCCTTTTTTCTTTAAATGTCGGTTGACCTTCATGGAAATTTCGTGATTATCAATTTAGTGGCACCGATTGGTTAATATTTTGTGTTGGATTTATGAGAAATCCTGTTGATGTTTGATTGTTGATATTTTTTTTTTTTATAACTATATGAAGTCCTTCAGAAGAGTCACACTCTTTTGGTTAGTCGCTTCATATTAATGATCATTTAGTTAATTAGCTCTTTCAGTCATTGTCCTATGTTGATGAGAAATCTTCATCGAAAAGAAGCGTGAATTGAATGATTATTTTTCGTTGTTGTTTTCTTTTTTTTTAATAAGGTCAATAGTCCTAAACAGAAAAGACTATTTCTCTATGTAGTTGCGTTGACTAATGTTTAAAAAAAAAGTTATTTTATCGTTAAAGGAAAAAAAAAAAAAAAAGGAAAACATAAAATTTTGCCTCCATACCTCCTTCTGTGAATCTGAATTCGCTTCCAATCGAATTCGACATCAGTGCGTCTAAGACCTCCTGAATCCCATTTTAAAATTACTGAATTTTATTGAAATTATATAATATTTAAGTGCTGAATATATACGATATATGTATTGTAATTAACCGTTGCATATCAGATATTAATTATTTTGATTTTAAATCATAATATATGTTGTTTTTTTTTTTTTTCTTGTCTTCGTGGAAGAAAATATTGAATAAATTTAAAAGTGATTAAGATAATTAGTAATTTAAATAAATTAAATTAAATAAATTTAATATTGATAATTTTAATTTAAATAAATTCAAATAATAAAATAATTTAAATAAATTTAATAATTAAAATAAATAATAATTTAAATTGATTTAAATAAATAATTTAATTAAAATTAATTAAATGGTTAATAATTTAAACAAAATTTAAATAAAATAATTTAAATAAATTGATAATTCAAATAAATTTAATTTAAATAATTTAAATAACTGCTTTGAGATAATTTAAATGAATTTAATAGAAGACGACGAAATGATTCGATCACCTGTCGTTACACGCAATCAAGGTCGCGCAATGAAAGGTAGACATAGTAGGATGAATAATGACGGCGAAAGAGATTTGCCTCGATTTAATACTTCGCGGCATAATTCGACTTTCGTTAATGAGAATGAGGCCACTCAATCTGGCCACTAATGAGGCCAGTAGTTCCCCGGTTGGATTTCCGGTCTTGGACGAGCACTCTGACAATGTGGTCAGAGGGAATGTAGCAGACATGGTTGCAGATGCAGTGCGTCGAAACATGCAGGCGATGACGGCCAATTTACCAGCTTGGATCAGCAGTATTGTAGAGAGCAAAATTAGGGAGGGAACTAGACTAGGTGTCACTGAAGGTCGAGATTTTGGCAGTGGAGGAACTCAGCGTCATGCCCAAAGGGAAATTCATGAAAATCAGAATTTAGTTGTGAGTTCTCCAATGAGTAAATGGAACATTAAGTTCAGTGGTACCAAAGATTAAATTTCGATAACCGATTTTATATTTCGTGTAGAAACATTACAGACTCGTAATGGTTTATCGGCAGAGCATGTTTGTTCAAATCTTCATTTTCTTTTAACGGGCAGGGCAGACGAATGGTTTTGGACGTATTTAAGACGTCATGAGTCTTCTTCTTGGGTTGATATTAAACAAGCACTTATTAAGGAATTTCGGCACAGAGATAGCGATTTTGAGCTATTGAAATGCATAATGGATTACAAGCAGACTAGTGAATCTTTTGATGAATATTATGGCCGCATACTGCGAATGAACGGCCAAATGGAAAGCCCATTAGATGACGCGAAATTGTTAGAACTTATAAAGCCAAATTTGCACTTCCGCTTATGGCAGTTAATTTTTCCGGCTAATATAAGGTCATTAGATGATTTACGTGATAATTGTAGATTGGCTGAACGTCAGCTTAATCTTCGTACTCAAAGACGTCAGATACATGAAATTTCTGTGCCAGATGAGGAACAATTACTTTTGAAATCAGAACCTTTCGATAGGACAGACCATGAATTGAGTAGTAGTAAGAGATGCTGGAACTGCAATGCAATGGGACATTGTTTTAATGATTGTACTCGTAAGCGTAATAATTTGTTTTGTTTTAAATGTGGCTGCAAGAATGTGACCTCAGTAAATTGCAGCAATTGTAGAAGAGACTCGAATTTAAACGGAATGTCGAACAGCATGCGTTCGGGGCAAGGCTGTTCGAAAACTGTTCCAGAGAATATAAACCGAAAACCGAATCCGTTTCGCAGTCCCAAGTAAATTTAATTTCTGAACTCAAAAATAATAACAACCTAAAAATCCTTAAAAAATGTTCGTCCGTGTCCGATGAATTAGATAATAATTCGATTATAGAAGCTAAGTCAGTAGAAAGTAAAAATTTAAACCACAATTCTAATCGCACAGGTCTACTTTCCGCCAAAGGGCAGCTTAAAATTGTATCCAAGAAAATTAAAAGAGTTAGAGCAGTACATTCAGAATTGCGTCGACGTCACAAAGAAATCGCGACAATTATTTTAGACAATACAGAGGATAATGGAAATGACCCTCGTCCATTTCAATCGGTAACAGTTGCAGGAAAATTGATAAATGGACTGATGGACAGTGGAGCCACTGTTAGTTGTCTAGGAAAAGGTTCACAAGAATTCATAAGACTAAATAATATTAAGTATAGTAAACTTTCGGCTACGGTGGCTTGTGCGAATGGAGGTAGTCAGAGCGTTATAGGTTACGTCACCTTGCCTGTTCAGTTTTTAGGAAGGACTAAATACATATTGTTTTATATTGTCCCAGGACTGATTCAGCAGCTTTATCTAGGTCTTAATTTTTGGCGAGAATTCGGTATTCAAATTTCAATGATAGAAGAAATTGCAATGAAAAATGATCCAGAAATGCATGTTTTGACTCAGGAGCAGCAAAACATATTAGAACGAACTGTGCAAAAATTTCCTTCTTCCAAAATTCTAGGTCTTGGTGAAACCAATCTGTTGACCCATAGTATCGATGTTCAAGGAGCGGCTCCCATTAAAAAGCGTTTTTATCCTGTTTCCCCGCCAGTAGAAAAAATTATTCATGAAGAGGTAGACAGAATGTTAGATTTAGGAGTGATCGAACTTAGCAATAGCCCTTGGTGCAGTGGAATGAGCTTAGTCCGACGAAAAGATAAGAATCGATTATGTTTAGATGCTCGAGGTATTAATAAGCTAACTAAGAAGAATGCCTATCCTATTCCACCGGTAGATAGCATATTGTCTAGATTACCAGATACTGTTTGGATCTCTGGAATAGACATCAAAGATGCCTACTGGCAAGTGAAGCTTGATGAAAAATCTAAAGAAATAACTGCTTTTGCCGTTCCAGGAAGGCCTTTATATCAGTTCAAAAGAATGCCTTTTGGGTTATGTAACGCCTCTCAAACATTTGTCAAATTTATGGACAAGGTTATTCCGGTAGAGTTTCGAGAATGGTTTTCTGTTTATATGGATGATATCATTGTTTTGGGACCAGACTTTGAGACTATGATTTCTCGGCTAGAAGTTTTAGCTTCCTTATTACGCAAGTCTGGGTTAACTATTAATATTGACAAATGTAAATTTTGTTTCAAGAGACTACGATACTTAGGTTACATAGTGGGAGACGGTAAACTTATGACTGATCCAGAAAAAGTCTCGGCGATACAGGATTTCTCGGTACCTCGGACTAGCAAAGAAGTTCGACGTTTTCTAGGAATGTCAGGTTGGTATCGACGTTTCATACCAAATTATTCTACCATCGCTTCTGCCTTAACGGACACGTTAAAGCGCAATAAAAAGTTTCAATGGACTGAAGAAGCGAACAAATCCTTCGAAGCGTTAAAGACGGCTCTTACGACACCACCAGTTTTATGTCATGCTGATTTTACTAAACCTTTCATAATCCAATGTGATGCCAGTAAGTTAGGAGTAGGCAGTGTTTTATATCAGTTAGATGAAAAGGGAGAAGAAAGAGTAATAGCTTATATGTCGAAGAAGCTCAATTCTGCTCAACAAAATTATACTACCACCGAACAGGAATGCTTAGCTGCGGTACTGAGTGTAGAGAAGTTTCAGCCTTATATTGAAATGATTCCGTTCAAAATTATTACCGATCACGCATCCCTTAAGTGGCTAATGAACCAAAAGGAATTAAGCGGTAGATTAGCTAGGTGGAGTCTTAAGCTCCAGAGATTCGATTTCGAAATAGAACATAGAAAAGGTTCAGAAAATGTTGTAGCTGATGCGTTGTCGCGAGGCTTTGTAGAACAAATTGATTCACACCGAGATTTGTTGAAACACGAGGCTTTTAGATCGGAAAACTATGAGAAGCTTAAGCAAACGATTCGCAATAACCCAAATAAATTTCCAGATGTTAAGATTGAAGAAGATATAGTTTACAAAAAAACAAAATTTGATGTAGGAGAATTTTGTAGTAGCTCTCGGTGGAAAATATGGATACCGAATGACTTAGTTCAATCTGTACTTTCGGAACAGCATAACCCAGCTATAAAAGCTCACGACGGACTTTATAAGACTCTGAAAAGACTTCAGCAATTTTATTATTGGCCAAAGATGACAGTTTTAGTTCGAAAATTCATTGACGAATGTGACTTATGCAAACAGATTAAAGCTCCGAATTATATCTTGCGACCGCCTATGGGCAATACCTTTATAGCAGAGAAGGTATTTCAAAGATTATATGTAGATTTCTTGGGTCCGTATCCTCGATCTTCGCAAGGAAACTGTTATATTTTCGTAGTAATCGATCAAATGTCCAAATTCGTTTTTATAAAACCATTAAGAGTAGCTAAAGCTAGTAAAGTTATAAGCTTCTTGGAAGCCGACATATTTCATGTGTTTGGAGTTCCAGAATATATTTTTTCTGATAATGGAAAGCAGTTTATTTCTAATGAGTTTAAGAATTTTCTCGCGTCTTATGGTATAAAACAACAACGAACTGCAATGTATTCACCACAGGCAAATGCTGCAGAACGTGTTAATCGAAGTATTCTTTCAAAAATCCGAGCTTATGTAAGTGAGACCCAGAAGGATTGGGATAAACATTTAAGCGCAATCGCGTGTTCGCTAAGGACTTCTGTGCATGAATCCATAAGCATGGAACCATATTATTTGGTCTTTGGGCAAAATTATATTAGTGACGGTTCCCAATACGAAATTCATCGGAAACTAGGTACCCTAAATGATAAAGACACGGAGTTCTTACCCAACGATATTGGACGTGAACTTTTAAGACAGAAAGTGAGCGAAAATCTACGTAAAGCTAATAGTAAGCATAAATTTCAGTATAATCTACGTTCAAAGCCTGTATCATTTGAACCAGGAGAGATTGTCTTCAGAAGAAATTTTCGATTAAGTAGTGCTCCGAAGCATCTTAGCGCGAAGCTTATGAAGAAATTCATTAAATGCAAAATAATTCGGCAGGTGGGAAGTTCTTTGTACGAAATTGCTAATCTTAATGACGCAAAAGATTTGCTAAAGGGCCGGCACCGTTAGATCTTGAGGGGTGGCCAAGCCATGACATAGTCGGAACGAATTTCCTTGACGCCTTTTTTCATTGTAAGACAATGAAGAAGTCGCCAACTTTGTGTACCGGGGCATAGTATTTTCTGAAGACTACTATCAAATTTTCGTAACATTTTCCAAGTAGGCGTAGGCGGCCTACTTCGATTTTTGCGCACCTGGGCTGATTCTACAATTTGCAACATATTTATTTTCCGCCTGCTTCGATGTTTTTGCACCTGGGCGAATACGAAAATTTGAAGAGAGAGATTTATGTTACGAAAAAAAGGGAGTCTGTGAAACAACGTCGTCGAGTTTGGTTCGAGTTTCTTTTCCGTCGTTGAGATTTTTGATAAGAGTTGTGTGTCTTTTGAGTTTTGGAAAGTCTTGCTTTTGAAATTGAAGAAATTCAGAAAAAATTTATACTGATTAGCACAAGCTCTGGACAAGCAAAAGTGAATTAAGAACGATATATATATTCCGATTAAAAAAGCTGTGAACAGCGTAATTAGGTAGTGTGCTCCATAGAGTGTGGCTTCTGAAAAAGTGGTGAAGGTGTTAGAAATCCTATTAAAATAAGCTCCCGTTCGAACTGGATTTTATTCCGATTTGCAATTGCAGTGGCGGCAGCTATTAAAAGTACAAAAGGGAAAATACAAGTGCAACAAGGTCGAAATCAACAATCTCTCCAAAACAGGTTGGAAATTATAGTGTTGAGTGTTAATTGCTCACTGTTAAATTTCTGAGCGTGACCGAATAACTACGCAAGATGGCTTCATAAGCATCCTTCAATAACCACAAATATAAGTGTTACACGAAAGCTTATGCTTTCGTTAATTTTGTCGGCGCCGTGTTCTAAAATAAAAGAACGGAAAGATTAAATAAGAAACAACCTAATCTCCGAAACAATGGAATTTTGTGGAACAATTCAAAACTAAATTAAATGACCAATGATAAATAAATGATAAATTATATGATAAACGATTAAGTTAAAGTTAAGATAACGAAGACGCGTAATTGGATACGACCACGGTAACCTCGAGATACGCAAGTTCGACATCTTCCGGATTAGTCAGAAGGCCCTTGGTGCAGGCGGAGATATATGCACATATCGTTGAAAAGGAGATCTTCCGATGGACTTTTGAACATTTCCAGCAGCGAGCATCACATCTTTAACGCGGCCACTATTTGTCGTTGACATTATTTGTTGATCTGTTGTTAATTTTGGTGCATCGCATGTAATTTTTCGTATAATATCGCAAATAATTTTAACGTCGCTTTGATTAGTTGGTATTGAGATTCTTTGAATCATCAAGCTCCTACGTATTAAAACTACTTTGAACTTGAAACTATTTTCAAATTAAAACTACTTGACGAATAATTCGAATCCTTGAGTTGTTATTACTTTTTATAATGTTGTTGCTATAATGTTCTCCACATATTCCTTTAATTAATACGGTTCTTATTAGAAGGAGGAAAGCCAATTTATTTTCAGTTTGCAGTTCCTCACGGTTGTGCACAGTCGGCGGAAGGAGCACAAGGTAAGCAAACATATAAAAACCAAATTTATTAAAAAAAAATTGTGAAATAATAAAACCGTGTAAGTTTTGGGGAATGTCCGGATTCTAATTTAATTCTAATTATATCTTAAATTTCTTAAATAGTATTTGATTGCTGTTGTAATGTTCTCCACATAATTAATTCTCATAATTAATCACATAATTAATCTCCACTTAATTAATACTTAAATGGTTATTGGTCCCTTGAGACATAATCTGTTCCTTATTACTTTGGACTCAATTTTTGTAAACAAAATTTTTTAAAGAATTAAAGATAATTTTCTACTGTTGCTGATGATTGTTTCAATGATTCATTAAAGGTTTGGATGTGGGAGGAGGGAGGGCTTAGGCGTGCAGAGATGATTCATTATGATTGATTTGGAACAAGGAGGGAGACAAAAAGAGATTTTTTTTTTTTCTCCTCGTATAAGTCTCCAAATTTAAAAATCATTAAATTTTGTAACAGAGGTATGGACCACGCCTGCTGAGCGAAGCTGGCGCACCAAACAGAAAATTGTCCTTTTCTTATTTTGTTACACATCCTATAAAGGGGTCGAGAGTTGAGACAAGCCTCGATTTTGTTGAGAATGGTCGAGAATTCCTCAAAAGTGAATCGCATTTGATCAACTTGTTTTCTGAGATGGCTTTTGAAGCTTTTGACACCAGCTTCCCATAGGCCGCCCATATGAGGAGCGCCGGCGGGAATAAAATGCCATTTGAGTTGTTGGTGATCGAAGTGCGAGATGAGAAGTTCTCGACTTTGCCTGAGGAACGATTTCATATCGTTTTTTAGCGTCTTAGAGGCGCCCACGAAATTCGTACCGTTATCAGAATACAAATCCCTTGGGCAACCTCGTCGAGCCGTGAAGCGAGAGAATGCCGCGAGGAAGGCGGGGGATGAGAGATCGCTAACAGCCTCGAGGTGGATTGCCTTCGTTGCAAAACACACAAAGACACAGACATATCCTTTTGTGATTAGACATGCTCGTCCTGTGTAGTTCTTTATGTCGAAGGGTCCAGCGAAATCAAGGCCAGTGGCTGCGAAAGGACGCGAGATAGTGGTTCGCTCAGGTGGCAGAGCTGCCATGAGTTGAGTTCTCTGCCGGTTTTTGTAGATGACACATGGTTTACATTGATGAATGGTAGTTTTTATGAGATTTTTCGCTTTAGGGATCCAGAATTGCATGCGAATCAATCGAAGCATCAATTGATTGCCGCCATGCAGAGAAATTTCATGGATAAAGCGAACTAACAGTTTTGTGAACTGCGCGTTATACGGGAGAATGATGGGATGTCTTTCGTCAAAGGTTAATGACGGGCACGAGGCGAGACGTCCACCGACACGCAAAATTCCATCTTCTGACAAAAGGGGGTTCAGAGAGAGAATGGAGCTTTTTGAGCTCAGAGTCGCTTTCTGCTGAAGACAGTGATATTCATTTGGAAAATGAACTTTTTGCGCCAGTGTCATTAGTCGAGTTTTGACAAAGTGTATCTCATCGGCTTCGACACTATGAGAAGTTCTATTGAATGCAGAACGGTGTTGAGAATAGGTTCGAAAAAAGAATCTGAAGAGATAAGAAACAACTCGGAGAGCTCTCGGTAGAGAAGAGAATCTTTCTAACAGATCTTCATATCGAGAGAAATATGAGAAGTGAGACCTTATTGGTTTGGCCTCAAGATCTGTTTCGAGATCTTGTAGAGAGGGAGAATGAGGCCAATGTTCTTTGGGAAGTAACAACCATTCAGGTCCGTTCCACCAAAGAGAGGATGAGCAGAGGTCTAAGGGAAATAGACCGCGACTCGCTAAATCTGCTGGATTTTGAGAGGATTCGATATGAAACCATCGAGTAGGATCGACAATTTCTGTGATTTTGGCAACGCGATTTGCCACAAACGTGGTCCATGTACAGGGTGGTCGTTTCAACCATGCCAGAACGATCGTAGAATGGGTCCAGCAGAAGAGTTCAAACCGAGGGAAATCTAAGTGGGGCGTCAATGCACCAATCATGTCTGCCGATAAAGCTGCACCGCATAACTCAAGTCTCGGGATGGAGATGGTTTTAATGGGAGCAACCTTCGTCTTCGCGTAAAGGAGCGAAACGTGAACTTCACTTTGAGTGACAATTCGAGCATACACGGCACAGGCGTATGCCTTTTCGGACGCGTCGCAGAACGCATGAATTTCGACAGTGCATTTCGGGGTGAAATGGACCCATCGAGGGATTCGGATTTGATTGATGTCATGATAGCACTTGACGAAGGCTAACCACGCTTGTAGAATGTCAGCGTTTACCGGTTCATCCCAACCTGTGGCGTATAGCCAGATGCGTTGCATAATGGTTTTTGCGATTATGACAACCGGAGCTAACCAACCAGCAGGATCGAAGATCCTGGCTATTAGAGAGAGAATTTCCCTTTTCGTGTAACTGGTTTGGATAGCGAAGGGTTTCGCTTCAATGTAGAAGAAGTCTGATTTGGCATTCCATCGGATGCCGAGGGTTTTGGCAGTGCTAGTGTCCTCAAATTCAAGAAACTCTTTATTCAAGAGATCTTCGGGAGGGATTCCATTGAGGATGCTAGGGTGGCAGTCCACTTTCGGATCGAAAAACCTGCTGACCTTAGGGCTGACGTCAGCTGAGATCGAGTTTCGAGAGTGGTTTCGATATCGTGAGCGCCAGCAAGCGCATCATCAACATACATCAGATGCTTTAGAACATGCGAGGCGAGAGGGAATTCTTCTTGCACATCATCCGCTAATCGATGAAGTGTGCGAATTGCTAAGTATGGGGCGCAATTGACACCGAAGGTGACAGTTCGCAATTGAAAGTCTTGTATCTCTTCTTCGGGAGAGTTTCTGAAGATGATACTTTGGAATCTCGCATGTTCTGGCTTCACACGTATCTGACGGTACATTTTTTCAATGTCGCCATTGAATACGTACTTGAAGAAACGCCATTTCAAAAGAAGCAAGTTCAGGTCAGCTTGCAATGCAGGGCCAGGGTATAGAACGTCGTTCAGACTAACTCCATTACTTGTGGGGCATGAAGCGTTAAATACAACGCGGACTTTGGTTGTGGTGCTTTCCGGTTTGAGCACAGCGTGTTGAGGGAGATAATAGTTATCAGCTCTCGAGGCTGCACTGAACACAGGAGGAGTGGTTTCAGTCATATGACCGAGCTCAGAGTATTCTCGTATCACAGAGTCATACTGCTCCTTAAAACCAGACGTCTTCAACAATTTCGCTTCATTCCGAAGGAATTGCTTGATCGCTATTTCTCGAGAGAATCCTATCGTAGGGCAATGAGGGAAATCTTCCTTGAAAGGAAGGGACACGATATAACGTCCATCTTCCTCTCGTTTCGTGGTTTTGGAGTAAACTTCCTCACAATACTTTTCGGACGGACTGAGGAGTTTTTTCTTCGGAACTTCTTCAAGTTCCCAGAAACGAGAAATTTGGCGATCAATAGCGATTTCATTGAACAATGACAGTCGCGTTGTGGGTTGAGGGGTTGAGGGGCTGCTAGGCAGCGGACCAGTCAAAATCCAACCGAAAATAGTTTCTTGTGCTAGAAGTGAGCCAAGAACATTTCTTTGGATTCCATCCAGCAGAATTAAGGGATAGAGATCTGCTCCAATCAAGATATCAATTGACCGACTTTTGTGGAAATTGACATCAGCGAATGGGAGATTGGGAAGAGCGAGAAGCAAGCTCTGGTCTATAGAGCAGACTGGAAGATTGCCGGTGAGTTTAGGCAGCACAAGAGCTTCGCCCTCTATGTAAATTTTTTGGTTGCGAGGTGAACCAATAGCAAACTTGCAAGCTTTACTTGCCGTGGCAGTAACAGTTTGATTGACACCAGCCACGGTTGCTTGCGCAGCTCGCGTGGGAAGTTTGAGGCGTTTCTGAATTTTTCCAGATAGAAGTGTGGCTTCAGAACCGGGATCGATAAGTGCACGAGCTACGTATGGCTCACCACTATGAAAGATATGTATCATAGCTGTAGCAAGTAGCACCTCCTTTTTTGAGGTGGTGGAATTATTCACCATCTTTGTCAAAGGAGGAGAGAGAGTGGACTGTATATTAGCGATGTGAGAGTGAGTTGTTGAGTTTTCTAACTTTGCACGTGCAGAAGTAGTGGGCAGATCGTGCGTTGAATTGGCGTTCGAAGCCGTTTCATGACGCACTGGAGAAGTGAGAGGGCGCGAGGTTTGGGGGATTTGATTCGAACGGGGTGTCGAATTGGGGGCCGAGGCCACCTCGCGATGCAAAAGCGAATTGTGACGTTTGTTACACGTTGCACAATTATAGTGACTTTTGCATTCTTTGAGTTGGTGAGAATTGGCAAGGCAATTACTGCAGAGATGGAATTTTTGAATAATTGATAACCGTTTATCAATATTCATTGCTAAAAAGCGGGGGCATTTCCGAAGAGAATGCTGTTGGTCAGTGCACAGCTTGCAAGTTGTCGAGACCATGTTCACTTGAAAATTGTGCACTGGCTTTGGGGGTTTTTGGACACGATTAGTGGTCTGAGAGGGTTTTCGAGAAGGGTCTGGAGATCTTCGAATGTCTTCAACAGTTTCAAGAGTTTGAAAACGTTGAGTTAAGAAAATATCCATTTCCCTCCATTTTGGGATTTCTTGTTTGTCGGTTAACGACTGTTCCCAAAGAGAGAGAGTATTGAGAGGGAGGCGAGATGAGCAGAGATGCACAATAATGGCATCCCAGCTGTCCACGTCAACATCGTATAATGAGAGCGCAGACAGGCAGTTGTTAATTTCTCGCTGGAGTCGCTTTATTTCGACTCCAGACTCTTTCGAGACCGGGGAGAGATTGAAAAGAGTTCGAAGCTGAACGTTGACGAGGATTCGCTTGTTCTCAAAACGATCTTTGAGATTTTTCCAAGCCTCGGAGAATCCATCATCAGTGAGAGGAGATTTTTGAACGATCTCCTTTGCTTCACCTTTGGTTTTCAGATTTAGATGAAACAGTTTCTCGACCGAAGAGAGCCGATTGTTCCGTATGTACAACGCTGAAAACATATCGCGAAACGTTGGCCAAGACTTATAATCTCCATTGAAAACCTCAGTATCGCACGGTGGAAGACTGAGATTGTGACCAAGGAGAGGCTCGACTGGAGCGGCAGGAACTGAGACCGAGAGTTGAGAGTGATCGCCTGCCAGCAGATGTTGACGCTCATTGATGTCTGCAGAGAAGTTGACAAACAACTTATAGCAGCGGCGATATTTCGTTTTCACCACAACAATATCTGCTGTATGGTCCGTGTCTTCATTTTCGGGGTCCACAGAGGTGATGAGGTATTCCAGGCACAAGGTATATGCCTTTTTGAGGTCGGCCCAAACAACCTTGAGTTCCTCCAGGTGAGTGTCCAGAGTATAAGTTGTGTGGTCGCTATCCGGGATTGCGCGATATTCAACATCGAATTCTTCCAATGTGTCCGTGGCTTCGGTGAATCTCATGAGTGGATCCATCGTTGAGAATTTTCCGGAACGCTTGAGAATGAATTAAAAAAAAGTAAAGAGAGAGAGAGGGGGGTCCAGTGGAGAAAGAGAGGGAGTGAGGTGTGAAAATAAACAATATTTATTTGTAACAAATTAAATTTTATTTATCAAGTTGTTAACTTAAATAAAATCTGAAAAAGAAATGAAACTCAGAAAAACTCAAAACCTTTAAATAATTTCAGTTGTTTTTATTTGAATTTAATTTGTTTATTACAAAAAATATTTCAAAAAATTTATTACAAAATTTGTGAAGAATAAAAAGTTTTATTTTATTTCACGTTATTATTATTTTTTTTAAATTTCCACTGTGATTTTTATTTTTGTTTTTATTTTTATTAAATTAATTTTAATTCACTAATTTAAGTAAATTAATTAGTTAATTTAAATAAATCAATAGAATTCAATTTAATTTAATTTCATTCACTTCTTTTTTTCCACTTCAAGATTGAAGTGACTGAACAAAATGTTTGGTCACTTCGTACGGGGTGCCCACTGTATAGCGAGCGCGCGAGTTTAAGTAAATGAAGTATTTACTTGTGCAATTTTATGTGTTGCACTGAGATGGGTATATATTTACCAATTGCAGCGGGATGTGCAATGGTCAATATATATTTTGCTTACTTTGCTTCGAATTGCAAAGTAAGCAGCGAGACCTTGAAATTTGCAATAAATTTCAAGGCTCTACGGTTTCTATGTACAAGTGTTTTGCCCAAAAACACTTGTACATGAACGGCAAAACCGTGTGAGAGTGAGAAAGAAAGAGAGAGAAGCGCGCGGGAAAATGGCGCGAACGTGCCGAACCGAACGAACAATGAACACAATCTTCAAACAACACTTGGTGTTAGTTCTAATTATTAATTTTATTATTAATAATAAAATATAAAAACAAAATTCACTTTTAGAACCGGAATAATATCCGGCTCGAATAGGACCAAATGATTGTCTATGAGTTATAAATTAAACATTCGCAATTCGCAGGTTGCGAATGTTTTACTAACGTAAAAAATTAAGTGAATTTTGTTTTGGGAGAGGGAGGGAAAGGGAGGGAAAAGTAAGAACTCACCTGTGGATTTTCTGATGGTTGTGACGCTAATGATGCTGATGTTGCGGCCTTTTTTGATGTAAGATACCGTTCCCAGCCTCGGATAATATTCCCACACAATTGCGTATCCTCAAGGTAGGAGCCCTCAAAGACGTAAATCTGTCGTTCCAAATTTGCCAACTGTTCGGAAGTTTCTGCCTTCTTTTTTATTAAGTCTGCCAATTCAGCACGTGTATCCAGATTTGTAGACTTTGTTATGGAATTTGTTTTAGATAAATGTTGATGCGATTGTTCTGCTTTTGTCGCGTTGGTATTGCTTCGCACGAGTAGTTTTTCAAACTGAAAGAAAAACTCACGAAGCGTGTTAGAGATGGTGCATTTTGAGGTTGTCTACTCGTTGCAAAACGAGGTGTTTGCCACGAGCAGACAGGGATCACCAGATGTGTCGAGTAAACACATCTGGCGTAAACAGTCAATAATCTTTAATGTCTTTAATATCATTTTATGTCATTTTAAAACGTTTTTATTAGGTCGATTTCGTTCATGTTCGGTACAAATTTTAAAACTGATTTTAAACTAGCTTCCCGATGAGCTGAAGATTTAAAATTTTAACCATAGCTCAGAACTGGATTACAATGCAATATTTAACATAAACTAGCCACCCATGCCGACTTTAAAGCAGAAAATTTGGGTCTTTTGAAAATGTCAGTACAAATTTTAAAATGTATTTTAAACTAACTTTCCGAAGGGCTAGAGACTCGAAATTTAACCCATAGTTCAGGAATAGATGACGATGCAATAATTAGCATACCTGAACAACCCACGCCCATTTTAAGGCCCGCTTTCGAAAAAACATAAAAATTCCACCTTTTGCAAGCGACGCACTTCTGTGGGACAAGGACTGTCATCGTCTGACAACGCGTCCTGCGCCTAACGGCGGTTTTTTGCTAATGTTGCGGGGAATGATATCTTCGTTGGCACTGCTAACCTTTCTCGGGCCGCTTGAGGACGCCATTTGGCGGACTTCAAAACCTCATTACTGGGACTGGACACTTTGGAAGGTAAGGAGAATATTGGATTTGTTAGAGACGCCCGCCTAGGCTGTGGATTCCTCGCCATTAGGTGTAATCAGCAATCCAAGGCGTAGCTTCTTAAGGCTTCTGAGAAGCTTAAGAGTCTCTGGCAAGAAGCCAAAGTGCGTCTGGATAAGCTATACACTTTAAAGGACGAAACGAAGTTGATAATCGTGGTGCACAGCACTACGTGAACCAAAGAAATCATCCTCAGAAGGCTTGCAAAGCAGAACATCTGTGTGGGAGATACCTCCAATTGAAGGGTTACCCGCGGAGAGAGTTAAGCGGTGGGGCCAAATTCGGTATCATGCTGACGGTCTGGCGCCCGAATAAAGTGGTGGAGGCAATCAGGGCCGCGGGGAGGGAAACTGCTGCGGTCTGGATTAAGCCTGGATTAATAAAATGACAGACGCCCTGGCCAAAGAGGGGCCCGCCGCTGAGTTTTGTGGGCCCGAGCCAAGAGTTGCTTCGAGCAACGGAATGGTCAGGGCGTCTGGTCAGGGTGAACAGACTTTTTCTCTATTATAATGCAATGAGTCTTATTTGGCTTTTTGCTCTATTTATGGGGCACAGCAGCTAAAAAATATCATCTACACAAGATGGGTCTTGCTGTGGATGAGTTTTGTAGGCTGTGCCAGGAGGAAGCAGAGAAAGGCGAACCACACTTTGCATCACTGTCCGGCATTGACAAGCATTACATTTTCTAGGCTGGAGAGGACCTGGTTTAAATTTGTATATATTCTAATTTGACATCCCTTAAAACGAATTTAAAGTTATTTTTCCAGTAACATGTCTTATCTGGCCGCTATATAAAGTCCAATATATGGGATTTCGGAACTCTGGGAACAATAATATTAATAGCTATTTCAATAGCTTCAAAAAAGTACGAAAACTGTAATCAGTTTTACGCAAAAACTGTATTTTGGGAGAAAAGTATGTTTCGTAATTTTCAATTTTCTCAGGAACTACAAGACATAGATTTTATCTGTTTAAAGAAATTAATTAAATTCATTCAATGAATTTACTTTAATTCAGTGAATTAATTTTATTATTATTATCAATTTATTAGATAACTTAAGGTTATCGATCAAAAATAATTTTTTCGAAATTTTTTTTAAACTAACATTAATTTTCTCGAAAATTATTTGCGCCTCTAGTGCCTAAACGTGTAAAATAGCCCCCTACTACTGAGAGAGTCGTCTTTAGAAAGACTACTACTTAGTCTAATTAGAGAGTTTTATTTAGAAGGTTCTATAGTATGTACTGCAATGTATAATTTCAAGAAAGGATTATTATTTATTATCGTGTAGGTCCTTTTCAAATCGACTTAATGAAAAACAAGTAAGAGCCTTAACTTCGGCCTGGCCAAAGCTCATATACCCTACACCCGTATCTTTCGAAGTGACGTTAAAAAGTAGGCGGAGTGTAGGAGTAGTAGGAGTGATGCCCACTTTAATTTAATTTACAGATAGTAAATTGTGATATAATAAGTAATTTACAACACCGCTTTTCTCAACAAATACCTTATTATGGTATGGTATACCAGTGGGCGTGTCACGCCTATTTTCTGTGAGATAACTTTCACCAATACGGTAAACACGGCAATGAAACTTGAGCTTTAGATCCGGACTACGAGCTGAGAAATTCAGTTCTTGAATTTGATTTCATTAATATTATTGAAAAAAGTAGGCTTGGCAATGGTTAGATTTTCTCTATTTTCGATATCAAAGAGCATTAAATAGAAGAGAATATTCGTGGCAACTTTTATGACGATACTTCTACTCGTTCTCCTGTAATAGTAATTTTTGTCACAAGTGGGCGGACCACGCCCATTTTCGGGATTATGTTTTAGTCTGAGACGGTGGAATCAGGAATAAAATTTTAGCTTCAAGTTCGCTCTAAAAGCTGAGAAATTGAGCTATAAGCACGGGAAAACTTATATTTTCTATAAAAAGAAGGCGTGGCACTGGTCCGATTTTCTTCATTTTCAATACTAAACAGTCTATAATGACAAAGAATAGTCGTGGCAAATCTCATGGCGATATTTGTTTTCCCGTAATCGTGATTTCCACAGACAGACAAACGAACGGACATGGCTAAATCGACTCAGGAGATGATTCTGAGCCAAAATACATATACTTTTCTATACCTGCCATGCCTCCTTTAATGCGTTACAAACGGAAGCACAAAGTGAATATACCCTCATCCCTTCGGGTTAGGGCATAAATAGGTACTCTAAGTACTTTTGCCCTTTTTATGGGACTGACGTTTTCTTTCGATGGGAGGTGGACCTAAAATGTACTCACCCCTTTTATTGCTCTAAATAGTATGTTATGAATTGGAGAATGCTTACAAATTTTTTATAATATAAAATTTTTTTATAATTTTTTATAATACAAATTTTTAATAATATACCACTTTTAGAACACTCTAAATATCACAATTTTTTACTTTTAAACAAGCTGCTACAAAAGTCGTTCCTGCACTGGATCGTAGCATTTGAGAAACAGTTTTCGTTTTATGCTTGTCGGCTGCACGAACTTACAGCTACGATGGTCGCTAACAAACATTTGAAATTTCGTTTCGATAGCTAGAAAATCTAAACAAACCACTTGTAAGAAGAGCATGACCAGCGACGAAAGCCGCTAATATCGAAACAGACCGTAGCTGGGAACAGCGTTTTGTACCGCTGGCGATCTCTACCGCTGAGAAACAATTTTTTTTCTTGCTTCCCATAAGAGCAATGTAATTTTTGGCATTTGTTAGCGGTAGAACACGCCGCCTTCGTTCTGTTTACAGCATAATTGATATTTAATTCTGAAATGATAACTAGACCCACTCATGAACTAGATATTGATAATATTACAAAGAAAGCACTTAAGAACTGCCATCATTTCCAACATTTTCTGCAGCACTTGCAGCATTTATCTCGTCTAGATTTTTAATTAGAAAACTCTCGTTTAAACTTAAGAGCTTGCTGGAAAAGTTGCCTATCACACTTACCTAGACTCTCATTAATAAAGCAACTGGAGGAAGAGTGCAACTCAACATCATATAGCGTCCGCGTAGTTTTATTAGATCATCGATATGCAGCAGCGAATCGTAGAACTTGATCTCTTTCATAGCCATTCGAGAATTTTAGAATAATGGGCGCATGCCCTATTTTGCTTTTTTGTAAAATTATTCACACGAAATATTCTTTTAATTGGAGGAGGTCTACAGCCAACGGTAAAACATAAGTTGTTGTAAACAAGTGTAAAATTTTCCTCACTGCTTTCAGGTATTCCATGACACAGCGTCGGTAGCGACTTCTTTACGTTATAGGGCACCAATTTTTTCGTTTGCTTTACATAAAAAGTGCATAAAAGTGCTCCTGTTTGGGACAAAATATCAGCCTCAACTTGTTCAACGCGAGCCACTCTGAACTCGTCTACTCTGAAGCACGCATCAAGATGAACTCTTTTAATGCTCTTTTAATGCTTCTAGAGCTTAATATTGCAGCTCCAGGAACAGATATACTACGTCTTCTAGTGTTTGGACTTCTTTAGTTTTTTTCATACTTTGTTCGTATAGACGCAGCCCATGCCTGTCTAATTTTCGGACGATTATTATACCCTTTTAATGCTTGAACACAATAATTTGTTGTATCCAAAAATTCCTTTATACTGAAGGGTGATTAAGTATTTACCATTGGATGATCCAAAATCTTATCCACTTGTGTAGTAAATAGAGAGAACCTAATGAATGCAGACAACTTATGCGACAATCAGATAGCCGGAAAACAGCATTCTGATCCACTGAATTGCAAGGAGATTCAACGAGCGGAATTTGATTTAATTAGGTATACTCAAAAGTACTATTTTTCTAATGAAATTTCTCGTTGCAGAAGGAAGCAGCCCCACTCCCCCTTCGTAGTAATTTGTTGCGTTCACAGCCTTTTTTGGATCAGTCCGAAATTTTACGGGTTTGCGGGCGGTTGAGGCACGCAAATGTAACCATCGATTAAAAATACCCAATTATTTTGGCAAAGAGCTCTCTACTTGCAAAATTAATAATCTCCGAAATTCATAAATGTACATTGCATGCTGGCCCTCTAATTATGGGAACTATACTGCCACGAGGCTTTTGGGTTTTGGGCGCTCGAAATTCGATTCGTAGTGTATACCATAAATGGGTTGGTAACGAAATCCCGAAAGACAAAATCCCGAACGACAAAATCCCGAACGACAAAATCCCGAACGACAAAATCCCGAAATGACAAAATCCCGAAACGACAAAATCCCGAAATAACAAAATCCCGAAATTACAAAACTAGTTTTTCGGTATTCTCCATCTTCTTGAACATTTTAAAACCACTAGCAAACAATTCCAAGAAAATAATAAAAAATTACTCTTATTTTACTTCTCTAAAATTATTAATAAAAAATTAAAAAAAAACATTATTAAAAAAATTTTAGCAGAGCCCTCTCGATAATGTGAGGTTTTTTGCATACAGGTTTTTTCGCGTACTGGCAGCCTTCGGCTGCGGCAGGGATCATAATCCTCAATCAGCAGAATCCTCACGGTCATGTGAAGTTTTTTGCATACAGGTTTTTTCGCGTATTGGCGGCCTTCGGCCGCGGCAGGGATCATAACCCTCATTCAGCAGAATCCTCACGGTCATGTGAAGTTTTTTGCATACAAGTTTTTCTGCGTATTGGCGGCCTTCGGCCGCGGCAGGGATCATAACCCTCAATCAGCAGAATCCTCACGGTCATGTGAAGTTTTTTTGCATATTGTAGATTATAACCTTCAGACAACAAAATTCTCTCGATATTACAACTTTGCTTTTCTGCCATTGTAAAAAAAGGCAAGTAGGCGCGTACTACGCTTCGGAAAAAATTGTGACTTAAATGTAATTTTTTCGATTTGAATGGTAGTGGAATGGAAATTAACTTAGCATTTGGAATCGCAACGCAAATGGAGAAATTCAAAAAAAGTACTTTGAGTAATGATTAAATTATTATTTAAGTGCTTCATGTGATGTTTTTGTATTTTTTTCTAGTAGGGGCGTTGCTGTACTTTGCCACACGGTTGCTGGATTTACTCACGCACGAGTCTAAAGTAAATTTAGACTCATTCAAGAACCAAAGATAAGCCTTCAGGCGGAGATTGATTTTTTTCTATTCCGATAGAAGTCTGCATGCAATTGCAACATTCTGAAGTTACACTCTCGTAAGTTTATACATTCATCATTCCCTTTGCCTTTTTGGGTTTCTTTGATTTATTTACATATTTTCTTTTATTCTCTACATCTTAGCAATTCTAGTACCAGATCCGTTACTCTCAAAGCTGCCAAATCGTACAGTAAAATGGTACATTCCAAATATTCGCACAAACCCCCCGGATTTACTATAGCTTAAAATCAAAAGAACAATGAAATGTGCAACATGATATTTTTATAATTAAGACTGTATATTTAAATGTTATTACATAATAATGTAGGAAAAATTATTCATCTAATAACTTAAATGTTATGTATCGTATAAACACTTAATGTGGTTGTATGCATAAGTAAATAAACACATCGAAGAACTTAAATTCTTATTATTTAAAATCAATTTTTTCCCTACACCCGAAAGGATGAGGTATATATTCACTTTGTGCTTCCGTTTGTAACGCATTAAAGGAGGCGTCTGCCTGTAAGTCTGTCAGTCCGTACGCCTGTAGAAATCACGATTAAGAACGATGGAGAACGAATAGAGCTATGAAATTTGGGACGAATATTTTTTGTTATAATAGGCTGTTTGGTATTACGTATTAAACAGCATACAGCAAACATATGCAATCTTGCATCTTGGAGCAAAGATCCAAGATTATCGAATTTTGAGAAACTTTGCCAGGATGTTTAACCTATTGCAGCGAAGATAAAAGGAAAGAAAGCTAATTATAACTACTGAAAATAAATAATACTTCTAAACAAACTAATGGCGGAATTCTTTACATTTAGTTAATATGTTTCGTATCGTTAAATACGATATCCATAAATAAAATAGAAGATTTCATCTAAAATTTATTCATTTTTTCAATTGTGGTGAAAAAATCAATCATATTATAAAGCAGCGTTACATTTTAACAAAACGAACAAAACGAAATTTAGAAAGTACGAAAAAGGTAAAAGTACTTTTTGTAGCACTCGGTGTAAAGAACACTATAATTTTCTATTCTAGGAAGTAATTTGTACTCCGTGAAGCAAGAATGAACGTTTTGTTAACAGTTAAAGGACATTTATGCACTTATATATTTATTAATTAAGAAAAACATCAAATTTATTTCATATTGTAGCATACCGGCAACACTGCTTTGGTACCAGAATTCATAAGAGGCGCAAAAATAGGTGCGTTCTATACAAACGGGCAACACTAGTTTCGGCAAATTCAATGGCGATGTTAACGAAAATATGAGGGTATACCAACGCCATTTTATGTCTGCTCTTTTATTTCAATTGGATAATTAATTTGATTTCACAATATTTTTTTTTGCTTGAATTCTTCATAGAATAGGTGATACAGTTTCTTGTATAAAATAATGGCGGATTTGAGCGTATAAAACAATTTACATTAAATTTTTTGGTGTTAATCTGCACTTGTAATGATTACAACATTATGTGACAAAATATAAATAACAAAATGTAGATAATAATGTTAAATAATGTCACTTGTAATTTCTAACCTTCAAATACTTTTCCCAAAAAGGTTCTAATTAAGTAATAAACTATTTAAAAGTAAAATGGATATTAAATAGAATAAATAATTGGCATAAATAAATAAATAAAAATTGATGTCTTCGAATTCATTATTTATATGAATAATTAACTAAGTTGCTATCTCAAAACAAACGATTCGACTTAAAAATTTGAATTGTCATTGGGGTCTCAAAGCTGAACCCTCTCCGTCCCGATTACTCTTCATCAGGGGTCTGTAATGTTAAGTTTCTCTTTTAGTAACCCCTCCGCCGCGAACGTCTCACCAACAACAGGGGCACGTAACTTTGAGATTGCTATACAAAAAACCCCGTTCCCTTTCCTTGACACTCTTCATTAAGGGTCTGTAATGTTGAGTTTCTGAGCTGAATTTTTGGCTTTTTCACGAACACTACTTTACGATAAGACGTCAAATCGCAAATCAGAGTTGCAAGTTTTTTAAGCCTTGACGCAGTTTCCTATCTCGTTATCTCTGCCGTCAACGAAATAAAAACCCGCTAGAGTGTTAAAATGACATCCTGGCAGTGACCGATTCGTAAGAGTAGCTACAGTCAAGACGTCTGACAGAGAGTTGGTGCGTCTGATTGTGAAATACTGTTCATTGCCAACAAAGGATGACGTCTTCATCGGCGAGAACAGACAATCAGAATGATTAATTATTTTCTGTACTTAATTTTATTATTTACAAGATTACAATTCTTATTTACATTGCATAATTATATTGTATGGTGCGTTCACTCTTGTAAAATAGGTATGCGTACATCCCTGATACCTCTAATTTTTATACCCTACACTCGAAGGGATGAGGGTATATTAACCTTGTGCTGCCGTTTGTAACGCATTAAAGGAGGCGTGGCAGGTATAGGAAAGTATATATGTATATTCTGGCTCAGAATCACCTTCTGAGTAGATTTAGCCATGTCCGTCTGCTTGTCTGTCTGTGGAAATCAGACCTAAATGTACTCCTAAAAATTGCCGTTGTCCGCCCACGATTATACGAACACACACGATTACAGGAAAACGAGTGGAAGCATCATTCTGAAATTCAGGAGAAATATGTTTAATTTAGAGCTCTGATGTCGAAAATGAAAAAAATCGGTTTACTGCCACGCCCACTTTTTATGTCAATATTAATCCAATTTAAGAGTACTTGCTAGTTTTAGTTGTAATAAATAAGTTGAAGAATATACTCGTACACGCGGGTTTTTCTTGTTCTGGTAATACAAATTTTAAGCAACATGTGGTGATATCCAGGTTACTCAGTACTAGTTGTTTAATTTACCCTCTCAGTTATAATAACAGAAACATTAAAAAAATATTTTATAAGAAATTGGTTAATGATAAACAGAACAACAAAGAAAGAATCGTTTTTATACTTACGGAAAACTGACACTTTAACCTATAGTATTTCCTATTATAAGCCGCAAGGAGAATATAATAGGAATATTGCGAAGAAGAGCCGCCTTGTAAGACAACATAGCCGCTACAGACTGTCACCATCTACCCGTCCCTATTAGAAATACCTTTATCTTCCCCGTTTACAGCACTCTTCTGGACAACTACTATTAAATCTGTCATTAAAAAGTCGCACTGTATATTAGTAGTACACACACAGTATATGTTTATACATATGTATATATATGTTTTTTATTACACAGCATGGACAAACAGCAATGAATATTGCGGATAAATTGGGATATGTGACTGCTGTGGAAACTTTAAAAGTTGTGACCGAAAAATCTGTTACGAATACAATTGAAGGAGTACTAGACGAACAATATATAGTGATGGCACCAGAATCTATGCATGAAAATTTTATGTCGGATTCTGAGGACGAGTGCGGCGACGACCTGTTGGATCAATATCAGCAGTATAAATACATGGTTACAGATGATTTAAAAACTATGGTAAATGAACGCGATCAGCAGAATTATGACACTACCGATAACGATGAACATGGTGGAGATGGTACTTGTATTGGTGTTGGCGATGGTGAACCAATCTGTAAGTATTACAGATTTCTTTACAAAAGAAATTTACAGATTTCTTGGAGAGAAAAAGTTTATTTTTATTAAGACCACGACTTTTTGTATACCAATTAGTTCCACATTCCATTATTTTTAATTTTTGATTAATTTGTTCGGGAAAAATAGAAAGTAGTTTTGTTCATCTTTTTTTTTTGTTTTAGTGCAGGTTTTGATACATTTCTTGAAACATTTTTATACCCTACACCCGAAGGTGTGAAGGTATATTCACTTTGTTCTTCCGTTTGTAATGCATTAAAGGAGGCGTGGTAGGTATCGAGAAGTATACATACACATAGTATATTCTGCCTCAAAATCACCTCCTAAGTCGATTTAGGTGATCGATTTGCAAATTGTCGCTTAAAAAAATGTATTTAAAAGCGTCTAATTTGTTACAATGTAAATTTTATGAAATGTAATTTAATTTTTTGAAGTCTCTTGCATATCAGAAATATTAAATAATAAAAATACGCTATTCCAAAAAATTAAAGAAAAAATTAAGTAGAAATTATTGGAGAATTATTAAATCAAAAACTACATTTAGATGGTATATATTTAGTAACATTTAAAAATAAGATTAGAATTGACTACATATCTAATACCAATACTGCCAGAATCATATAGAATTATGAAAAAAATAAGGAATTAGATTTATTCAAATAATGAACCAAAAAATTGGAATCTTAAAATTGATTTTGAAAATATAAATATGATAACACTAGCTCAGAAATACATACGTACTTAATAATCATTGTTTTTAGAATTTTTCAGTATTACTTTTAATTGTAATAATGATTTTCCTAACTTCAAAATTATTAATTGAACATGTAAGAGAACGTGAAAAAAGGAAACCGAACGTAAAATTGGATAACGTAACTTTCGATACGATTAATAAAAAAATAATTATTTCAAAAAAAGACCGGGACAAAGGAACCGGGACGTTTGTTTTTAAGAACACCTTTACAAATTATTCATAGGATTCAACTATCCAAAATCTTCCCAAAGAGATCTGCTGCTCTGCTTCCCAAAGGAACTGCTGGGCTCGCTGTAGCTTTTAAAAAATAAAATCTCCTTATTTACGTTCGAGAGGACTTTGATCATATTAAAACTATTTATTATTTAAAAGAAATTCCATTTTTAATAAGCGACAGCGAGCCCAGCAGTTCCGGAAATCCGTTGATTAATTTCGGTTGACGTTATGATAGAGTGTAAGACGAAGCAGAAGACATGAAGGCAGATTTTGACAAATATTTTTTTTGTTAGACTTGATAGGAAATACATAACATGTATGTGATATCATTACGAAATTAATGTGTGAATTTTTGATCTCTGAATCGTTAGCGGTTAACTTGATCGCTTCTAAACGATTCGCTTCTAAATTCGCATTTTTCAACTTTTACGTAGCGAGTAGTTCATCGGTACAAGCTTTACGTGAAATCGGTGGTATGTCAAAGCTGTGTTTAATTTTTCTTAAGGAAAATATATTGTACACTAGGATTTCTCTATTCTTCACATGATCTACGGCTTTAATAATTTTGTTATGATTTCTCTTTTCCTCTTAGCGTTCATATAAGAATATCAACAGTGTTGACCTAAAAAAATATTGCATTTGTGAAATTGTGCTAGGAAAAATAAATTCGATGTGTTTTATATATGTATATCAGTTAATTTTTCTGAATGAGAAATATGTTGATGTGTTCCAATTGAGTTTTATTAATTGAATGCAAAACTTTTAAGTAAAATAAAAATATTTGACAAAAGTTATTCATCTGAAAAACTAGATACTAGATTTATGCCGTTAACAGGTGAAAGCGCTGCGCAGCAAATTCAGGTTAGTTCTTCTAAAAAGCATGGGTAAAAGTTTTATATCAGTGTTTATCTTGGTGAAAAGCAGCGTCCCAAGGACTTGCAACGTTTTATACATCAGATTGATGAAGATCGACGACGATCTGAAACCACCATCAATAGTATAGTACGCGCCCAGGAATCGAGCCTACCTCCAGCTAAAATAAAAGCGCTGTACAAAGTTGGATTGCAGAACGCGGTTGCAGAGGAAGCTTCAATACGTTCTGCCCTTGAGAAAATTCAGGAAATACAAAATATACGCAACGAACGACGCATACAAGTTTGAAATGCCGGCAATAAAGAGTATATAAACAAAGTGTTGTGCATTACAAAGTATATATTCCAATATTATATTTTGAAATAAAAATTCGTCCTTAGAACATAATTTTAGTGCAATGTTTGCGGCTGAGTTTTTTATGCGCGATACTAGGCTCCGGGAAATAACGCCCAAATGACATAAGGCCTAATGTGGGCTTTATTTCATTTTGCCAAATTGGGCGTTATTTCATAAAAAAATGAAATAAGGCCCACTTTGGGCTTTATTTCATTTTAAGAAATTTTCAAATTTTTCCGAAAAATGAAATAAATCCCAAAAAAATGAAATAAGGCCCAATTTTGCGATAAATGCTGAAATGCGTTAGCTACGAAGCAGCTGTTGGACTTATTGGACGGGTTAATATATTTACAAATACTGTTTAGCAAGGGGATGGTTTTTCTGGCTGAGGGTTTTAAACCCTGCCGCGGCCGAAGGTCGTCACGCAGAAGGACCCTGGATAGAGGAAAACTTATCAGCAAAGATGGTTTTGTTGGTTGAGGGTTTTAATCCCTGCCACGGCCGAAGGCCGGCATGCAAAAGGACACTTTGCCTGCGCAGAAGGCACAACTAACCCATTTGCACTACTATAAAAACTATAAAGACCAAATAGACCTACAACAATTTTTTAAATCTTTAAAACAAAAAAACTGCATGCCGGCCTTCGGCCGTGGCAAGGATTAAAACCCTCAGCCAACAAAACCATCTCCTTGTTAAAAAATGTCTTCCTCTATCCAGGGTACTTTTGCGCAGGCAAAGTCTCCTACTGCATGCCGGCCTTCGGCCGTGGTAGGGATTAAAACCCACAGCCAACAAAACCATCTTGCAGCAGACCGCCGTATAAGCGTCTGCCTTACCGTCGTAGCAGCGTAGGCAGCAGACCACCGTATAAGAGCCGGGCCCAATACGGCATCGTGAAGCGCCACAAATTACGCTCTCAGAAAAATGATGGAGCTATTTCTTTGTTTCTACTCGAAACAACTTTGTTTCTACTCGGTTGTATTTTTAATTAAATTTTCGTGGCTATACGGACGAAAAAAGGGCAGAAAGTGACTAACTCCTTATAGTCCCCAGATGTGAGTGAAGTAGAAGTTCAAAAGTAGAAGTTTAAAATATAAACTTGAAAAATATCAATTCTTCAAGTAAAAAGCATCCTTATACTAGGTTATATCTAGTTATCCGTTAAATCATTAAACTGAAATTTATCAGTTTTTTTATACATTTTAATAATTATAAATCACGCGAAGGCACGCGAAGGCATCACAAAATCGTTCAAAGATTTCAAATTTTTAGAGCTTCTTCATTCAAAGCATCAAGTACTTCCATTGAGAAATCCCTTTTAGCACTGAGAATTATAAAAACTTACAGTAGGAATAAAATGCTGCACTTATTTCAATAGAAAAATCCTTCCTTAAAGAAATAAAAAATAGAAATTTATTAAAAAGAGTTTATTAAAAAAATTCGCATGCATCCAATTCGCTTACATACCAATAACAAGCTTCATGAAATTAAAAAAAAAACCACAACTAACCCATTTGCACTACTATAAAAACTATAAAGACCAAATAGACCTACAACAATTTTTTAAATCTTTAAAACAAAAAAACACTAAAATTGGGATCAAAATCTATTACGTCCTTGATAGATATATAATATAAGAACAAATAACATAACAGAAAGGAAACTCCACATTTCTAAGACAATGTCCCCATGGGGGGGAAAAAGTGTTGAGAACAAAAACGTCATAGCAACGCAGGCAGCAGACCGCCGTATAAGCGTCTGCCTTACCGTCGTAGCAGCGTAGGCAGCAGACCACCGTATAAGAGCCGGGACCAATACGGCATCGTGAAGCGCCACAAATTACGCTCTCAGAAAAATGGTGGAATGAGAGCTATTTCTTTGTTTCTACTCGAAACAATTTTGTTTCTACTCGGTTGTGTTTTAATTTAAATTTTCGTGGCTATACGGACGAAAAAAGGGCAAAAAGTGACTAACTCCTTATAGTCCCCAGATGTGAGTGAGGTAGAAGTTCAAAAGTAGAAGTTTAAAATACAAACTTGAAAAATATCAATTCTTCAAGTAAAAAGCATCCTTATACTAGGTTATATCTAGTTATCCGTTCAATCATTAAACTGAAATTTATCAGTTTTTTATACATTTTAATAATTATAAATCCTGTTTTATCTGCTTTTTCTACTAAAATTAAAAAGGATTTTGGAACAAGTTTAGAATAGGTACCTAGCTCCGATTTTTTTAAAAAGCATTTTTATTATAACTCTAAACCATGCTTTCTTTGTCATAGAACACACTCTAATTTGCTCAAAAATACGAAAGATACCTAAACATGTTATATACCTTTTAAAAGGTAATATTATGGGCTATAAAAAAGGTGATTCCATTTTATACCTTACTTAATTGTCATTTAATGGAGGGAAAAACTATTTTGTAAAATGAAGTAAACATTTTTTTAAAGTTCAATTGTCTTGTTATTAGATAAAAGAAAGGCCTTAAAATAACCTTTCAAACAGCGCCAATGTTACGTTGATATCTTAACTCGTTTTAAAGATATAGCACTTGGATTTTTCACATTCCAAGGCCTATAACACCAATACTTTACAAGAGCGGCAAAAATTTGCATCACCCTTGGACTAGGGGCGGTGAGGGTTATACCTCCATTTTAAAAGAAAAAATCGGAGCTCCGCACCTATTGTTTACTTATACCTAATTCAATTATTTTATAACTTTATATAATAGTAAAAGCAAAGAAAGACATTTTTACTTAAAAGCACATATTGACCTTGCAATTTTTTACAATAATATTTATTTTACATAGATTTTGTAAGTAAAATTATTTTTAACTTTCAAAAATAATTTTTGTTACATTGATTGGAACTCAATTCTTCGTTTGGAAAATTCCTTGTCTGCAAGTTTGGATCTGGCTTTGCTTTCTTTCAACAATGTTTTACTGGAGGCTTTTAAAGCATCTGTTCCGTTACGTAAGGTGCGTTCGTGTACGAGCCCTACATGGTTTACTAATGAGTTGCGTGCTTTAAGGAACTTGAAAACCAAATACTATAAGCTGTTCTGTAATACGACTTCAACTATAAATCTATCAAATTATCTATCTATCAGAAGCAGATATCGTTGGTTATGTAAGCAGGCGTATAGAGACTATATCTTCAAAGTTAAATCCAACATACGTGGCGATCCGAAAACATTCTGGAACTTTGTAAATACCAAAAGGAGGAGTGTGGTTTTCCCAACTTTTATGAAGCTTGATGATATGGAGTCTAACAATGCAGAGATTATTTGTGATCTTTTCGCCGACTATTTCAAATCAACGTATTCGTCGAGTTATTGCTCGGATACATACCCTTACAACATTTCTTCGAGCACTATAGTCCGGCCTATCATCGACGAATTTATTGTTTTTAATGCCCTAAAAGATATTAAATGCTCTTATAATCCTGGACCTGACAACATTCCATCGTGTATCCTTAAACACTGTGCCGCTGAGCTAACATTGCCCGTTACAGCATTATCCGACTTTTCACTACGTACCGGTTATTTCCCTTGTGCTTGGAAGTCATCGTATATTATTCCTTTGCATAAATCTGGTAATAGACATCTAATAAATAATTATCGTGGTATCGCAAAGCTCAGTGCTCTTCCGAAGCTGTTTGAGAAGATAATTACAGATCAGATTTCTCGCTCTGTATGTTCTTCAATTTCGCCTGTCCAGCATGGCTTTCGAGTAGGAAAATCAACTACTACAAACCTGTTGGAATTTGTATCAGAAACAATCAATAATTTTAAGCATTCTAAGCAGACGGATGTTATTTATACTGATTTCAGTAAAGCTTTCGATGTAGTAAATCATAAGCTTCTTATTTTGAAACTGAAGCTTTTCGGTTTTTCTCGATCTCTTGTATGTTGGATCCAGTCGTATCTCAGAAATCGCATTCAAATGGTTGTATTTAATAATACAATATCTAAGGAGTTTGCTGTACCTTCGGGAGTTCCTCAAGGTAGTCATTTGCGAAGTTGCTTATGTTTGCTGATGATGTGAAGCTATTCTTATCCTATGTTTTGGAGAATGATGCCCTGTTACTTCAATGTGATTTGGATTCACTGATTGAATGGTGCAACACTAACTGTATGAATCTAAATTTAAAAAAGTGCCAACAAATCACATTTGCCCGCTGTTTAAAGCCTTTCTTCCGTAATTACACTATTGGTCGTTGGAATCTGGATGTAGTGGAGACTATAAATGATCTGGGAGTTGTTCTAGATCAGAAATTACGCTTCCATAGTCATATCAGCGGTGTCACTAGCAGAGCGAATAGTACATTGGGATTTATAAAGCGATGGGCGAAGGAATTTAATGACCCCTATATTACTAAGTTACTTTACACCTCTCTAGTGAGACCGATTCTGGAGTATGCCTCACCTGTTTGGAGCCCAAACTATAGCTGCTATATCTCGCTGATTGAATCGGTTCAAAAGAAATTCTTGCTCTTTTGCCTTCGGAATCTCCATTGGGATGAATCCGTGAACTTACCGTCTTATGAATCCCGACTAAAACTTATAAACTTGCCAACACTTTTAAATCGTCGTATAATGCTTAATGCTATTTTCATCGTAAGCTGTCTATCCGGTGTTACGGACTCCACATATTTGCTAGGCAACATCCAACTTAATGTGCCCCGTCGTACGTTGAGACGATATGAGTCTCTTCATTTAAGCTTTTGCAGATCGTCATACCTACAGCATGAACCTTTTCGGAATGCCTGTTCGAATTTTAATAATGTTTATTCTGTAATTAATTTTTCTGATTCTATTTGTTTAGTTAAACGGAAAATTTTAAACTTTTTGTTTAATTTCTAAATTTTTTATATTTTCTTGTTCTGAATTTTTTACCTGTTTGTAAACTATAAGGCAATGAATGCTTAGTTTGAATATTAATAAATAAATAAATAAATAAATAAAAATAGGTTCAAGACAAAAAACGCAACACTGCTGCTTTCTTTCTTCATTTTACGCAAAACGTAACATTGTTTACACGCAGCAGGCAGAGATGTAGGAACATTTTTGACTTCTCTGTCCGCTGCTCTGCCCGTGATTCTTGTGCCACTCGAGCAGCAAAGCAGCATAGCTCCTCTCAATTTCTCCATAAGAAATACACGTAATCTGCTCTTTTTGGTTTCTCTGAAGCGCTTCATGCCATTGGGCGTGAGCCATAACAATGTTTTATCAGCTTCAATTGTTCATAGAATAGTTAATAGAGTTTCTTCTAAGATATAGTGTGATAATTGGGTTTAAAAATGTTTTGCATTGGATTTGTTCGTATTAATGGGCACCTGTATTAATTTTTAATCTTGAAATGCTTGCGATAAATGGGTTTTAATAAAGAAAATAACTAAGTGAAAGTGAAGTGGAAATTAAATACATTAAATACAAGGGCGGTCCGATAAGTACTTAGCCTCACCATCCGATGGTCGCCACGATCGCAAGAGGAATTTACTATCGTGTAGTACATTCTTACGTGTAGTACAGTAGACATCTACTGTCAATTTCATGCGAATCGGACTCGTAGTTTTGTTTTAACCGCGTGTGAAAGCGGGTGTGTCCGCGTATTTTAGAAAAATGGAATAGAAAGAGCAGTATCGGTCGGTGATTCGATTCTTGTTTTTGGAAGGGAAATCGATGTACAAGGATGTGGACGTAGTACGGAAAGCAAAAATCCGGCAACTGCATTGGCTCCGCCACATCGAGCGTATGGACAACAGAGCGTATGGACAACAGTGCTCGAGCTAAGAGGGTCTTCAAATCCCAGCCACCTGGTTCGAGAAGGCAAGGAAGACCGAACCTCCGGTTTAGGGACCAAGTGATTGCGGACACTAAAAAATTTGGTCTCGCCAACTGGAAGCAACGTGCCCGGGACCGTAACGAAAGGAAGCAGGCACTCGTTCTGGCTCGGACCTTTCAAGGGTCGCTAGCCTGATAAATGTATATAATAATAATAAATAATATATATATTACATTATAACTAAAGGGTTTTCCGATAAGAGGTGTAATTTTGATATTCAAAGAAAAATGCAATTTTTTGAGATAAATGATCGCATGTTTATTTCATAACTAGATGTACCCGTCCCCGCGTTGCTGTGGCTCATTTTGTTTAAATGGTTAGAAAGCGTATGTTGCTTCCGACCACAAATGAAATATTTCTCATACAAAGGTTGCAACCCGTTTTCACCCCTTCAGGGGTTGAATTTTGAAAAATGCCGAAATATGTATTTGATTAATTATACCAAAGAGTATTAAGACCAAGTTTCAAGCAAGTCTGACCACAAATAAAATATTCCTCATACTAACTTTGCAACCCCTTTTAGGGGTCGAATTTCGAAATATCCGTTCTAAGTGCTTGTATACATCATAAAGGAAACGTCTTTGCAAAATTTCAGCTTTCTACGTCCAAGCATTTAGCCTGGGCGTTGATGAGTCAGTCAGGACTTTCATTTTTATATATAGAGATAAAGAGGAAGGTATGCCGTTAATAATGAAAAACAACATCAGCCAAATGGCCACCACGACCACGCTTACAGGACCATATCCTTTTCAGGAAATTTTCCATAACCAAATCGCAAAGTGGCTGCCCTATGTCCTCGATAGCCTCAGGAATTCCATCTTTGAGGTCTTGAATCGACGCTGGGCTGTTGGCGTAGACCTTATCTTTCACGTGGCCTCAAAGGAAGAAGTCGCAAGGTGTTAAATCACAAGATCTCGGTGTCCAATTGTGATCACCTCTTCGAGAGATAACACGGTCAGGAAACTTTTCCCGTAAAAGATCAATGGTTTCATTGCTTGTTGAAAGTCTTTATGAAAGACCCAAGTCTTTATGCAAAATACGTTTGTGGAATGCCCAATTCCAAAGAACGACGAGGAATGGACAAACCTGGGTTTTCCTCAACACTTTGGGCTACAGCAGCAATATTCTCAGTTGTTTTTGAGCGACGTGCACGGGTTTTATTCTTCACAACTTGTCCCAACAGCTCGAATTTTTCCACCAATTTCTGTATTGCGGTCCGACAAGGTGCTTCACGACGACCCAAAAATTCTTTAGTTTTGCGAACTGTGACTGCAAAATTTTCACCATTTTTGTAGTGAATTTTAATAATTTCAATGCGTTGTTGCAGCGTGTATCATTTTTAGTAATGGCGTAGTTTCTACTTGTCAAATGTTAAAAATAACAGCTTCAAAAGTGACAGCTACCGAAATAGCGGGCTATTAAAAATTACACCTCTTATTGGAAAACCCTTTATAATAACTATACATATTGTGCATTAATTAAACGTAGGAGCTGCAAACTGTTGACCTGTTTTTTACATATCAGTCTATAATCTTTTAAACTGCTTTGCATGATTTGTTTATTAATTTTTTTTAAAATTAAAATTAAATTTATTCGAAGGATTTGCACAGCTAGAAACAAATTTTATCTATTTTACTTACCAGAGTTAAATTTTTTCACCCCTACCTATGAGTGAAAAAAATCATTCGATAGTTAAAATAATTCAGTAACTAACTATCGATAGTTGAAATCAATGATAGTTCCCAACACTAGTAATTGCAAGGACAAGGTTTGTGTGAGAGAACTAGATAGTATTTTTTTATGAAAATTTGAATAAAAAAATGTTCAGCCTAGAAGTCCGTTTGAATTTTTTTTAAACGCGATATTTGAATTTGGGCGAAACAACGTTCACTGTCACATGTCACAACAAATTCCCCATTAAATAATTTGGTGTATTGCAAGTGAATAATTAATTTTGGTTCGTGATACAATATGAAATGAAAATATGAAAATGAACTGTGAGAGTGAGTAGACGTGTTTTTGGTTTGCTGGTGATTTTTACGGTACTAATTATTCCTGTTTAATAAAGTTTTTTTTTAGTAACAACGTAATCTGTGTGCTTAAAAAACGTTTGCGTGTTTTAAAAACTTTTTCTTTCATCACACACATTAAAAATTCGTCATTAGTTCCAAATCTGCTTTTATTTTGATTATGCTTTTAACCGGTGATAAAAGCAATAACACCTAGCGTGTAACCAGAGGAAATATTGTGAGCGCTAATCGAACTGGCTCTCTTTCAAGTCCCGTTTCAGCAGTTGGCGCTCCACTCAATCGTGGTGATGACTTTTCATCGCTCTCTGGCTTCCATGCAATGTTGGCGGCGCTGCGTGAGTCTATTGTCAGCCATGTTGATGCGCAATTAAAAAAGACAGAGGATCGAATCATGGAGAGGTTTGGTGAGGTGTCAGCTGAGATTCTTAATTTTAAAACTGAGATAAGAAGTATAATAAGTCGCCTTGCAACAGTTGAGTCTGCTGTTGGTGAGACTCGTTCTCAGAGAGCTGAGTTGAATACTATTACTGCCAGACTCTCTACACTAGAAAAAAGGTCGTTTCTACTGATGTTGTGGTCACTGGTATCCCGTACACTAGTGATGAGGATCCCCAGAATATTCCTTCTATGCGTGATGTTTTTCGCATCAAGAAACAAACCTCCACAGATGGTCCTCTTATAATTAAACTATGCACAGTTCCTGATTGCTCATGTTTTCTTCGTGCTGTAAATGCCTATTGTCGTAGACACCAGCGTGCCCTTGAGTTCAGCGACTTAGAAATTGTTGGAAGTGGGAAGGTCCATATATTTGACAGCCTGCCTATTACTCTGCGTCCTGTATTGCATTGTGCTATGGAATTAAAACGCAATAATTCCAGTCGCAGTCGTAATGGCAAAGTTTTTGTGAAAACTTTAACTGATGGTAACCCTGTTTCAGTTACTGATATTTGTACACTGAATTCTCTCACCAGCACCATGCAATGATATTTTTTTTTCTTTTATATAAGCATTAATCTGTACTTAATAATCTCAACTTATCTTTTAATTATATAGTTCGATAAATTTTTACCTTCGAATCTATGAAGTATCTCTATCTTATTTAATATGATTATGTTTGTTAGTTATTTCATTGTAGGGAGAGTGCTACAGGGAACACCACAAGGCGGAATCCTATCACCCTTGTTATGGGTGACCGTAGTACACAGTCTCCTAAAAATCTTGACTGAGGAAGGATTCCGGGTGGTGTGCTATGCAGATGACATAGTGTTCATAGTCACTGGAATGTATCCTCAGTATTTATCAAGGAGAATTCAGGAGGCACTGGGGATAATTGCCAATTGGGCTAAACCCAGAGGGCTGTATGCAAACCCTGAAAAAACAGAGATATGCCTTTTCTCCAGAAGGAGGAAGATTCCTAGTTTCGTCCCCCCAACACTAGAGGGCAAAATGGTGAAGCTGAAAGATAAGGTTAAGTATCTAGGGGTAATCCTAGACAAAAAGCTTAACTGGAAAGAGCATATTGAAAGCAGAGTAACAAAAGCCTATAGACTATGGGCTATCTGCAAGAGATGTATAGGCCCCAGATAGGGACTAAGGCCGGAAATAGTCAGATGGCTATACCTAAGCGTTATCCGCCCAATACTAACATATGCGGCAGTAGTTTGGTGGAACGCACTAGGTATCAGAACCAACGTGAAACCGCTGGAGCGGGTACAAAGGGCATGTTGCATTGACATGAGTGGTGCACTTATCACCACATCTACTAAGGCGCTGGAGGTAATTCTTTCCATACGACCAATAGACATCCAGGTCAAATATGAAGCTGCAGTAACAGCGGCTAGACTTAAGGTTTTAGGGTCTTGTTTCTATGGGGGCCGCACTACCGGACATCAAACCATAATGAGCCAAATGAATATAGAACTCTTAGCTCTGGAATGCGACCGCATCCAGGAAATCTACTCTAGAACTCCAGTAGAGACCACAATCCCGAAAAGGGAAGACTGGAACTCCGGATCGTTTGAACAAGTAGACCGAGACATCCATGTATACACGGATGGATCGAAAATGGAAGGGCGCACCGGAGCCGGTTTCTTTTGTAAAAATAATGAATTTGGAAATAGCATCAGGCTAGATGATTCCAACACAGTCTTCCAGGCAGAAGTGTTTGGCATCATGGATGCAGCAATGTGACTATATAATAACAGCCTTGCAGGCTGTTGCTGTAAAATTTTTTCAGACAGCCAAGCGGCTATCAAGGCTATAACAAACGACCGGACAACCTCGGAAGTGGTGCGTAGCTGTAAAGAAGCTATAACACTTCTAAGCCAAAAGTACAAGATATATTTGGTATGGGTGCCGGGACACTGCAACATAACAGGCAATGAAAGGGCGGATGAGCTTGCGCGAAGGGGAACTCAACTAAATGAGGTTACCGCTGCAGCCAAAAAACCTTTCCAATCCATAAAAAATGAAATATCGGCATGGGCGAATGATACGCATTTGAGATCATGGAACGAGTAGACGGGCTCCAAAGTTACTAAACTATTTTGGGAAACCCTGACGCAGCCCAAACGAGGAAACTTCTATCAAGAAGTAAGGCTGAGCTCAGGAAGATCATTGGTATTCTGACGGGGCATAAAGAACTCAGAGGCCACCTGCGGAAATTCCGGAGGTTGGAATCTGATATTTGTAGATCCTGTCTGGAGGAGCCTGAGACCCTAGAGCACTATTTGTGCGACTGTCCTGCATTCGGCAGGATAAGGTTACAAACATTAGGCTCAACACAGCTTGCCACCCTTAAGGATGTTGGTAGTAAGGGATGGGTCGCAATTTCAAGCTTCGTGAAATGCACGAGGCTATTTGAGCAAAGGCTGCATCAGCCCTGATTCATTCCCCTTCCTTTTCCTTCCTTCCTTTCTTATACGGAGGTGCACAATGGGCCATTGGCCTAGGTGTATCCAGTACTTCACTGGATGACCCATAAGGTCCCTCTTAACAACCTAACCTAACCTAACCTATTTCATTGTAATCATTTCTATTGACTTCTTTTTTCTGTTAATCTACCTCTCTTCCTCTTCTTTGTTGCTCTTTTTTTATTATCTGGCTCTCTTGTTACTTCTTCTACTGTGCATATCTTGCAATGGGCTTAGGCTACTTTTTGTTGTGTACTGCATGCTTGAATTTTCTTTGCTTTTTCTTTTTTTTATGACTTAATTTTAATAATTCTAATAGTGGTATCGAAAATAACAGTTTAATTAACATTTTTTGTAATCGTTATTCTGCACTTAATGTAGTCCATTTTAACGCAAGAAGATTTAATAATGATAAATTTGGTTATTTTAAATAGTATGTGTTTGAGGACTCCTCTGTGGATATTATCTGTATTTCCGAAACTTGGTTTCGTGACAAGGTCTCTAGCTCTCTATATTCTGTAAAGAATTTTAATATTTTTAGAAACGATAGACTTTGAGGAGGTGGAGGACGTGGAGGAGGTATTGCAATATACGTTCGCAATAATTTAAAAGCTAAAATAGTTGGTTCGTCTTCCGATTGTGTGGAATATATAAATATTTGCATCTCCGACAATTGTCGCAAAATTTTCATTTCTTGCGTCTACAATCCTTCTAGATCCTTCTGTCTACATTCGTATTTCGCAGAAAATCGTAATGTTGTAACAGATTATAATTGAAAAATCCTCAGCAATAGTTTTTGCTGAAGTCCAAATTTTGATAGTAAAAAATTACAAAAACAACTAATGAATGAAAACCAGTGCAAGCTTCGAAGGTAATTTTTACAATGATTTATTAGAAACTAGCGTGTGTCTTCTGAACTTCTCTTGCGGTCCAATGTGTAAACAGGTTTGTGACTGTGGAGCAAGAAAACTCGCAAACAAGTAAAAAAAATATTTAATATGGCGAGAACATTCTCCCTACCTTGAAAGCTTCTGCTTTCAAATTATGTATATAATTATAAACAATGTTTTATATAAAAAGGAAAAAATATTAAATGTAGTTCAGCATGATATCTAAGTAGTTAGTTATAATATCTGAATAGTTCGTAGTATCTCCAATTCGTAATAAAAAAAAAATGAAAAATAATAATAATAATATTAAATGTAGTTCAGCATTCGTAATATTAATTTCATAAAAAAAAAGAAAAAAAAAATATATTAAATGCATTTCAGCGTTCTTAATATCTAATTCAAGGGGAAAAAAAACAAAGGTGAAAAATAAATTTAGTTCAGCCGTCTTAATGTCTAATTCGTAATCGGCAAGGGACAAATTTTGTGGACATTCCTCTTGAGTATCCCCTTCGACGTTCGAAGACATACTACTCTGGTCAATCCATCGTTACCGGGGAAGGTCTCAGTTACCCGACCCAGCAGCCATTGGTGAGGAGGGGAGTTATCTTCAGCGATAAGGACCAAGGTGCCTGGGGCTATATTGCTACACTGCTCTGTCCATTTTTGCCGCTCTTGTAATAATGCAATGTACTCTTTTGACCATCTTTTCCAAAAGGTTTGCTGGACGAGGAGAATTCTTTTCCAACGATTAACGTGAGATATTTTTAATTCGTGCTCATCCAACGGCTCAGGGAAGGCATTCAGGGGACGTCCAATTAAGAAGTGTCCAGGCGTCAGAGCTTCCAGGTCATTAGGATCTGACGAAAGTAGACTAATTGGTCTCGAGTTCATTATCGCTTCAATTTGGGCCGTCACCGTAGATAACTCCTCAAATGTTAGTGAAGAACTGTTGATATGATGGACCAGAAGATGCTTTGCAACCTTTACTGCGCTCTCCCATAATCCACCAAAATGAGGGGAGCGAGGGGGTATAAAATGGAAATTTACTCCTCGTGCGGTGCACTCCTCTTGTAATTTAGTTTTAGTGCTGTCGTCGAAAAATTTAGTTGCCAGCCTTTTCATTTCTCTGGATGCACCCACAAAATTCGTTGCATTGTCACAGAACAGGTCCGTACTCAATCCTCTTCTGGCAAAAAATCGCTTTAGCGCTGAAATGAAAGCAGAGGTGCTTAAGTCTGAAACTGCTTCAATGTGGCATGCCCTTGTTAGGAAGCAAATAAAAATCGCAATATAAGCCTTAATAGGTCTCTTACCCCGGACCTTAAAATGAATTAAAATAGGCCCTGCAAAATCCATACCGCTTCTTTCGAAAGGCCTCGCATTGCCTACTACTCTATACGATGGTAAGTTACCCATAAGCTGGGTAGCTAGAACTGGTTTCTGACGAAAACAAGGTATACAACTTCTAACTACCTTCCGGGTAATCTTCCTGGCATTTATTACCCAAAATCGTTGGCGCAGAAACGCGGCTAGTGCTTGCGGTCCCGCATGCGAATTTATCTTATGTATAAATCTAACCAGCGCAATTGTAAATGCATGGTCACTAGGTAAGATAATAGGATGCATGGATTGAAATGGAAGCTCGGAATTTTTTAGGCGACCTCCGACTCGGATAATTAGGACCTGGCCTGACTTATGTATGAATGGATTTAATTTTTGAATTTTAGAAGATTTGGAGCATTTGTTTGAAAGCAGTAATTCAAAGTCGTCGTAAAGACTCACTCGTTGTACATTATGAACGATATACGTCAGCCCTCCTCTTAATTCGGCTACTGTTAGCGCACCCATTCTCAAAGGTTTTTTACGAACTACTTCGAACCATCTAAAAATATAACTAAAAACTCTTTGTAATTTTAAAAAATCATTTAAAAATTTACATTTTGCAGTAAGGTCTTCGATGACCCTGTTACTCACTGCTAAACTAAATTTTAGCTTTCTTTCTTCTATTTCACTCGAATTACCACAATAAACTGGCATGATTTGATCGGTCCAAGAATCTTGAGAGCAGCTAAGAAACTCTGGTCCCTTTCTCCATAACCGTGAATTCATTAATTCTTTAGGTAACATTCCCCGTGAAACTATATCCGCTGGGTTTGAGGCGGAATCGATTTTTCGCCAATTTACGTTTTCTGAAAGCGCTTGAATTTTTGACACTCGATTTGCGATAAATGTTAACCATTTGGAGGGATGTGAATTTAGCCAATTCAATACCAGGGTGGAATCTGTCCAAAAATAGACGCGTTTTATGTTGGTGGAAAATGAACTCTTAAATTGGTCAAAGAATTGAGCAAGCAGTAAAGCTCCTTGAAGTTCTAAACGAGGGAGGGTTAGAGTCTTAAGAGGGGAAACACGCGATTTTGCTGCTACGAGTTCGACCCAAACATTTTCGTAGCTGTCTAAAGTTCTGGCATAAATTGCACACCCATAAGCTTTGTTTGAAGCATCACAGAATCCGTGTATTTCAATGTATGATCTATTTGAAATCGGTGCAACTACTCGAGGATATTCTATATTTGATATTAAGCTTAACTGGGTTTGAAAGAGCTTCCATTGCTCGTGTAACTCTTGAGGTAAAGATTCATCCCAATCCAGCTTCAGCAACCATAGTTTCTGCATAAATATTTTACCCAACACTATTATGGGATTAAGTAATCCTAGCGGATCGAAGAGCTGGGCCAATTCCGACAATACTGTGCGTTTGGTTACCCTTTTGGATTCTTCGTTCGAGTATTTAAATCGAATTATATCGTTGGTCGAATCCCACAGAACACCCAAGCTTTTCCTTCCTCATTTGTTTTAATACTTAGAGGTTCATGAATAATATTCGTGGCAGGCAAATCACACAACCACTGCGCACAGTTAGATCGCCATTTATGCAGTTCGAATTGTCCCGAACGCAACAAATTAGAAATTTCGGTCTTTAAGCGTTTAAGATCTTCCATAGTATTTGCTCCGGCGAGCATATCATCCATGTAGAAATTTTCTATTAACACTCTACTGCCTATAGGGTACTCATTTTTGTAATTGTCAGCCAAATATTTTAGACAACGTACAGCTAAAAATGGAGCGGCACTCGTTCCATATGTTACTGTTTTTAGTCTCAGCGTTTTAATATGGTCTGACTTGTCTTTGCGCCACAAAATGCATTGCCATTTGCAATCTTCTAAGTCCACTAAGATCTGCCGATACATTTTAGATATATCAGCAGTTAAAGCGTAATTGTAAAATCGAAATCGAATTAATATTTCTAAAAGTTCTGGTTGGATTCTCGAGCCAACTAAAAGGTTATCGTTTAATGACATGTCATTACTGGACTTACAAGATGCATCGAAAACTACGCGCAATTTGGTTGACAAACTTTGAGGCCTCAGTACTGGGTGATGAGGCATGAAATATTTACATTCCGAATGGATATTCTCTCCAATTACTTCTAAATGGTCTAAATTCTTATATTCTTCAATAAATTTTGCGTACTCATTCTTTATAGTGGTATTTTGCTCCAATCTCCGCTCTAAATTCAGAAATCTTTTTAACGCTATATTATAAGAATCACCTAAGCAACAGTTTTTATATTTGAAAGGTAGGCGAACAACAAAACGCCCCGTTGAATCTCGTTTGACTGTTGAAATGAATTTTTCCTCACAAAGTTGCTCATCTGGTGTAAGTAAAGTTTTGTTAGCGATAAAGTTTTCACATTTCCAGAAGTTTTCCACTAACCCTGTTAATTTAGTGGATTCTTCGTCAGTACTAATATAAGCCGTCAGCGACTTAATAGGAGATGCCAAATCTTTACATTCTCCTGCTATAATCCACCCAAATAGCGACTTTTGAAGTAGAGGCCAATTTTCGCCTAGAGTTATTTGACCCACCGACAGTATTTTGAAAAATATGGCTACACCAAGCAACATATCAACTTCATGATGACCTTGAAAATTTGGGTCTGCTAATTGAATATTTTTTGGTATGTGCCAATTTTCGATCGCAATTCTCTTAATAGGCGTATACTGAGTGATTTCTGGCATTATTAAAAAGTCAAGTTTCTCAATGAAATTTGTTAGTCTAGACTTAATATATGTGGAAACTTGACCGGAAACTGCAGTTTTGGAATCACCGATTCCACTTATTACCATTTCCGTGCAATTAACCCTCAATTTCAGTATTGAAGAAAGTCTCGAGGTAACGAAATTTAACTGGCTACCTGAATCTAAGAGTGCTCGACAAATTATAAACATTCCTTCTCGATTTTGAACTAAAATACTCGCTGTGGCTAGAATGTTAGTCGAGCAGGATGATAAAAGTGATATGGGTCATGCCTCACTATTTTGCTCTTTTGGAGCAGAATCCAAGTTTACCGAACCTGTAGTATTTAGATTGAGTTTCACATCTCGATGGAGTAATAAATTATGAGCTCCTTGGCATATTTCGCAACGAGGAGCCTTACAACCTTTTACTGGATGATTTCCTAATAGACAAAGTAAGCATAAATTATGCTTTTTTGCTTCGAAATAGCGCTGATAGGGATTTAATGCTAAAAACCTGGAACATTTAGCAATACAATGTGCGCTTCCGCAACTAGGACATTCCATTTTCTCCTTACTAACAGTTACACTTAGTGCCCTTGCACTTTTAGAGGCTTGTTTTTTGTACGAACTCTTGGAAGGAGATGGCTTCCTTGGCCGTGTACTACCTACGCTTGGCACGGTGTTAATTTCTCTATTTTCTAATGCAGTACATCGATTCGAAATAAATTTTGATAATATATCCCAGGATGGCAGTTTATCGCAACTAAAGTCGTCATCCCACTTTTCCAGTGTTTCTAAATCTACTTTAGAACGAATTAAGTAGAATAGAATTACATTTGTTAGGTCTTCGACACTACCTAACGATTGGAGCGAACGAAGATGAGAGTTAACAGTATCAACAAGTCCACGCAAACTAGAGGGGCTTGGATGAGTAATTCGAGGCAACTCAAATAATTCCCTAATGTGAGCTTGAAATATAATTGGACGATTATCAAATCGAGTTTTTAGTAAATTAATTGCATGCGAGTAATTTGGAGCTGTGACTTCTAATGATTCAATCGTTCGCAGTGGAATTTGACCTAGACACGACCGTAAATGAATGAATTTAGATAAATCGTCCAATTCGGGTTCCTCATCCACCAATGAAACAAACGAATTGAACCAATTAGTCCATTCCGTGTATTTTCCGGAGAAGTTGGGTAACTGTAACGTCGGTAATTTTACTGATCGCGGATTTGAACTATTAAATTGATGGCCACCTTGATGAGCTGTGTCATTGGTGGATGAGGAACCGCTTCGACGATGTGGAGCAAGAGCATTTAAAATTTTTGATTTGGCTTCGCAATATAAATCTTCTATCACATGCCGTTTATTGTGCTCGGACTCATCGTCCCCAGCCCGTTCCAGTTCCGTTTGGATCACGTTCAGTTGAGCAAAGTTTGATTCAACTAAGCTTAACCGCGTTTCCAATTCCGACATACTCATGGAAGCATAGTTCTTTTCTATTAATATTTTTGTCCGTTTAAGCGAATTTATTAAACTTTCGCGAGTGGAATTTAATTCCGGGCCCTTTACGCTTTTTTTTGGTGACATACTATTCTTTTCGACACTGTACTTAACGGAACTGTAAATTACCGCTTGACGTATACGAAAGTTATTATTATTCTAATATACTTATCAATTTCTCAGGTTGAAGCTCAATCCTAGTCAGCTCCTTTCCAAGCTCCAATTTACTTTTAAGAACCTCACAACAGAACGATTATGTGAGTCCCTGCTCGGGCGCCATGAAAAATTCTCAGCAATAGTTTTTGCTGAAGTCCAAATTTTGATAGTAAAAAATTACAAAAACAACTAATGAATGAAAACCAGTGCAAGCTTCGAAGGTAATTTTTACAATGATTTATTAGAAACTAGCGTGTGTCTTCTGAACTTCTCTTGCGGTCCAATGTGTAAACAGGTTTGTGACTGTGGAGCAAGAAAACTCGCAAACAAGTAAAAAAAATATTTAATATGGCGAGAACAATAATCAGCTCATATTGATCGATCTAAAGATAGTTGTACCACTGCTGTCCTAAAAGTACTTAATGACATTCGTCCTAATTACGATAATGACATGCTAACTCTCCTTTGCCTTCATGATTTCTCTAAAGCATTTGATATGGTTAGTCATAGCTTATTGTGCAATAAATTGCAGTATTCCTTTGGGTTTGACGAGATTCGTAATTCGTCTGATACGGAGTTATTTATCCGGTAGAAAGCAGAAAGTTAAAAGTAATGACACCTTTTCACAGTATATGTTAGTTCCTGGTGGAGTTCCACAAGGTTCTATTTATTTAAATAACGATAAATTAAGAATTGTTAACTCGGTAGTTAGTTTAGGTTTTCATATTAATACTACTCTATCTTCCACTGAACATATTAATAACGTCATCTGTAAGATTTATTTTGCTCTTCGAAATCTCCGTCCTACAGCATTATTTACTCCTGTGTGCGTTCGTCGTAAACTTGTAATCCAGATTTTTCTCCCAATTTTTTCCTACTCAGCTACAGTTTACAGTAAATTGGATTCTCGTTCCCAGCTAAAATTAACTCCTGCTTTTAATTAATTTAATTAATCTCCTGGTATATCGTAATTCGCTACGAGATATGTGACTGATGAAGAATATGATGATTGATGAATATGTGACTATATGACTGATGAATATGTGACTGATATGACTGATGAAGAGCGTAGGTAGCGTTTGGAGAAAAATCGGTTAAGGATTTCGCAAGCGCGCCCCATTATGACTCCGGAACAACGGATACAATCGAGTTCAACTCGCTCAGTTGGAGCTGAGGCACGCTACAATTTGCAACGTCGACAAAACAGACGACCAAAAGTGGCAATTATATACGAGTATAAACATTTGGCGTTTAGATACGACCCAACAGTTGATTCCGCGGCGGATTTATTTGTGACTTCGGAAAAGACAAATTGCGAGCGGAAAAGTCAAATTACCACAATTGACACCGCCACCAGAGCCACTGGCATCATTGCTTTCCGGCCAAGACTCTCGATCAAAGCATTTCTTGCAAAGCATACAAAGGTACAACAGTTGCTTCCAGATGACATCATTTGGGGCGAATATTATCGAAGTACAAGATTTTAACCCAACTTTTAAAGTAAATTATTTTTCGATTGCACACAAATTACACAAACTCAGGAATTTGTCTTCAATTCTACAGATTCAAGGACAAATTCACCATCGTGCAGGAGCAATGTTGCCGCCAGTGAATGCTGATCACAAATTTCTTCAGATTCATGTCCCAGGAAATTCTGATGACTAAATCAATCAGCGTTGTGCTATCAATCGTGCAGTAAAGCGAGAGATCATTGCACAACTGCAACAACTCTTACATGAACACAATGAATTGGTAAACTTGACCGCGAATTGATGAAACAATCTGCGTCATTTCAAAATGTGATTGTCCTGATTTTGACGAATCATCAAACGATGTGCAAAATTCATCGAGCTGACTTTTTTGTTTGTTTCTTGCAAAATTCAAAAATTTCAGCAAAATCTATTACAAATTCAGAAATCAGCAAAACTGCTCTCCTGTCTGTGTATACGATATAATCCCCCTCGTACACGCAGACAGGAGACTTCTTTCTGTGTCTGCTTTGCTGATTTCTGAATTTGTAATAGATTTTGCTGGTAAACAAGAGCAAATTTGGAAAATAGCAGAGCAGACACAGGAAAAACTCTTCTGTCTGTGTTTACGATATAGCCCCCTTAGTCTGCACTAGAAATGATGCCTTCGAATGATCATAAAATAGTGATCAGAGCAGACAAAAGACCAGCAGGCGAACATGAAAGACGCTTCTATGCACCGACGTTGAATGAAGTTGCCATTGTGGTTGTTGGCGAGAATTTGTCGTCTCGCCACATTGTGGTTCGACGGCGTGATGGTAATAACCTTCAGCGTATCTACGAAACCTATCGTTCGTATGATGCATTACAATACCCGCTGATATTTTGTCGAGAAGAAGATAGATAGATATGATTTTTTTTATCAAGACGATTAATCCAATAACAGGCTAAGAAACAAACAAAAAAGTCAGCTCGATGAATTTTGCACATCGTTTGATGATTCGTCAAAATCAGGACAATCACAATTTGAAATGACGCAGTTTGTTTCATCAATTCGCGGTCGATATGTATGTAAAAATCGAAACAGAACGTCTGACATACGTCAGACGCTTACATATACGCTTACATCAGCAAAAATTGCGTACGGAAGAATACATTAATCTGCGTGATGCCATGAATTAAGATAGAAATCCAAACAATGTCGGCCGACTTACCATTTTTTTTTTGTTGGAAATTTGTTTTCGATCATAAAATTCTCGGCTGTGATCGCCACACGGTCCATGAATCATATTCGTCGTCACTACTTCATACAACAATGGACCTTTTTCGGGATCAGGAATTTCTGCGCAAATGATGGCGTCAATTTCATCCGATTGTGCCCGAGGCACATGCACGAATACGCGCAAGATGCGATGACCTACGTGTGCAAATACGGACCAGACTTATTTATTACTTCCACTAGCAATCCAAAATAAATCGACATCACGCAGCTTTTACTAACCGGTCAATCGTCCAGCGATCGTCACGACATTACAGCACGAGTATTCAAGCAGAAACTCAAGGCACTCATGGACTTCATTGTGAAGTATCGTGTCTTTGGAGGCGTGCGATGTTAGATGTACTCTGTGGAGTGGAAAAAAAGGCGACTGCCTCACGCGCAGATTTTACTGTGGATGTCCGACAAAATAAAAACGGATGAAATTGACGCCATCATTTGCGCAGAAATTCCTGATCCCGAAAAAGGTCCATTGTTGTATGAAGTAGTGACGACGAATATGATTCATGGACCGTGTGGCGATCACAGCCAAGAATTTTATGATCGAAAACAAATTCTCCAAACGTTACCCGCGTACATTGTTGGCTAACACAATCACTGGCAACAGTTTGATTGTTCCGTAATCACCGCTGCTTTTCAAAACATTTAAAGCGCATTGCAATGTTGAGGACTGCAATTCTGTCAAGTCTATAAAATACGTTTGCAAGTACGTCCCTAAAGCAAGCGGCATGGCATTTAGTATTGCTCCTGATGCACACGATAAAATTTCGCAATATCAGGTGGGAAGATATGTCAGCAGCAATGGGGCGGTTTGGAGAATCTTTTCATTCTCCATACACGAACGTTATCCCACAGTGGTCCATTTATCTGTACATTTGGAGAATGGACAACGATTTTATTTCACGGCAGCAAACGCAGCGCGGAGAGCTAAACGAACACCAGCGACAACGCTGACAAGCTTCTTCGCGATATGCTCAAGTGATCCATTTACAAGGACTGCTTTATTCGGAGATATTACAAATGGAACGCATCTTCAAAAAAAAACCAACATCGGAAACACGGACAACCTGTTCCTGGATACGTGAATGTATATTCAACGGATGCATTGGGCGCATTTACACAGTCCATCCGAACAATGACGAATGTTTTTACCTGCGTTTGTTATTGGTTAATATTCGTGAACCGACTTCATTTGAATTTCGTCGTACTGTCAATGCTGAATTGTGTGCATCTTATAGAGAAGCCTGTCAGTGTTTACTCGAGGATAACATTCATTGAGATCACACACTCGGTGCTGCTGTCATTTCGTCTACTGTGAACCAAATCCGATCCCTCTTTGCCAACATCATTTCAAGATGTTTTCCGTCAAACCCACTTCATTTGTGGAGCATATACGAAGATAATATGGCTGAAGACTTTGCATCGAGTGCGTACAACAAAAGCGAATCCCGAACTTGAATTTAACGCGGAAATTCACAACGAGACGTTAATTTCTATAGAGGAGTTGTGCCTAATGATGTCCGACTAGATGTTGCGTAAATTAGAATGCCAACGCCGATTCGCCCCATCCACGATGCATTTAATCGAGAATTTGAAAGAGAGTGGCAATACGATCAAGATGCTTTAAGTCAATCAGTACGAAGAAGAACCCCACTTTTGAATCAGCTGCAGAAAACCGTGTATGGCACATTGATGACAGTAGTCAACGATGGCTACGGAGGGATCTTTTTCCCCGATGCACCTAGTGAAACTGGCAAAACGTTCCTAATTTCGTGCACAAGGTCAAATAGCACTAGCCGTAGCATCATCTGGGATCGCTGCCACATTGTTAGAAGGAAGTCGAACAGCTCATTCTGCGCTTAAGCTGCCATTAAGTTTGCAAACGATAGAGAACCGAAGTGCAACATGGGTAAAAAATCAGCAATGTCGAAAGTACTACAGAATTGCAAAATAATCATTTGGGATGAGTGTATGATGGCGCACAAACGAGCTTTGGAGGCACTCGATCGAACCTTGAAAGATATGCACAATAAATAATATCTCTTTGGAGGCACGATAATTCTGCTAGCCGGCCATTTTCGCCAAAGGCTGCCGGTCATTCCAAGATCAACTGCTGCTGATGAAACAAACGCTTGATTGAAGTCATCGAATCTATGGAGTTACGTGAAAACTCCCAAGTTAACGAGTAATAAGCGAGTCAAAATGACCAATCAGCGGAAGTGTTTTCCAAGCAATTGGTAGACATTGGCAATGGAAAAATTCCGCTTGACGCTTCCACTGGCCTCATTTCTTTTCCCCTTAATTTTTGTCAATTCACAAAATCGAAAGAAGAATCACGAAAGTGTTCCCGAATATTGGTGAAAATTACAAAAACCAAGTTTGGTTGAGTAAACAAGCCATTTTGGCAGCGAAAAATAAGGACGTAGACGATTTACATATAAAAATTTAAAATCAAATCACTGGCATTTTGCATTCATATAAGTCAATGGATTCCATTACCGAACCAGATGAAGTCGTTAATTACCCCACTGAATTTCTGAATTCATTGAATTTGCCAGGAATGCCGCCGCATAATTTGCAGCTCAAGGTCGGCTCGGTGATAATCGTTATACGCAACCTTAACCAACCGAAACTATGCAATGGAACAAGACTCTTTGTTAAGAAGCTGATGAACAACTTGATTGAAGCTACGAGAATTATTGGAAAGTTTAAGAAAGGCGAAAATGTTCTGATTCCAACCGACTAGCCGTTCCAATTTAAGCGTGTCTAGTTTCCGGTTGGCCTGGCATTCGCAATGAGGATTAATAAATCGCAAGGCCAAACGTTGAAAGTGTGTGGAGTTAACATGGAATTTCTGTGTTTTCCCATGGCCAGTTGTGTGTGGCATGCTCGACGGAAAGAAAAAAATATACTTCATCACCAATCGTTGCAATGAACGCTCAACATTCTCAACACTAACAACAACTAATTGTTCTTCGATAATCAATTTTTAATAGATCGTTAAGATCAATTTTTGGCAGATCGTATGGCTATTTCGGAACCAGTTGAGGTTCCTCATTAGCGATCTTATCAACGTTGGATGCTTTCCATGTTAACCACTTCGGCTAACTAAGCTCCATCAACTATCGGAACACAACCTCAATTATTCTTCCAATTATTACCTACTCAGCTACAGTTTACAGTAAATTGGATTCTCGTTCTCAGCTGAAATTAACTACTGCTTTTAATCACGCTACGAGATATGTTTATGGACTTCGCCGTTTCGACCATCTTGGGCAATTCAGGTGTGCTATACTTGGATGTGGCTTACTTCGATATTTAGATATTAAGAATTGCGTATTTCTACACAGGCTTATTTATTCTAAATATCCACACTATCTATTTGAGAAACTACGGTTTGGTCATTCGCAAAGGAATCTATTACTGATTATCCCTGAATTGAAATATCTAAATACTTCTAGGCTCTTTTTTGTCAATGCCATAAGGTTATGGAACTCATTGCCAACCAACTTGAGAATGATTAATAGCGAGGTTAAATTTAAGCACGCAGTATTTTCGCACTTTTCGACAGTTCCTAACTCTTCCCTAACTTCTCTTAACGTGTATATTTTGTAACTTTTGTAACTTTGTAACATTTTGTAACTTTTCTGCTCACTTCCCCTCTTCACACCTACTACATTATAGTATCTGTATTTTACTCAGCTCTACTATTTATCACTATCCTGTTATATTGCTTATTTATTAATCTATTCAATAACTACTGTTAATATGTTTATATGATATAACTCTGGCACTTTTGTACTATAAAAGAAGTTTTTTCTTATTGTACGGTGGATAACGCAAATAAATTACAATTACAATTACAATTACAATTACAATCGTGATTAAAATCTTAAATCAACGGGAGTATTGAAAGTCTACAACTTAGAAGCAGAGAATACAACAGCTCCAACACATTGTTTTTTTCTAGAACCAAGCAGTGGTTTTTGCTTTTTTTTTACTTCTGTGCATAGCCGGCAAATCTGCTCGGGTTCAATGACAGAATCGGAAAATTGTCCTTATTTATTAATTAATTTTTTATTAATATATACTTTTTCTAAATTAATGATTATTATCAGACACTGGAAAATTCTTATTTAATACAATTGAATTGAATTTTTAGTACTTATTTTACACAATCTACTTTGAAACGCATCTACCGTGTAAAAAAAGGATTAAGTGTATTTCACTTCAATTAATTTTTGACCAAACTAAAATTCGGTAGGACGAACTTATTGACTCATAAGCTACGCACAGCCCAAACACTGGAGATAGAGACGTCTTTATGAGTTTGAATTCATTACTTCTATGAATAACTAACCAAGTTTTAATCTCAAAACAAATGATTTTACTTAAAAATCTGAAATGTCATTTGGGGCCTTAAGGCTGCATCCCACGTTCCGATCACTCTTTATCAGGGGTCTGTATTGTTGAGTTTCTTATTCAAGAACCCCTCCCCTGTGAACCTGTCATCCACAAGAAGAGAACGTAATATTGAGTTTCCTATCCAAAAAACCCCGTTCATATTGTAGCTCTTCATCGGGGGTCTGTAATGTAGAGTTTCTGAGCTGAAGGGCTGAAGCGCTGGCGCCTAATCTTTCAATTCCACTAACGAAAACTTCAGCAAATAGAGAAGAAACAAAAAACTTTCCTTTTTTTCCCTACGCGTAAAGTTAAAAAAAACGTATTTCCAGGGATTCCACCAACAAAAACGAATCAACGAGATATGACAATTTCTTCATTCTCCAATTTATGAAGAAGAAGATTATTCTCCAATTCATGAAGATTATTCACGCGCCAAATAATATTTTTCTTTACAGTCGTCTTGTAATTTCGAATTTTTAGCAGCGCATTTGTTCAGTCTCATTCGATTCGAAAAATAAAGAAATCTCTGCAGTCAATACTCGAACCTTTTTCTGTATCTCAAAAGTGCTTTTGAGACGTCTCATACAGACCTTTAGTTCACAATCACAATTTTGTGAAAATGTCCCTTTTTTGTAGAATTCTGTTTCAAAGAAAGAAACCTTGGGGGTTATTCTAAAAATGCTGACTGCTGACAAAATCGTAAAAAAGCTGACAAACGTTATTTTTCTGACAATTTGGTATTCAGACAATCTCGCAACATTTGTCAGCCTGACAAAAAGCAGATATAACTTTCAAAATTGTCCGTTCTTTTTTTGAGGCTGACAAAGCTATTAATATTTGTGCTTTCGTTAATTTAAAAAAAAAAAAACCAAAAATCGGAAGAAATTTTACTTTTAAGTTTAATTGAAAGAGATAATTTACGCGAAAGGTGCAGTAAAATTATATGTTGTGAAAATGAAATGTATATATACAAGTTGTATTGCAGATTAAGCCGTAGAAGAATTTTAAAAAGTCTGCGTGACAACCAAAACCCTTTCTATATGGAAGAAAATATTTTTAAGAAGTGCTTTCGATTTCCTAAAACCCTAGCATGGGATCTTATAAAGGAACTGGAGCCGTTTGATACGCAGCGTTCAAAGATTCCGTTCACAATTCGTGTAAGGATGCTATTGCAGAATCTGTACGATTTTATAATTCAATTTTTACTTGCAGTTTCTTTTTATGTTATACTTTTTGAGTCAAGGCTCTTATCAAAAATGTATAGCAAACAATTATATAATGCCCGTGAGCCAGGCAACAGTTTCACGATGTTTAAGTATTTGTGAGTTAATCATAAAAGTAAAGGGACGTCTAGTCAAATTTCCCGACACCACAGAGGAATACAACTCCATCAAGGCTGAGTAACGTTATCAATGTAGGTTTTTTGAGCACATTTAATAACATGGTTTTTAACTACAGGTTTTTTGAGAAATTTAATATAAGGGGTACAATTGGTGCTATTGATTGCACACATGTGGCTCTAATTAGTCCACCTTCTAACCATCCTCGTCATCCTGGCCATTTGTATTTCAACCGCAAAGGTTTTCATAGCGTGAACGTTGAGGCGGTAAGATAATAGCAACACTTTGAAAGCTCAATATACTGAGATTTCTTTATATCATTTAGATATGCGATTCAAACTTACGTTTCTTATACGTAAATGCTCGGTTCCCCGGATCCTGTCACGATTCAGGAATTTGGAGCACCTCGCCCATTAAAGTAAAATTAATGCAAGAGCACACAGGCCCTCAATTCAAATGGCTTTTGGGAGATTCAGGATATCCTTTGGAGCCATGGTTATTGACACCTCTCAATTGTCCTACAACTAATGCAGAAAAGCTATACAACAAGGTTCACATCAAGGCCCGCAACTGTATTGAACGTGGCTTTGGCGTTTTAAAAGGGCGTTTTCGATGCCTGTCAAGGAATCGTACCCTTTATTATTCTCACAAACGAGTCACTGACATTGTGAATGCGTCGGTCATATTGCATAATATATTAACAATGAATAATATACAATATGATGAAGAATTTGCAGAGGTTGATGAACACAATTCTGAAAATTATCAGAATTCCTATATCGTTAATAACTTATTTTCCGAAGGCAATCAAATAAGGCAGTCTTATATTAATACCTTTCATTAAACCTTAATCATATTTTTCACTGTTTACTCTGTTCACTGTTCACTGTTTACTGTTTACCATTATTCAATCTAAAAACCTTTTAATTATGAGTATATAAAATTTTCGAGCCAAATTTCATAACAATATGCCCCTATATTCGTACTTCTGTAATCGTTATAAAATAATAATAGGAATAAACAATCCACATTAATTTGCACATGTATTTTTGAACTAGCGAAACCCAGCGACGTTGTTTCGCCCAAACCATTTTTGTTTACATTATCGCGAACGACAAAATCCAGACGTCATAATCCCGAAAAGACAAGATCCCAACGCGACAAAATCCTAAATTTCTAAATGGTTCAATTCAAGTTTTACTATTACGTTAAACAAAGGCAAACATTAATTTTTATATACAATATACATATATATATTTATTTATTATTTTTTAAAAAATCTGCAACAGCTAGAGAACCTTCTCCAACTTTGTCTAAAGCCTGTGCAATACCTAATAGGGCTTGACTCATGGCTCTGTCGTTGGTACTGCGCTCTTCCAAAGCTTTCAAAACTTCTTGAGTCACATCCGGACGTGCAATGCGAAAAGCACTGTTATCTTTTCGCATTGCACCTCGTATTGTAGACGATGTGGTAGGAACGTCGCAGGCCACCTCACTGTATTCAGCGTGCTCTTCTTCAGGTGTTTCTTCAACATCTGCTTGCAAAATTTCTATGGACTAAAAAAATACTCCCTGATACTGAATTTAAATCGTGTAGTGTATCAGTTACTTACTTCTAGACCTAATGCCACACCTTCGTCAAGCCCTTCGACCACAAGGGGGAAAAATGCTTCAGCCGCCCTTTCTTCAGCTCTTGTGAGCTCTATTTCCGGTGGCCCTCCTCCGGTTAGCATTTTGCTAACTTTCGCCTTTCTGGCACGGGAACGAATTTTGTGCTTCCACTGCATTAAGCTCTATAAAAACTTTAAAAAATATTATAATTAACATAAGAAATTTAATAAAACATACAATCCTCCATTTCGCGCTCGTGCGCTGTGGTCCTCTCAAACAGTTGAGCTCTGCTGCAACTTGGCTCCAAAGCTTTTGTTGAACCACCGGATTTTTGTTGCTTTCCAGAGCCGGATGATTTTTCTGAAAATTAAGAAAACAGTCTAGCTGTTCCTGCGTTGTCCGTTTAGATATAACTAGAAAAAATTTAATAATTAAAATATTTAACAAAATTTCAAAATCAATTTAAATTTACCGTCTGTCTCCATTCTATTAATTTTGTTTTTTTTGACGTTTAAGAACTCAACATACCCTGTGGTGAATTTTTTGTCAGGGCTGTAGTCAGTTTTATTTTGGAATACCGGATAGTCAGGTTCTGACAAAAGCCTGACTTTAAAAAACGGACTAATTTTTGTCCGTGTCAGCAGTCAGCATTTTCAGAATAACCCCCCTTGTTACAAATTTTTTAGACTTGTAAGAATTTTTCACAGGCGATCGTTCATGTGTAAATTATTTACAAGTGGAAAAAACTCGAATAATATTCAGTTTAAAACAAGGGTCAAGAACCGTAAAGATAGGAATTGCTTTTGTTCATTTATTAATTTATTTTTATACCCTACACCCGAAGGGATGAGGGTATCTTCACTTTGTTCTTCCTTTTGTAACGCATTAAAGTCGAACGCATCTCCTGAGTCGATTTAGCCCTGTCCGTCCGTCTGTCTGTCTGTGGAAATCACGGTTACGGGAGAACGCATGGAAAATGCGTCATGGAATGGCGTTCTATTGCCATTAAATTTGGCACGAATATTCTTTGTCATCATGAATGTTGGTATTGAATGTTGGCTGTTTGGTATTGAAAAAATCGGACCAGTGCCACGCCTACTTTTTATAGCGAATATGGATTCATCCGTGCTTAGAGGTCAATTTCCCAGCTTGTAGAAGGAATTTTAAGCTAAAATTTTATTTCCGGGTCCACCATCTTAGACGCAAATATACTTCCAAAAATTGGCATGGTCCACCCACTGGTATACCATACCATATAATGAGGTGTTTGTTGAGAAAACCGGTGTTGTAAACGAGTTAATAGATCAAAATTACTCTATCTGTAAATAAAATTAAAGTAGGTGTCACCCGCCCACTTTTTGTCATCAATTCGACAAATGTGGGTGTAGGGTATATAAGCTACGGCCAGGCCGAAGTTAACGCTCGTACTTGTTATATTTTAAAATATTTTCGTATCGACTATTTATTTTTGTTTTTTTTAATTAAATCATTTTAATTTTCTAATTAAATCATCAGCAGTTATTGTTAAACAAATGTTTTTTCATTACCTTACTTTTATTTCATGCGTTAGTACGTCCGCAGTACGTTAGTATTCTCCGACAAATTTTTTTATTCCTCTTATTATTTATTCCTCTCTTTTCATCACGTTACCATGAATAAAATATTACAAATTTGTGGACAAATGCTTCTAGTTTACAAACTTATCTAGTTTTTTTGAAACAGCAGTTTTCACAAAGTTCTAGAAGATAAACTTGATTTTCTACAACTTTGTAATATACACAAATTTCTCTTTCAAATTTGTAATATAAAGGGTGGTTAAATTTTAAGGGCCGATGTTGAATGTCAACCACACCTAAACGTCAAGTTTTTTTCTGCATTTCATTTGACATTTCTCAATTTCAGACTAACTCACATTTGAACCATGGAAAGATACACAATCGAGCAACGCGTTAAAGTTATTCAGGCTTATTATGAAAATTAATAATTTACAGCCAAAGCACATTGCGGCAGCAAGAAAAACTCACTTTTTTCCACTCCAAATGTTGCCACCTTTCACTGAAAATCCGACAAATTGTATTGAAAAATATACGGAGAGTAAGCTCTCTTCAAAGACGAGAGAATGGCATACAGAATACAAAAACAAATAGCCGACTTGCTGTCGCTGCTCTAATGTACTTTGCTGAGCAGCGAAAGAGATGCTGTCGCTGCCGCTGCCGTAATGTGATTTGGATGTTAATCGTCCAAATGTGCGTACAATCGGAAAAAACGTGCAAAAATTTGAGCAAACCGGGTCTGTAGGAGATGTGAAAACACCAGTGCATGCTCGTACAGCTCGTACTGCAGAAAATATTGTTGCTGTTCGCGATAGTGTGGCTGAAGAGCCGTCCAAAATTTTTTTCAACTCGTCGTCGTGCCCAACAATTGCACCTCTCACGCTCGTCGTTGATGAACATTATGCATAAAGACTTGCATTTACACGCTTACAAGGTGCAATTGACTCAAGAACTAAAGCCTCTTGACCATTCCAAACGTCGTCAGTGGTCAGAATGGTGGCAAGAAATGGCAACAGTGGATGATCAATTTTCTAAGAAAATCATCTTCAGTTATGAGGCACATTTTCACCTCAGTGGATTCGTCAATAAGCAGAATTGCCGCTTTCGGGCGAATGATAATCCAAGAATGATTGTCGAAAAACCAATGCACCCACAAAGAGTGACTGTTTGGTGCGGTTTATGGGCTGGCGGCAAAATCGGGCCGTATTTTTTCCAAAATGAGGCCGGTCAGGCAGTTACTGTGAATGGTGTTCGCTATCGTGATATGATAACGAACTTTTTAGGACCCGAATTGGAAGATATGGATGTGGACGATATGTGGTTTCAACAGGACAGTGCCACTTGCCACACAGCTAACGAAACAATGGCTCTTTTGCGCGACAAATTCAATGGCCGTGTTATCTCACGTGGTGGCGATGTCAATTGGCTGCCAAGATCATGTGATTTGACACCGTTGGACTTCTTTCTTGGGGGTTATTTAAAAGAAAAGGTGTATATATCGATAAGCCAGCAACAATTCAAGAGCTAAAGGATGAGATAATTCGGCACATAATGATGAGATAACGGCATAGAACCTCAATTATACCTCAGCGCCATCGAAAATTTGGACCATCGGATGAAGATGTGCCGCCGAGGTCGCGGCGGCCATTTTGGCCGATATTTTGTTCCATACATAATTGAATCATACAAATATTATCATAATAAAAATAAATGACAATAATTTCCTAAATAATTTGTGTTTTATTCAAAATCAACATCGGCCCTTAAAATTTAACCACCCTTTACAAACTTATACTTTGAGAAACCGAAGTCTGTATCACAAATTTGTAATTGTGACTTACAAATACAATTTTGCAATTGTTAATTGTATTTTAGTGAAATAGACACAGGCCTGCTTTAGACGATAATGTTTTGCACTTTTTAAGAGGTTTCAAATTCTTGGAAAAAATTCAACACAAAATTCGTAATTAAGGTTAAGGACGCCAAAAAAAAGCAAAAATCAGGTAACGCCGGGTTAAAATCAAATAGTTGGGCGTCTGATTTACACAACCGAAGAATAGTGGAAGAACCTCGCATTATCCTACCAGGAATCAGTTATATGGGTAATTGCAGGATTTAAATTTACATATGTAGTATATTCGAAGAAACATTCCACCGTGTAAACCGAGCATTACTTGTTTTTGCATTATAGTATCAAATTTCAAAATACTCATATATAATTCTGTTTGCCCTTTAGCTATCAGTGTGGCATCAGGCCACATCTACATTAATCAGAACGTCTCCGCCAGCAATCGATGCACAACTAACCAAATTGACAATGTGGCAATAACACGACCTCTCATACATCATGGGTAAGAAAAAAATAAAAATATATAATACGAGTATAATATATTATTTTAGTGACTTAATTTCATGCATAAGATTTCATTTACAAATATTTCACTGAAAACGTAATCTATTGATGAAATTAAACTTCTAATGCATTTGGTGCTTCCATACAACAACATCTTTTAAACCCTTATTCTTAATATCTCGGTATTTGCTTTATAAGTGAGTATGTGACTTTGGAACTAGAACTACTGAGCTTAGCATCATGCACAATATTGCTAATTTTTTCAGTATCATTGGGTGATTTTTGTGTGTACCACAGACCGGAAAGTTCGAGCATTAAAACGAATGTGACTTAGGTATCGGTACCAAACCAGGGAATTACGAAGAGACCTTTAGGAGAAGTCGGCAGTCGAAATTACCAATAGAACTGTTCAGTGCCGCCTGAAAGAAATTATCTTCGTGCTCGTCGGCCAACCAGGAAACTGTCTTTACCAACAATAATAAACATAAGTCGATTACATTGCGTAAAGGAATAGCGCGAATGGGGAGCTGTGAATGAAAGATACTCTGATGAGTCCTTACCGTTATAAATTCCGTAAGTAAAAAATATTTTTGCAACGAATTTCTGTAATTTACGTATTCATCCTGATGTCATGACGGAAAGGGTTGGTGAACCCTCTGGTGAAATCTTAATAAACATCAAGAAACAATAATTGCCAGTCAGGCTTAATATTTTCACACACATAGGCTTTTAATGGTAAACACATAACGCGTATACAAATATCATCGAGTGTTGCACCAAAGTTTGCGCAAAAAAACTAACAGAGAGGCAGGCAGGAAAACCATAAAGAAAGCAGAAAGGTCAAGAACAGCAAAATGCATTCGAAGATCTTAAACAAAGACTCACCAAAGCTCCAGTGTTGACCTGCCTGGATTTTAACTAAAGATTCTGCTTAAAGGCAAACGCCTACCCTACGCCTACGCCAGTTCCAACCCAGATAATCGAGGGACAAGAGCGCGTCATCGCGTACGCCAGCCGACATCTTACCAGTGCCTAAAAGAACTACTCCATCACCGAGTATGTGGCGATAGTTTTGGCGGTCCGATAAATGCGACCCTATACCGAAGGATATAATTTCACTATCATTTCACCTTTCTTTAAAAGTGTTGAACTCGATTGAGAGCTCTTCCGGCCGAATCGCACGATAAGCAATTACACCAATACACCTATGACGTGCAATATAAAAGGGGGAAACAAAACGTAGTCGCGGATGCCCTCTCTCGCCAACTCCTGGAAGGTATCTGCGCAAACTTGTAAGGAACTAAATGAAAGTAGGCCGAAAGTTTGGTAAAAAAGAAAAATAAAAGAGGTAAGCGAAAATCTAGAAAAGCTGCTGGAGTACCCTATACAAAATGAGAAGCTCCACCAACATATCCCCAGGGGAATAGACGACGAAGAATCCACTTAGAAACTATGCGTACCCAAAGAACTGAGACATAAGGTTTTGATAGAAATACATGATATACCCACTGCGGACCATCGCCCAGCGATACTATTGGCTAGGAATGTTCCGCCAGGTGAGTCGATATTCCGACTTTTACGAGAGTTGCTAGCTGTACAAAGTCAAGTCAAGAGCCGTGGGTTACGGTAAGTGCAGACTTTGTCGAACCGCTACCTAAAACCTAATGTGAAATAGCATGGTTATAGAATTTGCCAAGAAATTCTCTAAATGGGTCAGGATGATACTGTGCCGAAAGGCGACTGCTGAGCAACTAATAACCGCATTTCGCGAACGCATCCAAGCCTGCTTTGGAGAACCGCAAGTCTTTACTTCCGGCAATGGGTTACATTCCACCAAAAGTTTTCAGCGATTTTTGCAAGATCTCGGAGTAAAACACCAGTACACAGCGCCCTAAAACCCTACGGAACGTACCAACCGAGCAAACAGTGATGTTAATCTCACAGTTTACAGGACCTCAGCAATCACCCTGATGTTCAATTCCAGCGAATAAGAGTCAGCCGGACATTTCTCCACTGCTTTTAAGCTTCACAGTATAACAAATAGAAAGGCATAATCGGAATTCGTTACTGCAAAGAAACAAGTCAAGTCAGTTAAACAGTGCCCGCAGTGAACAAAGTAAACATGGCAATTTAGAGTGAGGATTCCGCTGATATAGGCCCAAGGTACGTCCAAACGGCATACTATTACGCTCACAATCCTCGACCCCGATGTTTGGACAGAAGAGATCTTACAACGAGGAGGGTGGCTGAGAGGTGTACCACAATGACTGATGGACCGACCCGATCATGACGCCTCGCTGGCCACGATCTTCGCGCTTGGCTCTCTCGCAAAGCGATTACCATCCATCAAAGCCGCACTGGCCATTTTAGCGGCTGGAGGACCCAGAGGCGTATCATCACCACTGATTAAAATCGTAATCGACAACCAAGCAACTAATGGAGCCAGAGGCGTGTCATCGACAAACAAGGGACTGATGGACTCAAAGGCGGGTCTCCACCAATTGAAGTTTATCACGCGACCAGCGAGTTTAATTTGGTCTACGGCCCCCGAGGTAAATACACACATCGTGAGGATAATTGAGGATCTCGTTCAAGGGAAGAGCTGTATAAAGTGCTATCTCTGGATAAAATCATATAGAGCAAGCTTGAAACCACCGACGACGTCAAGCCACTAATCTTCCCCGACGATGTCAAGCAGCTACATTCTGCCATGGAGCAGATCCGAGGAAACAAACCACGTGGACGATTCACGACAAGACGGCAGCTAAACAGTCGGTGGTACCGAGTCTATATATGTATTTAAAACCGGCAAGAAATCATGGCGGCTCGAATCCCACCCGAAGTAAAGCAAGGGTGTGACAGAAAAAATTTAGACTTGCCACAATTTTATAGTTATTTATTTCTTGCATAAAATTGTGCTTTATTCTATATTTTGTATACCCTACACCCGAAGGGATGAGGGTATATTCACTGTGTGCTTCCGTTTGTAAAGCATTAAAGGAGGTGTGGCAGGTATAGAAAAGTACATATATTCTGGCTCAGAATCATCTCCTGAGTCGATTTAGCCATCTGTCTGTCTGTGGAAATCACGATTACGGAAGAACGAATATCGCCATGAAATTTGGCACGAATATTCTTTGCCATTATAGGCTGTTGGGTATAGGAAAATCGGACCAGTGCCACGCCTACTTTTTATAGCAAATATAAATTTTCCCGTGCTTATAGCTCAATTTCTCTGCTAGTTTGGTTCTGTATTTCCACGTCTGCAAGTCTTCCGCGGGTTTTATTTTGTTTTTTGTAGAGCAGTTTTAGGGGCTCAAACATTACGTCCAAAGGAGTGTTTGTTCATTTATTATTCGCCCGTTAAATGTTTTTTGTTTGTATATTTCCATGTTTTGTAATACGTTCAGACGTCGTTCTTTATGCTGTACATGTAGTAATTTAACCGTCGCACAGTGGAAGGAAATTGCCGTTTTTGATTTAGTGGCGGTCAAAATTTTGTAACTTTTGATCAAATTAAAATATTTTGATGCGGTTTTCTGCAAATGAAAGTGGAAACGTGTATCTTAGCGAAACCCTTGTAGCCAAACATCTAAATTTTTTTATATTTTTAAATAACCTCTAAACTTACAATTTGAATATAAAAGTCGCGTCAAGGACAAAACGCTCTTTAACGTATTTATATTTTGAAAATGAAATATTATTCATATAATATGACAAAATTGATAAATATATTTTATAACTTAAAAATTATATTTTAACAAAAACCATTGTAGTTGTAGTTGTATGCTTTTAATGTGGTCCGCCCAGTAGTGACAAAAAACCACGATTACAGGAACACGAGTAGAAGGATTGTCATGAAATTCGGGACAAATATTCTCCCCAACATAGGGCTCTTTGATGTCGAAAATGGAAAAAATCTAACATTTGCCACGCCTAGTTTTTTAATTAATATTAATGCTTCAGATTTAAGAGCTTATTTCTCAGCTTTCAGTTCGGATCTGAAGGTCAAATTTTATTCCCGTCCTCACTGTATTAGTGAAAGTCATCTCACAAAAAATGGGCGTGACACGCCCACTGGTATAACAAACCATATACATACTCGTACTACTTTAAAATCAGTAAAAACAAGACCAATCATTTCGAATTTTTATATATTTATTACTTAATAAATTAGAATTTAAGAACAATTTTACATTCATTTCACATTTTATATTTACATTTTACATTACATTTTACATTACGTTACCTTTTACTTACATATATTGTAATCTTACCTTTTACTTACATATATAAGTAATACTAAGTAAACTTATATTACATAGATTGCATTACATAGTATTACTTATTTTCAACAAAACATTTATCTGTAGATTGCATTAGCAGCTCTTCGGCTTCTCTATCCTGGGAAGTTGAAGTTTTTATATATTTCTCCCTCAATGAGAATTCCTACATTTCCTACATTTCTGATGAAATGATCAGCATTCTAAATATATCCTCATTGGTCCCTTGCTGTGAACACTTTTTTGTGTTGTGCTCCCTATAGTATCTATAGTCTTTGCTCCGTATAGATACAATAATAATATCTATACTATAATAATAGTTATATAGTACAGCTACTATATAATCTTCCAAATTTAAAATTTATTGAAAAAATGACCTTTTTTCAAAAAATTGCAAAAAATATTTTCATCAAAAACACAAACATTTATTTGTATTTTTTCTATAAAAAATTCTCCATATATTTAGAAACACTTTACTTTGTTTAGTTATGTTAATTAATTTTCGAAATTTCGAAACACAAATTATGGAACTGTTCAGACAATAGCTAGGTAAAATTTTCAATCGAGAAAAAAACGGTTCCGGCGGGTCCGGGCGGGTCCGGGCGGGTCAAGTATGTTTAAAGGATTTGTTTAAAATACTTCGAAGTTTCAAAAACGATAAACTCTAGGATAAGCATTTGTAAGCGCTGAGACTTATAATCTCCCAAAAGTAAAATTTATTTAAAAAAATACCTGTTTATCAAAGATTTGCAAAAAAACCAAAGACAAAAGCATACTTTATAATTTTTCCTATATAGAATACTAGAAGAATACTACTAGAGAATACTACTACTATATAGAATTCTCTGAATTTTTACGTACTCTTTATCTTGTTTAGCTATGTTAAATAGTTTTCGAGATATTAACACTTAAAATAGGTACAAAAAACATAAATTTTACAACTTTTCAGAGAATTAAAAAAAGGTTCACTTTCAATTGCTCATAAAAATTATCAGGTAGGATTTCGAGAAAGATCTTTTAGGTTTTATATTATAGACAAAATAAACAAAATGGTATACAAAGTTTTAAAAAAAACTTGGAGCGACTTTGTGGACTTTTGGCCGCGTTTTTTTGTCGCAGTCCACTGTGCGTCGTTCTAATGCGAGATAGTGTACACTTATTGTCAAACATGTGGTTTTGACTTATTCAGTTTTGCAATAATTTAAACCCTGGAAATGGCATCGTAATTGTACCATTTACTTTAAATGATAAGAATACAATATTTTAAGTAGTCTTTTATATTCAAAGTTTTTAAAGTTTACTAATGTTATGCTTCTTTTATAGTTTTCTTGTTTCTTTTTTGGTTGATGCTCGTGGCGGAGCAATGCGTGGATGTCGTCACAATGGTGTCCATGTCATTGTGCCACCCAGATCCTGTGCTCAGCCGACTCGTATAACATGTCGATACGTAAAACCTCAACGAGTGCCAAATCCACCACCATTAATGGAAGGGGAGGCTCTGGTTAGTCGCATCATAGAATTGTCCCCGGTGGCAGCTAAGTTTCTAGGGTATGTGATATTTACTCATTAAATTTTTCATACTTATTTTCGTACTTATTTTTCGTTTTGTGTCAAAAGGCCTGTAATTCTGGAAGTGCCGCATTTTGGCTCTTTACGCGATAAAGAGCGCGAGGTTATCATTTTACGATCGGATAATGGTGATAACTGGCGCGAGCATGCACCGAACGATAGTGAAGAAGTATTACGCGACCTACTAAGCGAAATGCTTAATTATGGCGAATATAGTCCCCTTGAAGATTTTCCGTGCAAACGCATCGTGCGCATTGTGACTCACACTTTTCCACATTTTTTTGCTGTTGTGTCCCGTATACGGCAGGAGGTACATGCTATAGGCCCTGAAGGAGGCACTGTGTCATCACAGGCAGTGCCGCAGGTACACGCTATATTTCCACCACATGCACTTACCAAAAAAATACGAGTCGGACTCCAGGCCCAACCTGTTGATTTAAATGGCTGCTGCAGGCTGCTGGGTCAGGGTGTAGCTGTGTCGCCTGTAGTAACGGTCGAGCCCCGTCGGCGAAAGTTCCATAAAGCTATTACACTAAGTATACCTGCTCCAAAGGCTTACGCACAGGGCATGGTCAACTCACAATATACTGGTAATGCACCGACACTGCGATTATTATGCTCAATTACTGGCGGTCAGAACCGAGCCATTTGGGAAGACGTTACCGGATCAACTCCTTTGGCTTTTTCAAAAGACAGTGTCAGTTTTACTACTACTGTGTCTGCCAGATTTTGGCTGATGGATTGCCAAAATATTTCTAATGCGAGTCGCATGGCTACAGACTTTTACTCATTTATTGCGCAGGTGCCATTTATGGTGAAATTTGTAGTATTTGCGAAGCGAATTTCTGAGAACGAGGCTAGACTCTCTATTTTCTGCATGACTGATGACAAAGGAGATAAAACTCTGGAACAGCAGGAGTATTTTATCGAAGTAGCTAGAAGTAGAGATGTTGAAATTCTTGAAAATCAAGACATTTTCATTGACTTCGTTGGTAATTTGGCTCCAATACTGAAGCCAGGCGATCAGCTGAGTATGAAATTCAAGCCCTTTCGTGAAAATCGCAAGTGTTTTATAGTCCGCTTCAAAGATCAGGAGGAACCATTTGGTCGGATTAGTTTTATGAATGAACCTAAAGTTCTTAAAGGTGTACTATCTCAGCAACCCATTTGTGTTCTCAATTTAAAGCTTGAAGGTGCTGAGGTAATGAAATATTCTGAGAAATCAAATAGCACAATTACTATTGATCATGGTATTAATTATTGCGGTCTTATTAACGCAAAGAATGCGCTTTCTGTTTCGCAAAATGAAGATGAAAGAATACACAAAGCTGATATAAGATTATCAGATATCTGTAACCTCTTAGGCAAGGACTGGTTACGTCTCGCTGAAGAGTTGGATATATCTTCAACGGATATTAAACTAATTAAAGCAGAATACAAATTGCGACTATCGCAGCAAGCATTGGTAATGTTGCGACTTTGGCTGCGATTACAAGGTGCGCAAGCCACAGGAAATGTGATAGAACAGGCGCTACATAAGATCGGTCGTGGCGACATTGTAAGCAAATGTATTTTCAATCTAGAATTAGTAACCGATGACATGGAACGAGCTATAGCGAAAATGCAGTTAGATCAATCTGATTTTGAGGGATTGCAGGACGATCTGAACATGACTACAACAACGCTTGATGAAGAAGAAGGATCAAATATGATAGCACCCACAGCTGACCACGAGATTTCCCTTAGTCATACGCAACCGGAAGAACGTTCTACACAACAAAGGAACTTTGAATCTGCAGATGTATCTCAAGAAACGTTAGACCCAATCGAGAAAATCGAAAACCCACCAAATATATGCGAAAAGAGAGGTGACTTTTGGTACTGAATATTTGATTAATACGTCCTCAACGAAATGCTATATGAAGTATAAATCTTTTTAAGTAGTTTTCTTATATGTTCCCTATGGGATAAAAACTTACAGAAAAAACACATCATCACTTTATTTCTACCTTACATTTCTTCCATACACACAGGCAGGAACATTTTTGCCTTGATGCAATGCTTTAATTTAATTTCGAATCCAGCCGTGACTATCGGAAGTATATGTAGTCATGTTTTCAGCAGCGCTTCCAAAAGTCACCACTTGATTTGAAAGCAAATGGAAGCCTTTTAGACAACTTGAAACTTTCAAGACTTCGAGACGTCTCATGCAGCCCCCTAATATGTACATTATGTACATATTAAAATGTACAATTATGTACATTTTTCAACTTCCGATTTTTTTTTGTCTTACCCTTCTAAATTATGACACGTAATGAAAGAATGATAAGTACCAATTTTTAGCGAAATCGGATAACGGGAACCCGTGCCGCATTTAAGGCAAAGTTTAAAAATTTAAACACGGCATAAGTGTACCGTAACTGTAATTACACTCACTACCATTGACAACAGTAAGTGTTTCTACTTTAGCTCTTGCTGAGAGCTCAAAAAAATTATAAACATTTCATTTTGCAAATACTAGAAGATTATCGGTGGTGTTATCCCGATGCGACTAAAATCAACCTTAATAAAAGTCGGCATGTATTGACATATATCCAGGGCGTTCCGTATAAGATGTATAAGTTTAGGACGTGTAGGTTGAGTCGAGACAAGGAAAAAAATCATATTAGGCGGAGGGGCAATTTTCCTAAAAACGCGACTTTAAACCATAAAAAAAATTTCAAAAAATAACGGGAACACTTATATCATTCCTGTTTTCTGTTTTTAAAAAACAAATATCCAACCTTTAAAATACTTTTAAAATTAGACTCCTAGGTCAAATAGTTTTTGAGCAAATTAATCTCAAATTTAAAATTTTCAAAACAAATTTCGAAAAAAAATTTTTGGTTGCAATTTTTTACAAAAAATTACATGAATAAGTATACTTTTTTTCTGATTCCGTAGTTTTCTGATAAATTCTACAAAAAATGTTTCAAACAGAACGGATCTACGTCCTATAGTTTTTGAGAAAATTGAAAATTACGACATATGTATATGTACTTCCCTTCTAAAAAACACTTTTTGCAAAGTGCAAAAGTGCAAAGTGCAAAAACTGATCCGATCTCGCTGAAAGTTTGAATATATAGTTTTCTTATCACATGTACAAATTTGGGGGGGCAAGAAAAAAAAAATCTCCCAAAACTTTTTTACCCATATAGCTAAGGACCACCCTAATGTACATATGTATGTCAGCTGGTGGTTGAAATATAGAACCCGAAAAGACTCCTATTAGCGTTTTTCAAACATTTTAATGATTCCAAAACCAAATTAATGTGCAAACTTACAAAATCCCTTAAAATTAGGGTTAGAGTAAATAAGATATATTTGATTTGTATTTGACTTAATTAACTTCATAATGTAACCCCGAATACCTGGATACTATGCTCTTCACTTTACTTTTTTGCTTCAGAGTTTTTCACTTATTCCAATTATTTGTATTTATTATAATAGTTACTTCCATTTAATCATTGTGTTTCTTATTTATTAGAAAAGTTTTACAGTGTTCGTATATACATAGATCACAAACGTTGGTTGATTAAATTTCTACAAAAAAGGAATGCAATTATTAGTGTTGCTAATGGACTGTACTGCCTTCGTTTCTGTCGTCAACTGAAAGAACAGTAAGCTTCAGTTATTACTTTAACCCGTTATTCCTAAACATAAATCGCCCCCTTGAAACTTGTTTTAGCCAGTAAGTATTAACGCAATTTTAGTGATAGGTCTCTTGTAGGTTCCTCTTGCTGTCTTGATGGTCACCACCCTAATTTGATTATCTGGTCGAGAATGAACTGCAATTATGCGGCCCAATAGCCATTAAGTGGGCACGAAATTTGGTTCCTCGAGCATTGCTATGTTTCCCATCTCGAAATTCGTCTGAGTTTGCAGCCATTTAGGTCGAGAAAATATATTTGTTCGACCACCAGTTCCAAAAACCCTGCACCATGCTTTGCAACCAGTTCCAATGGGTTAGACAAGATATTGTATGCGGCTCTCCTATGAGAAGATGAGAGGGTGTTAACGGGCTTATTTCAGTGTCCGATATTGTGCATAATGGTCGACTGTTAAGAATAGCTTGGATTTGTGTAAGCACTGTATATAGTTCTTCGAAGGAAAGAATATTATCTCCGACCACATGTTGTAAATAGAGTTTTTATCGAACATACACCCGCCTCCCAAAAGCCCCAAAAATGATAGTGGAATAAAGTGCCAGTAGGTTCTGGCATTTGCAGTTTGTCTGTTTGTGTCTGCATTTGTAGTTTGGTCTTGAAACAATCTGAGCATCTCATCCAAGCATCGTCTAGCCCCCTAAAAATTAGTTCCATTATCAGTGTAGAGATTATTACACTTGCCCTGACGACTTGTAAATCTTTTAAATGCGGCAATGAAAGCGTTTGAGTTCAATTTACTCACCAATTCTAAATGAATTGCTTTTGTTGACATATAAAAAGGCATATATAAGCTTTGCTAATCCTTGGGCGTTAACAATTTGTTATTTTAACTTGCAGAGGCCCTGCAAAATCACACCCACCGTTAGACCAAACGGTCGGCTTGGTAGTGGTTACCACGCGCTTGTGGTAAATTAGCCATTAGTTGCACAGAAGCTTGTCACCCACCGAAGTTGAAAACAATGTTTGCATTTAAACACAATTGATTTGACTAAATTGCGAGCATCTTTGACCGTAAAGTGTTGGCAAAGAATCACAAACAATTCAGTTACTCCAGTATGTAGATAAGTTTTGTGCATATTCACACCGATTAGTTCCACTATATGATTGCGTGGCAAAATAATTGCATGTTTCATTCCGTACGACATGATCGTATTTTGAAGTCTACCGTCGACACGTAGCAGTCCTGTCTCTTGAAACCAAACAGCAGTTTATTTGTCTCCTGAAACCAAATAACATACTATCGATTGTTTTTTCTGTAAATTGACATCTGCAGAAAATTGAGGTTTGTTTTGATTAATAAATTTAGATTTAGGCCACTTATCTTTTGTAAACTGCAATCATGTGGAGGTCCTTTCCACCACAAATCATGTTTTACTAATTCTTCTGGCTCATACAGATTCTGACATATCTACATCAATACACGCGATGTACAATCCGCTGAATTCTGATGAGTACTTACATAATCCCAGCAATGTCGAGTAATCGTATCTAAAATTTCCTCAGTGCGATTAGAAATGAACAGGACGATAGCTAATGGAGAACAATCTCGGAATCAGTTCCAGCATATACAGTCGTCGTCGAAAAGTCGAGGCTGCGTTTAACGCACCAAGTAATCGGCATAGATGCAAGGTAGCACAGAGCTCCATGCGAGGTATAGATATCGATTTTAATGATGCAACCCTTGAATAAGCCGAAATAATATTTATTAACAACTCGAGCTATCTGAGCGTGATACTGCATAAATAACAGATGCATACGCAACAGCTGATGTATCGGAAAAGCAATGTATTTCTATATCTGGCACAGAAATATATATGCGTCTAGGAATTGTAATGCTTTCAAAACGGTTAATAGACTGCCTAAGTGTAGCCATTGCTAAACTATTTCTGCTGGTAGTGGATCGCCCCATATTACATTCAATAACCATAATTTTTGGAATATAATTTTCATTAAAATTGTTGACGGTAAACAACCAACTATGAACATCAAATACTCGGGAGAACTCAGATAAATCTTCAGAATTTGAATTCCATTTTTTCAACTAAAAGCCAACAGTTTCCAAAAGCTCTACGAGCTCGGATTTTATCCGTTGTAATTTTTGTAATTCGTTGGATAATGCTGAATGGGCACTTCCACACTGTTTCTTCACACAATGCGCTAAAAGTCTTGGTGATGATGGGCAATCCAGATCTGTCTAAACATTTTCACTATGTCAGATGTGAAAACATAAGCAAACTGTTGGAATCGTAGCGAGACACTAAACAGATCACGCCAATTAAAAAGGCATTATTTAATGATTTTTCAAATGAATCTTTATGTGACCCATCGACAACTACTCTTAATTTGGTTGTTCGACTGTGGAGGTTGAAAACAGCATGGTACGGAAGGTAGTATTGTGGTTGAAATATTGTCTGGTTCAACGAGTTACATATGCCCTAATGACATATATTCAGTCATAAATTTTATATATTCTTTATGAAGTTTGAAATTTTTACCAAATTTGTTTTCCATGTCATGTAAACGTGAAATTGCTCCAGAAACAGTATCGCTCCCTTGTTGCATGCAGTAAAGGGACTTACGACAATATAACGCCCGTCAGCTAAACGCATATGAGTTGTAGGAAAGTTTAGTTCACCAGGATCATCATGGTTTGAGTTTAATCTTTTAATTTGACAGTCTTAAATCTCCCAGAACCGCTGCAAAAGCTTGTCGACATTAAGCATAACGGTATGTGAAATAAGAGTTATTGATGGTATACTGTTGTATTGGCCAGCAACAATCCAACCAAACACTGAATTCAAAACATAAAGGTGTGGTCTTTCAACACAAATTTTCCTATTAAGAAAGACTGATCACACAATATCAGCACCTAGCAGTAAATCTATCGGTTTCGAAACACCATAATTGGGATCTGCAAGATTTAGCTGTAAAAGAACCTTCTTATTTTGTATTGAACAGTCTTAACCAGTTATTTCAGAGGTCATACAGTTCAAAATCATGTTCACGAGAGTAGATCCTAACGCGTACTCTTCCTTTACTCACACTAGCGTCAAAGGACGGTGATAAATGAGTCTTGGGAACCCGAAGTATTAAGCGCACGTATGTATTTCAAAATATTTTCCACATTGATGATGAGTGTTGGAACGAATTTCCGTCATCCGTTGTCAATTTTGGTTTGGAGACACCGTTTTCGGCGATGTGCCATCTTCAGTGTCTTTTTTCGTTCGGACACTTATCATTATCCAATCCTGTCGGAAAGCTAAACAAATATCAGAATCGCTGGCAGAATCGCCTTAGATTAATCAATGTCTGCCACTGTATTGCTGTGAAGAAGCTGCTTCTGATGATCCGACGCTGACGAAGTTGGACCATTACTCTGGAAAGCGACGTATTTTTACTAGGTTAGGTTTTTATAGCGAATAAGATCAGTGACTTTATAGGTCTCAAGAGTCTCAAGACAGAGTTCTTCGCAGAAATAGCTGCCAAGAGATTTCAATATATTTCTTGCGAGAACAGGACACGAAGAGGGGAAGTGATAGATAGTATGCTGCTCATAGTTCTGCAGCTCGTTTGTTGGAAGACCAAGTCTTCTTGAGAAGTCAGTGACTTGTTATTAGCACTAACCGCCCTGGAGACGTTGGGTTTGTTTTTAAACAGCAGGATTTTAGTGCGATTTAGGTGGTATCTCGGCCAGATCATTCTAGCTGAGTAACTGACTGAAGCATTCATCCACCTATTATTCGCCTTGGATATCGCTTTTTCGCGAGCAAGTAACTTGAAAGTAGCCAGCGGCATGCCCACATGAAAGTGTGTTTTATTATTCCGCTTATGCTAAGGCAAGCTAATCTCTTGGGAACTTTTTCCAAAGGTCTATAATTAACTTGCTTTGTAAGGGCTGGCCACCATACGGATATCCCATATAGTATTATAGGCCTAACAACCGCCACATATAGCCAGTCAACAATTCTGGGGCTAAATCCTTATTTATTCTCTTTGGCTCTTTTAGAGTTCCACAGATCTTTTTTTTTTTTTTCCTTTGACCTTGGTTTCTCAAAATCCTGACGTGTAGGGGGAAAACGGAGTTCAGATTCTGGTATTATATACATATGTATAAATTTTTTTGTCGTTTTATCTTTATTTTTATATATAAAAATGAAAGCCCTGACTGACTCATCAACGCCCAGGCTAAACGCTTGGACCTAGAAAGCTGAAATTTTGCATAGACGTGTCCTTTATGATGTATACAATAGGGTTGGCAATCCCGCGCTATATTTTCAATCCCGGGATTGCGGGATTGCATTTACCCAGTCCCGGGATCCCGGGATTTTTAAATATTTGTACTTGAAAGATATTAACATATTATTTCAACAGAATCAATAACATGACACGTTCATAAATATGTTTCTAAATATACTTATATATAGACCCAAAACACCACATAAAATAGAAGAAAAACATTAAGATTTCTCTATGCTTTTCATCCAAGAAGGAAACGTTATTAAACCATACAAAAAATCTGATTAAAATTTAAAAAGACAGTCATATTAAAATGCAAACTCAATAAGAAAATGTTACTGTTTTTCATAGAGATGATCTTATTAATATACATATTCTACATATTCTAAAAGAAAATGATATTGTTTTCCATAGTCTTAATAAAATAAAAATTATTAATTATTGTGGGGTCCAGGAGATAATTTTTTTTTTTTAATGCGCAATGTAATTCTTTTATATTAACTTATCGTATACACCGTTTATTTAATAGCATTTATTTATGTAACAATTCTGCGTTTAGGTATAAGTTCACAATTACAAGTTTTTATTTTAATAATGATAGTAGTGCATGAAGCTTAGGATCTCTCATATATATATAGCATAAAAATTTTATTATTTTCTAAAAGCAAAAAAAAGGAAAACTTGATGAGTTGGTTTTGTTTTTTTAAAAACCGAAAGTAAGTGTAATCCTACACTACTCCCCCTCCGAAAGAATTTATGTTTAGTAAATTAAAAGTTACTTTTTTAACCGACGGTGCGACATTAGTGTGATCGTTCGCGATTGTTGCTTCAATAAGCGCGGGTTTTAAACGGTCGATCGGAACGGTTTTAATTTCTTCATTGATCTTTAATGTAAAATATTTTTGGTTTCTTTCTACAACCGGATAAGGTCCTTCGTACGGTTGCTGTAGGGAATGTTTATTAACAACACGTACAAAAACAAATTTGCAAGTCCCGAGATTCTTTGGAACGAATATTCCGGTATTAAGGTTGACATGATGATCTAAATTCGATTTAACATTTCTGAAATTCTCACGTAAGCTACTCAAGATTTCGTTTGGAGAAGGATTCCCTGTTGTCTGTACCAGAAGTTCCCCTGGCAAACGCAAATTTTGGCCGTAGACCATTTCGGCTGGGGTAGCTGAGAGATCTTCCTTGAAAACGGTTCGTAAACCAAGTAGAATAATTGGCAGTTCATCATACCAGTGTCTAGTTCTGTTCCTAGCCATGATGGTGGCTTTTAATTGTCTATGTAAACGTTCTACCATCCCATTTCCTTGGGGATGGTAGGCGGAAGTTGTTATATGATGACTGCCTAGTAATTTTATTAGTTCCGTGAACAATTTGGAAGTGAATTGGTTACCTTGATCCGTTGTGATCTTAAGAGGTACTCCGAAACGGGGAACATATTCTCTGAAAAATTTCTGAGCTACCGTTGTTGCTGAAATGTCTCGTAACGGTAAAGCTTCGGGCCACCGAGAAAACCTGTCAACTATCGTCAAAAGGTAACGATGTCCTCTTAAAGGTGGAAGCGAGCCCACAATATCCAAATGAATGTGTTCGAAACGATTTCTGGGTATGGAAATCTTGCTAACGGGAGATTTGGTATGACGGTATACTTTAGACTTTTGGCAATCTAAGCACTTTTGTGACCAACCATTGATATCGCTAGACATACCCGGCCAATAGTACCTAGTGGTAATGAGTTGCCTTGTGGCCTTAGTACCCGGATGTGCGATTCCGTGTAACCGGTCGAAAACCTGCTTGCGTTAGCTACTAGGTACGAATGGCCTGGATGTTTTACCTGAGGTTTCATACCATATCTCCAAATTAAGAAGCGTTAAAGTGATTGGCTCCAAATTATGACACGCCGTCCGGTCCACTTTTAACTTTTGCAGCTCGTTATCGTTTTGTTGTTCCTCATGTAGAAGCTTAAAATTCAAATCGGTGTTCTTAAAAGTGTCTACCTCGAACGCGCGCGAAAGTGTGTCTGCGATAATGTTGGTTTCTCCTTTTATATACCGTATGTCGCTAGTAAACTGTGATATGAATTCCAGATGCCTGATTTGTCTGGGGCTGCGATCTGTTTTCGAACTAAGCGCATATGTCAAAGGTTTGTGATCCGTGTACACTACGAATTGCCTCCCTTCTAGCCAATGCCTAAAATGTTTAATGCTGGCGAATATGGCTAAAAGTTTCCGGTCGAATGCGCTATATTTTTGCTCTGAGGGACTTAACTTTTTCGAGAAAAAAGCTAAAGGCTCAGACTTGTTGTGGTAACGTTGTTGTAGCACTGCCCCGACGGCTACACTTGATGCGTCGACGGTTAATTTACCATCCCCATAAACTTTTGGGTCTGTTTCACAGTTTTGGGTTGTTCGAAATCTCTTATAGCTTGGACTTTCTCTTTTGAGGGTTTAATACCAGCCTCTGAGATGTCGTGTCCTAGGAAATCTATATTTTTGAGACCAAAGGTACATTTGGTCGGTTTAATATTTAAACCGAATTCTGTCAGGCGCTTAAACAGCGTACGGATATCTTTAAGGTGCTGTTCTTCAGTTGCACTGGTTACCAATATGGCATCGATATATACGAACGCAAAGTCCAGACCGTTAACGACTTCGTTAATGAACCTCTGGAACGTTTGTGCCGCATTCCTCAAGCCGAAAGGCATCCGGGTGAACTCGAAGAACCCGAAGGGCGTTGTGATCGCCGTCTTATACACGTCTTCTTGGGCCATTGGGATTTGGTGATATGCCCTCACCAAATCGATCTTGGAAAAAAAGCGTTTATTCCCTATTTTTATGTTCAGGTCGTGTATGTGTGGTAGCGGGTATCTATCCGGTACCGTGACTACATTCAACCTCCTAAAGTCACCACAAGGACGCCACTCTTTAGGATCTTTCTTGGGCACTAAGTGTAACGGAGATGAAACTGGTGAGTTAGACGGTTTGCATATTCCTGACTTGACTAGGAAATCAAACTCACTTTCAGCAATTTTGTATTTAATGGGGTCCAAGCGTCGAGGCTTGGAAAATGGTAGAACCCCTTCTGTTACTAGTCGATGAACGGTGGAGTGAAGAACTGGTTTGGTATAATCTGGTTCGGACAAAAGTTCCGGGAATTCCTTTAACAACTTGGTATACTGATTATCTACAGCAAACACTTTAGGGAGTGAGACGTTACAAAAGGAAGAAACTGCGTTAACTGAAAGGCTTGTTAACGGATCAACCAGACGTTTACACTTAACGTCAATGAAGAGACCGTACTTCCACAAGAAGTCGGCGCCTATGATTGGTTTTTCTACGTCTGCTATCAAGAATGTGAACGGGAAATCGCGTCTTAAACCCAAGTTGACTGTTAGGAGTTTCTTTCCGTATGTGGATATAGTTGAACCGTTCGCTGCTGTCAGAATGACGTCTGTCAAACGTTTCGTGTGGGGAAATTTAGAGGTTGGAAGAACGGAAATTTCCGCGCCACTATCTATTAAGAATCTTTGTTTATTTTCACTATCGTAAATAAATAAGCGACGGGTAGTAACATCTTAGTTTCCGTTATTCGTCGCTACAACAACGGAAGGTGTTAGTTCACTGAATCGGAATTTTTGTCAAAAGCGCAAGGTTTTTCGCACTTTTGTGCTTTCTCTCCAAACTTGAAGTGGTAACGACATAACCAGTTTGGGTTATTCCTCGACCTGGATGTCGATCTGGATTTACGTCTAAATGAGCTTCTACCTCTGTCTCTATTGGTATTCCTTGATCTTGATTGATCGAATTGTTGCCTCAAAGCACTCAGTTCTAGAGACATTTTCTGGAAATTCTCACAAATCAGTACCGTAGTCTTAACTAAATTAGTAATGACTGCACTTTCTGAGTTGTTGTTGGTGTGACTAACTACCGAAACTTCTTTTCGGTTTATGGCCTCCCACACATTATCGGCTAATTTCATCAATTCATGAATATCTCTGGTACTCGTGCTAGCTAAAATTGCATTTAAGTTCCCAGGTAACTTTCTGAACCACAATTTTTTAATTGTGTCTTGACCAAAACTAGTACCGGCGAGTTGTACTAGAGACCGATAAAACTCCGAGGGCTTACGGTCACCGATCTCGGAATCTGTTAGAATCCTGTCTATTTTAGCGTTCTGACTCAAAGAATGTCTCTCTATTAATATATTTTTAAGTTCATCGTACTTGTTATCTCTAGGTTGATTTTGAATGAAGTCTAGGATAGTCATAATGACTTCCTGTGGCAACGCTGCTATGACGTACTCGAACTTAGTAACGTCTCGCGTAATGCCCTTGGTGCTGAACTGTACCTCTGCATGGATGAACCACGCTTCGGGACAACTTGTCCAAAATTGAGGCAACTTAATTGACGTCGTGAAAATTTCGTGATGTTCATCGAATGAATTCATCATACCGGGGTCAGTGTTCGGGACCGAATTGACGAGACCTGTACTAATCGCGATGTTAGAAAAATCCGTCGATTAACCGTTATTCCCTTGTATTAATTCAATAAGGTCATCTGGGTTTAAAATATTTCTGGGTGGAGTGTGTATCATTTTATCAAAAGTATAAAAGATATGTATATCTTTTGAAGGAGGAGTTCACAAATTGGTACGAATGAGAAACAAGGATTAGTAAAACCAAGGATTGGTAAAACACTATAAACGAGTATCAATATGAGAGACCAACCAAAAACAATATGGAAATAACTGGAATTTTACAGAAATCTATTGTTATGATAAGTTTTAAGTTAAGTTAAATTTGAATTAAGTTAGGTATAATAACTTATTTAGAATGTTAATTAAGTACATTATTTAGATTTAAGTAAGTATATAAATTATGTAAGTAAGTATATATATATGACTTATCTTCGTTATCTTCGCTTACGGTAGATGTTATTAATTAGAGGTGATCGTTTTGTTGGGCATTAAAAGCAGTGTCTATATGATGCGTTTGATTCAGGTGGCGTAATGTTGATAAGTACACAACTTGGACCGTGATTTGTTGTACTTTTCTTCTTAAGAGTGGTCTTGTAGGTGTTTTTTGATATTCCATGGAGTCAAGCACGGATAACGTTTGAAGGATGGTCGATTCGGTTCGAAAAATGGCCGTGTTGGTGGCTTTTTGACGTTGTCGTTGACTGGGTAGCACTTCTTTGAGCAACGAGGATACTTGCTGGAGCTGCTTCCGAGGTTGTTGCTATTGTCGTTGGCGTGATAGAATTAACTTCCGGTCGATGGATGACTGGAAAATTAATCGGAAATGGACGACTGGAAATGCATTGGAAGTAGACGGAAGTCGGTCGGAGCAGTTGTTGTAATTGTTGAATTGAACTTGTTTCTGGTGGTGCTGCAACATCGACTGTGACTGTTCTTTTTCTCCTTTCTTTTCAGCTCCTGGCAGGATCGCAAGTTGTGGGGTCCAGGAGATAATTTTTTTTTTTTATGCGCAATGTAATTCTTTTATATTAACTCATTGTATACACCGTGTATTTAATAGCATTTATTTATGTAACAATTCTGCGTTTAGGTATAAGTTCACAATTACAAGTTTTTATTTTAATAATTATAGTGGTGCATGAAGGATCTCTCATATATATATAGCATGAAAATTTTATTATTTTCTAAAAGCAAAAAAAAGGAAAACTTGATGCGTTGTTTTTGTTTTTTTAAAAACCGGAAGTAAGTGTAATCCTACAATTATGTTTTTTATTTCATTTTATTTATCCAAGGTTTCAAGAATTATTATTTTTTATTTGTTTGCAAAGTATATTGTATATATAAAAACGGAAAGTACTCACAACTGAGACGTAAAGATCGTTTTATAATAATGCCAATGTAAAAAAAATTAATGCGAATAATAGACCTAAATATAACCTGACAACAAAAATATTACTATCAAAGTTCCGGCCAGACAGACGATATTTTATAAGAAGTGTTTCTTATTAAAACAAGTAAATTATAAGAATTCTTCATACTTTCATATAGATTTGTTGATTTCACGGCTTTCTGACGGAAAAAATATAAATTTCTTATAAAACTTACGAATTCATAAGAATAACATTTTGTTTCATGAGAATAAGATTTTCTTTATAAAATTAATAAGATTTCTCTAAACATATTTTTTGTATGTTTTAATAAGATTTCATAGTAAAATGGCTTAATTGGAAGATCTTATTATTTTTATGTGGTACTATTTTTCTCTGTGCACCTCTTTGTTGGTATTAAAAAATATTCCAACAATTTAAATTTGAATATGCTCAACAAAATACGATTTTTTTTTAAATTTATAAGGAAACTGTGAGCAATTTTTCTATTTAGGCTTAAAAAGTCAAATCCCAGGATTAAGTGCTCGATTTTCTCCCTGTAAATTAAAAAAAATAGGTGTCACCCGCCCACTTTTTATCACTTCGACAGATGCGGGTGTAGGGTATATGAGCTTTGGCCAGGCCGAAGATAACGCTCTTGTTTAAAATTTGTCCTCTTAAGGTCTCAGGAAAAATGACAATTTGGTAAAAAGTGTAATATTTATCATAAAATATAAACTGAAAGGATTGACATGCGTGCATACTTTTTGCGTGACAAATATTCGTTTAAAAATATCTAGACATTAATTTTGGGATTTTTTCGAATTCGGTCGCTAAAGGACGAAACTGGCCAATATGTTTTCTGCTTTATAACAACGCATCACAGCCAAACCACTCGACCGACTGATATTCACAACGATATTGCAACTAAGTGCAGTATAGGCTTGGCCATTCTTCATATTAAGTCTAACGCTGTAGGCTCATATGATATTCACCCTGCATTTATAAAAATTCTGCTGCCAGTTATTCTTAAGCATATCACTCACAACACTATTCAACACTATTCAACACTTCTCAACACTATTATTACTACTTCTCAATTCCCTTCTGAATGAAAAACCTCCAAAGTCATTCCGATTCCGAAAAGGTGAGGGGATGCTGAGGTCGATTTCCGCCTTATATCTATTTTTCCTTTTCTTAGTAAAGCTTTTGAATACCTCATTAGTATACAAATTAAAACTTTCTTGAACAATATAAATCTCATTACGAAATGTCAGTCGGGCTTTAGGGCTAATCACAGCTGTACAACTGCGCTTGCAAAAGTTTGTGAGGATATTCGGGCGGACTTGGACAGTGGTATGGCTGGCTTTTTTAGATTTCTCAAAAGCCTTTGACAATATTAATCAAAATATCCTGTTGCAAAAACTCAAATCACAATTTCAGTTTCATGACTCTTTATTAAGCTTCTACATTCTTATCTCAATAATCGCCATCAATATTTACTTCCATCTGGCGTCCCTCAGGGCTCAGTTCTAGTTCTTTTCATTATTTTTTACATTTTTTACATCTTTTTACATTATTTTTAAACGATATTATCCAGTCTATCGGACCGTGTGGATTTAACATCTATGCAGATGATCTGCAGATATAAATACTATTTCCTAAACATCAGGTTGTTCTGGCAGGGCAGAAGGTTAATTCTGCTAATACCAAATTTATGATTGGTCAGTAAAGAATTTCCTTAGACTTAATCCGTCCAAAACTGAAGCCATGTTAATTTAAAAAATCCTGGAGTTTTTTTTAGTAGCGACTTTACTTAGGATGCTCATATTAATCGGATTATGTCTAAGATCTACGGCGCCCTTTGCGGTATGAGACTGGCAACCAAGTACCTTCCGGTTAATGTAAAACGTAACATCGTCAGGGCTTACATTGTTCCATCCATATTATACTGCTGTGAACTATTCTCAAAATTGAGCGAGGAATCAAAACGGAAGCTGCATGTTGCATTTAATAGTTGTGCAAGGTTTATTTTTAATATCGATAGACACACAAAAATCTCTCAATATGTTGTTTTTGTTTAGGTGGTACCCACACCAAAACAAGGCAGGGTCAATTAGCACAGATGTGCCGTTTTATTACCACAAAACAATAATGCCAGCAGAAGTAGATATGAAGGAGAAATTAGTCAACGAGCTACTACAACCAGTTTGTCCTGTTTAAAAACAAAGAAGACTGTCAAGTTTGATTGCTGAAAGATCCACCAGGGTATCGAAGAAGGGTTTCCCGAGGGAAGTCATTCTTTCCGAGATAGGGCTGGGCATCTGCAAAGGAAGTGCTCCACTGTCTGCTCTTCGACAGCATCCCTGCAGCTGCGACAGAATGAGGAGTGATTACGGCCCAGCCTTTCTGCGTGTTTTCCTATCATCCAGTGACCAGTCAATACTGCAAACTAATCTGGAAGCGTTTTTCCTAGTCCTGGAGAGGAGAAAAGTAGACTTTCCAATATCGTAGGAGGGCCATAGTTGCCGGGATAGTTTGCATTTTTAGAGCTCCTTCCATCTTTCCATCATTTCTGGCAGAGGCCAGATCTCTCAATATACTAAGAAAATATGTGGCATCTCATTAATGGGTCTTCTTAATTATCGTACTGTTTGTCTACTACACAAAATAATTAATAGAAAGGCACCAGGCTACCTTTTGGATTGCTTGAGGGTTTCAAAAACAAATAGAAGCGCCCAAGTTATATTGCCTAGATTTAAGCATAGAGTAAGAAATAACAAGAGGCCGAATCTTGAACCATGGATAATGGCCGAAACCCATAGCGGCATCGAAGCGGTTCAGAGAAACCCAAAAGAGAAAATTACGTGTATTTCTTATGGAAAAATTGAGAGGAGCTATTTTGCTTTCTTGATTGAGAGGCACAAAAATAACGGCAGGGCTTTGGCAGAGCTTCGGGCAGAATACTACAAAATATTCCGACTTCTCTCTCTGAACCAATTAAGCAATGTTGCTTTTTGCGTCAAATAAAGAAAGAACGAAGCAGTGTTGCGTTTTTTGTCTTGAACTTATTTTTAATTACACAATCAATGTAAAATAATTATTGTTGTAAAAAATTGCAAGGTTAATATGCGCTTTTAACTAAGAATGTCTTCTTTGCTTTTACTGGTATATAGAATTATAAAATAAATTAATTTGGTATAAGTAAACAATAGGTTCCCAGCTCCTTTTTTTTTTTTAAATTTTTCGGGTATAACCCTCATCGCCTCTAGTTCAAAGGTGATGAAAGTTTTTACCACTCTCGTGTAGTTTAGAAGTTATAGGCCTTGGATAGCCAAAAAATAAAATGCTATATCTTCAAAACGATTTGAGATATCAACGTAAAATTGGCGCCGTTTAAAAGGATATTTTAGGGCAGTTCTTTTATCTAATAAGAACTTTTTTGATTACTGCTACTATTATGGAGATAATTTAACTTTTAAAAAAATTTTTAATTCGTTTTACAAAATAACTTTTTTCTTCCTTAAATGACAATTAAGGTATAAAATAGAATCACAATTTTTATAACCCATAATATTACCTTTCAAACGGTATATAATATGTTTAGATATCTTTTGTATTTTTGAGCAAATGTGATAGTGCGTTGCACGACAAAATGACAAAAAAGCACGTTTTAGGGTTATAATAAAAATTCATTTAAAAAAAAGGCACCTATTACTAACTTGTTCCAAAATCCTTTTTAATTTTAGTTCACAAAAAGCAGATAAAAGAGGATTTATAATTATTTAATAAAAAACTAATAAATTTCAGTTTAATGATTTAATGATTTAACGGATAACGGATAACTAGATATAAACTAGTATAAGCATGCTTTTTACTTGAAAGAATTGATATTTGTGAAGTTTTTATTTTAAATTTCTACTTTTAAACTTCTGCCTCACTCACGTCCTTATAATAATTTTTCGCCCTTTTTTTGCCCATATGCCACAAAAATTTAATTAAAATAACAACCGTGGTTCTCTGTTTTGAGTAAAAACAAAAAAACAGAGCTCTTGCAACAGTCGCTCTTATCAGAGATAAGGAGATAGGAAACTGCTGAAATATGCTAAAATATGCAACTCTGACGTAAAGTAGTGTTTGTGAAAAACCTGAAAAATGCTTTTCAGAAACTCAACTATCAGACCCCGGATGAAGAGTGTGAAGGAAAGGGAACGGGGTTTTTCGTATAGGAAAGTCATTGTTCGTTCCGTTGTGTTAGCCGCCGCGTTCGCGGGGGAGGGGTTAATTGAAAATAGAAACTCAACTATCAGACCCCTGATGAAGAGTGATCGGGACGAAGAGGGTTCAGCTTTGAGACCCCAATGACAATTCAGATTTTTAAGTCAAATCGTTTGTATTGAGATAGCAACTTAATTAATTATTCATATAAGTAATGAATTCGACGACATCAATTTTTATTTATTTATTTATGCCAATATTTAGTTTATTTAATATCCATTTTACTTTTAAATATTTTTTTACTTAATTAGAACTCATTTGGGAATAGTATTTTAAGGTTAAATATCATTGCAAGTGCAGATTAACATAAAAAAATCTAATGTAAATTGTTTTATACGCTCAAATCCGCCACTAGTTTTTACCAGAAACTGTATGACCTATTTTTTTAACAATTCACGCAAAATAAAACATTATAAAATCAAATTGATTATCCAATTAAAATAAAAGAGCAGACATAAAATGACGTTGGTATACTCTCATATTTTCGTTCACCTCGCCATTGAATTTGCCGATACTAGTGTTGCCCGTTTGTATAGAACGCACCTATTTTTGCGCCTCTTATGAATTCTGGTACCAAAGCAGTGTTGCGGTATGCTACAATATGAAATAAAGTTAATGTTTTTTTTAATTACCAAATATATAAGTGCATAAATGTGCTTGAACTGTTAACAAAACGTTCATTCTTGCTTCACGGAGTACAAATTACTTCCTAGAATAGAAAATTTAGTGTTCTTTACACCGAGTGCTACAAAAAGTACTTTTACCTTTTTCGTACTTTCTAAATTTCGTTTTGTTAACGTAAAATGTAACGCTGCTTTATAATATGATTGATTTTTTCACCACAATTGAAGAAATGAATAAATTTTAGATGAAATCTTCTTTTTATTTATGGATATTGTATTTAACGATACAAATAATGTTAATTACATGTACAGAATTCCGCCATTTGTTTGTTTAGAAGTATTCCTTATTTTCAGTACTTATGAGTAATTTTCTTTCCTTTTATTTTTGCTGCAATAGCTAAACATCCTAGCAAAATTTCAAAAGTTCGATAACGAACATGGTTGCGAAGTTATAAATCTCCAGGACGCAAGATTGCATATGTGTTCCAAACAACCATGTTGGTATTGTATTTAATACCAAGCAGCCTATTATGACAAAGTATATTTGTCCCAAATTTCATAGCTCTATTCGTTCTCCCTTAATCGTGATTTCTACAGACGGACGGACGGACATGGCCAAATCGACTTATGAGGTGATTCTGAGCCAGAATATATATACTTTTCTATACCACGCCTCCTTTAATGCGTTGCAAACGAAAGCACAAATTGAATATAACCTCATCCCTTCGGGTATAAGAAGCATTCCTTTTAAATAATAAGAATTTAATGCCTTAAGAATTTAACTCCTTCGACGTATTTATTTATTTATGCATGCAACCATTTAAGTTTTTATACGATACATAACATTTAAGTTATTAGATGAATCATTTTGCTTATAATAATCTGCAATTATATTCCGGTTCGTATTCGGGTGTGCCATAAGGGCCGCGTGCACCTATGCCAGATACGCTAATACTACTGTTCTGCGGTCCGTGCAGAAGAGCCGCATTTGTTGGAGCATGTCCGTAGCTATAGCTATCATAAGCTTGTTGCTTGTAAGCAACGTGTTCGTCGTATCCTCGTCTGCAATGAAAGGAAGGAAAATTTACTTTCACAATAAAAATTCACATCTTTCGGTCTCTAAACTCAGTCGACTTGACATTTTTTATTAGCCAAAGAAGACAGAATATACATATATTTTGATCATAAAACATACCCGTACGTTTCGTCCAAAGCACTTCTGGCCTTCTCTAGTATGGACATAACTTTCTGTTTTGGCGGTATGGAATTTTTGGCAAAAGGGCTAAGCCAAAGTCCTAAAAATCCACAAAAAATTATGAAATTCAAAATTCCGCAAGCATGCCATTTACTCTACCTGTAGCCATGATGCGGTGGTAAGCTTTTACCAATTTGTGATGCGCCGTCGCCGCCACCATCACCACTTCCAGTAGTTGCAACTCCACATAATCATGCAACTTAGCCATCATGATCGGTTATGCTGGTATTGTCCATTAGCTCGCGCAGTTGCTCTTGACGAATGACATCATTGCTGTCCGGAATTAATAATTCCTAATACTTGCCGTGCCACTTGCACAGTCCACTGCATGATTAAACTTCATTAAAAACCCTAATTTCTTTACGAAATAGCTAAACAATTTTCGCAATCTAATAAATTTTTGTTCTCATAAAAGGATAAACAAAGAAAATGTCAAATAAACGTGACGACATGCGGTGAACTTCACATACAGCACACATATGCTATACGTGTGTCCCCACGTAAAAATAAACGAAGAATTTCAGTCTTTGTTCGACATATTTTTTGGCGGGAACGAAGTTTCCTATCTCCTTATCTCTGCTCTTATGAAGAGCGTAAATGAGGGTAACTTGGGTCGCGTCACGGATCCAGCCATTGGGTTTGCAGCTTAAGAAATAACAAGAGGCCGAATCAGCCAAAGTTACTCAAACGGCATCATAGATGCGGGCGGTATGGACGAAGAAACGAAGAAAAGCATAGATGGAAAAATACACATGATAGGCGAGAGCACGCAGTTTGAACGATTTCTCTCTCTCTGTTCACGGCCCAAACACTTGCATTTCATTTCAATTACTTGCCCTTTCCTCCGTTACATTGCGTATTCCGCTCCGTTCTAATGCCGGCACACACACACAATACACATGATAAGCAGAAAGCAGGCGATTTGAACGATTTCTTTCTTCGTCCATCGCCGAGCTAAATGCATTTCATGCGTATTTCTTACCCTTTCGTCTCTTCACTTTTGTTAACATTCAGTTCTTGGTTTGTGTTGGGTAATTTTATGCGTCTGTGTATGCTTTGGTTGAGTGTTGGAAAGGTTGTCGGCGCTTGCGCCTCAGCTTAAAATTTTTAGAACTAAAAATTGAAAAGCCATTTCAAGATTTCTTTATGTTACAGAAATCTTGAAATGGCTTTTGTGTGATGTGAGAAATTGAAAATGAAAACAATTATAAGATTTTTTTTAAGATTAACGAGATAGTATTTTATGAAAATATTTGAAAGTTTTTTGAAAAATTATTAAATTTTATTTATTTGCTTGTAAATAATATTATTTTTATAATATAATATTAAATAAAAAAAATAATATAATTTTTTTAATTTCATATTTATTATATGAAAAATAATAAATTTTTAATAATAAATATTTAATTTTTCATATAATAAATGTGAAATAATAAAATAAAATAATTTTTAATTCATTTATACCACTATGTTATATATTTATAAAACACTACATAAATAATTTGTTATGTTTGAACGTTTCATATATCCCTTTTTTATTAAATTAGAAGTTGATTGTTATCCAAAATGTTAAAAAGTGTTTTCATTTAATAAAAAAAGTTAACAACGAGGATTAAATTCGGCAATTTTTATTAAAAATTATTTTAATTCATTGTACCGGATAAAAAGCACCGAACATACCGACATTTTTCTTTAATTTTTGAATAAGAAAAATCGCAGTTGCGCTACATTCTTCTTATTGCTAAAAAGCCATTCTTCTCTGTCGTTTTCATATATTGTCGATGTCTAGCGTCGTCAAATCAGAGAAATCAAGAAAAGCCACAAAAAGCTCATCGCTTATCCTATATACACACACACGCTAAATGACACACAGCCGATAAATGACACAAACACATGCATTCAAAAGTCTTCTCCCAAAGAATATACAATAAATACATTATAAATTCTTCTTCTTCTACCCATCGCTAGCCAAAAAAAGAACACCTGGCATGGAGACGCGAGAAGAGAACAAAAATGTTTCGGCTGAAAATTTATATGAGAGTCGTCTTCCATATCAAAAACTGCCAATTGCTATGGAGAAGAGAGTGAGAGCTCAAAATACTCAAAAATGAGTGAGAAATCGGTCCAGTACTGGACCGACCATAGAAAAATTTCGTTGTTCAAGATTCGGCCTCTTGTTATTTCTTACTCTATGCTTGAACAAAGAAATTTTTCTATGGTCGGTCCAGTACTGGACCGATTTCTCACTCATTTTTGAGTATTTTAAGCTCTCATTCTCTTCTCCATAGCAATTGGCAGTTTTTGATATAGAAAGCGCATTTTTGGCCGAAAATTTTTTGTTCTCTTCTCGCGTCTTCATATCAGGTGGTATATAGGTGGATACCATGCGTTGGGTAGAAGCAAAGAATATATAATATATATATTGTATGTACATATATATTGTATATTCTTTGGTAAAAGACTTTTGAATGCATGTGTGTTTGCGTCATTTATCGTCTGTGTGTTATTTAGCGTCTGTGTCATCGTATGTAGGATGAGCGATGAGCTTTGTGTGGCTTTTCTTGATTTCTGTGATTTGACGACGCTAGACGTGGACAATATAATGAAAACGCCAGAGAAGAATGCCTTTTTAGCAATAAGAAGAATGTAGCGCAACTGAAATTTTTCTTATTGAAAAATTAAAGAAAAATGTCGGTATAATCGGTGGTTTTTATCCGGTACAATGAATTAAAATAATTTTTAATAAAAGTAGCCAAATTTAATACTTGTTGTTCACTTTTTTTAATCAATGAAAACACTTTTGAACATTTTGGATAACAATAAACTCCTATATAAATATATAGTGTTATAAATAAATTATAAATTATTTTGAAATATAAATCTCCAAAAATTAAGAAATATTAATTGCTTGTAAAAAAAAATCTTAACAAAATCTTATTAACTACTGTGTTTTTCGGGCTATGAGGTAAAATTGCAAATATTTTTTATTTTTAAAAGTAGCCCCGAAAACACATAGTAATTAATAACATTTTTTTAAATATATATCATTAAAATATATTTTTTTAATATATATTAAAAAAATCTTATCATTACTGTAAATTCTAATTTCTCACATAAAGAAATTAAAAAGAAATTTTGGAACATAAAGACACCTTGAATTGAACAGCTTTTCAATTTTAAGTTCTAAAAATTTCAAGCTGCGGCCGCAAGCGCCACCAACCTTGCCAAAACATTACCAAAGCATACACAGCCGCATAAAATTACCCAACACAAACCCAACCCAACTGTATGTTAGCAAAAGCGACGAAACGAAAGGGTAAGAAGTACGCATGAAATGCATTTGGCTCGGCGATGGACGAAGAAAGAAATCGTTCAAATCGCCTGCTTTCTGCTTATCATGTGTATTGTGTGTGTTCCGGCATTACAAAGGAGCGGAATACGCAATGAAACGGAGGAAAGGGCAAGTAATTGAAATGAAATGCAAGTGTTTGGGCCGTGAACAGAGAGAGAGAAATCGTTCAAACTGCGTGCTCTCGCCTATCATGTGTATTTTTCCATCTATGCTTTTCTTCGTTTCTTCGTCCATACCGCCCGCATCTGTGATGCCGTTTGAGTAACTTTGGCTGATTCGGCCTCTTGTTATTTCTTAAGGCAGAACCAAGCAATGCATAGGAATAGAAAAGTGGTGAAGAGCGAAACTACGAATACACAGGTTTTAATGTACGCACCCATACAGTGCACATTCATGGTTTCGTCAAGTTAGTACTCTCTTTCCATGCATAGCTTGCATAAAAATGTGCGCTCTGGATCGCACTTTCCGTAACAAACAACGGAAAAAGAGTTGCCAACCACACGCTGATTTGCAACTTCAATTTTTGCAACGTAAACTCTTATTATTTTTAGTTAGTGTTTTCCTATTGAAAAGTCCCAGAAAAGTACTACAAATAATACTACATGACGCGTTTTAAAGTTTTTAATTAATTTAATGCAATGTTCAATGATTTTTTCAGTTTCTAAAAAGCATACACAGCGATTCGTAACTTTATTTGTGATTGGCCACCCTTACAAGTAAAAGAATTTTTTTCTCATAATGCTACAAACAGCTGTTTTGATTGATTTCAATGCCATGCATTGCTTGGTCGTCGTACTGATGCATGAAATGAATAGCTTGAATTTCGTTTAGTTCTCTCTCGAAACTTAACATGAATATGCATTGCGTGGTTCAGCCTTTACTCTATGATTTAAGTTACTTTTATGGACTCGTCACTTCTTCGTTCATTCTGTGCGATTGTGGAACAGACTGCCCACATACTTAAAACGAGCTAACACACACTTTCGGGAATACATATGTGCTTCAAATATTTTGTGGATTGTATCTAATCGTATACCTCTATTTCTCTTTTGCTTTACTCTTTTTTCTTATCTCTATCCTCTCACACAAATCCTTCTTTCCTTTCCCATACTCACCTGCACATCAGTTCCAAGATACATACATATTATAGAGTTGGAATTAAGTTTTGTAATTATTGTTTTTACTATATTCTTTTTTAATGGAATAATTGGAACAACGGTTGTACATACTTATAAGCTAACGTTAGCTTATATGCTAACGGGCCGATTGAGCGTATCTAGAAATTTAAAATTAAACAGCTTCAAATTTTAACTTTAAATTTAAAGAAAGTATAAAGTTTCATTGGCGAAAAAGAAATCTAAAATTTGTGACGACAACACTTTTACCACACGCTAAAATGCCTTTTACCGTAGTTCCTATAATTGGAGATGGGGCTTGTTTGTTTCGGGCCATCTCCTATATATTGTATGACATAGACGTGATGGCCATTGAAGTATGTGAGGAAATCGTGAGCCATGTGGTGGCCAACTGGAAGGAGTTTGCTTTTATGTTCCATGACTGTAATGGAGACAATTACTCCAGTGCCGCTGAATACTCCATTGACATGGTACGGCATTTTACTTATGATATTTTGTGTGAGCTTGAAGCGGCAGAGCAACTCTTTCCAAGGGTTTTTGAAGTGTGCGGTAACGGTGAGTTGTATCATAGAGTAAGAAATAACAAGAGGCCGAATCAGCCAAAGTTACTCAAACGGCATCACAGATGCGGGTGGTATGGACGAAGAAACGAAGAAAAGCATAGATGGAAAAATACACATGATAGGCGAGAGCACGCAGTTTGAACGATTTCTCTCTCTTTGTTCACGGCCCAAACACTTGCATTTCATTTCAATTACTTGCCCTTTCCTCCGTTTCATTGCGTATTCCTATCCATTCTAATGCCGACACACACACACAATACACATGATAAGCAGAAAGCAGGCGATTTGAACGATTTCTTTCTTCGTCCATCGTCGAACTAAATGCATTCGATGCTTATTTCTTACCCTTTTATCTCTACGCTTTTATTAACATACAGTTGTTGGCTTGTGTTGGGTAATTTTATGCGTATGTGTATGCCTTGGTCGTGTGTTGGCAAGGTGTCGGCGCTTGCGCCGCAGCTATAAATTTTTTGAACTAAAAATTAAAAAGCCATTTCAAGATTTCTTTATGTTACAGAAATCTTAATATGGCTTTTATGTGATGTGAGAAATTGAAAATTAAAATAATTATAAGATTTTTTTTAAGATTAACGAGATAGTATTTTATGAATATATTTGAAAGTTTTTTGAAAAATTATTAAATATTATTTATTTGCTTGTGAATAATATTTAATATTTAATTTCATATTTATTATATGAAAAATAATAAATTTTTAATAATAAATATTTAATTTTTCATATAATAAATGTGAAATAATAAAATAAAATAATTTTTAATTAATTTATAACACTATGTTATATACAGTAGAGTCGCGGTAGCGTGAACACCGGCTAATGTGAACATCCGGCTAGTGTGAACTCGAATTTCTTAACATTAAGCTCCTTATAACGTGAACTTCTGTGACTCGATAGCGTGAATAAATTTCTTAATCACTTTCATTAATGAAAAGGATAACTGCAATTCTGTTTCACACACTAGATGTATATTTCCCAACATTCCCAACGTATCGAGCAACGTTATTGTATTCCTAGTTTCTTCAATTTCAGTTTGCGTAAGAATGTCAAACAAAAGACCTGTGTATTTTACTTTGAGTGAAAAGGTTACAATTTTAGATCAAGTTGATACATATAGATCATGATATGGTATATTGATATAGATATATGATATTGATATATATACTTTAGGTTCAGTAACAGACTAACGAGAATGGGTGAACGAAAACCCAGAACCTGACAATGTAAATGTATCGTAAAATGAATTTAGTGAGCCTGAAATTACGAAACATTTAAATTAGTTCGAAAACGGCAATTTCATCTCCTAACACTGTTATACAGTGGGCTAAGGCATTGTATCGAATACTAAAAAATTTGATTAATGAATTGATTGTATCGAACACACAAAAATGGTTTAATAAATGACACTTTTTTGTAAACAAGAATGAAGTCGTTCGAAAAACTCTATTAAACTCATACTACTTTGGCACATTAATATGTACTGAAAATGACCCGGTAACGTCAACAAATTCGATACTGTGAACAGGCCTGGTTTTTTTGAGTTCACGTTACTGCGACTCTACTGTATTTATATAACACTACATACATATATCATTTGTTATGTTTGAACGTTTCATATATCCCTTTTTTATTGAATTAAAAGTTTATTGTTATCCAATATGTTCAAAAGTGTTTTCTTTTAATAAAAAAAGTTAACAACGAGGATTAAATTCGGCAACTTTTATTAAAAATTATTTTAATTCATTGTACCGGATAAAAAGCACCGAACATACCGACATTTTTCCTTAATTTTTGAATAAGAAAAATCTCAGTTGCGCTACATTCTTCTTATTGCTAAATAGGCATTCTTCTCTGTCGTTTTCAAATATTGTCGACGTCTAGCGTCGTCAAATCAGAGAAATCAAGAAAAGCCACAGAAAGCTCATCGCTTATCCTATATACACACACACGGTAAATGACACACAGCCGATAAATGACACAAACACATGCATTCAAAAGTCTTCTCCCAAAGAATATACATTGTAAATTCTTCTTCTTCTACCCATCGCTAGCCAAAAAAAGAACACCTGGCATGCAGCCGCGAGAAGAGAACAAAAATTTTTCGGCCGAAAATTTATATGGCATGCGTTTTCTACATCAAAAATTGCCAGTTGTTATAGAGAAGAGAATGAGAGCTCAAAATACTCAAAAGTGAGTGAGAAATCGGTCCAGTACTGGACCGACCATAGAAAAATTTCTTTGTTCAAGCATAGAGTAAGAAATAACAAGAGGCCGAATCTTGAACAACGAAATTTTTCTATGGTCGGTCCAGTACTGGACCGATTTCTCACTCATTTTTGAGTATTTTGAGCTCTCACTCTCTTCTCCATAGCAATTGGCAGTTTTTGATATGGAAGACGACTCTCATATAAATTTTCAGCCGAAACATTTTTGTTCTCTTCTCGCGTCTCCATGCCAGGTGTTCTTTTTTTGGCTAGCGATGGGTAGAAGAAGAAGAATTTATAATGTATTTATTGTATATTCTTTGGGAGAAGACTTTTGAATGCATGTGTTTGTGTCATTTATCGGCTGTGTGTCATTTAGCGTGTGTGTGTATATAGGATAAGCGATGAGCTTTTTGTGGCTTTTCTTGATTTCTCTGATTTGACGACGCTAGACATCGACAATATATGAAAACGACAGAGAAGAATGGCTTTTTAGCAATAAGAAGAATGTAGCGCAACTGCGATTTTTCTTATTCAAAAATTAAAGAAAAATGTCGGTATAATCGGTGGTTTTTATCCGGTACAATGAATTAAAATAATTTTTAATAAAAGTAGCCGAATTTAATTCTTGTTGTTCACTTTTTTTAATCAATGAAAACACTTTTGAACATTTTGGATAACAATAAACTCCTATATAAATATATAGTGTTAAAAATAAATTATAAATTATTTTGAAATATAAATCTCCAAAAATTTAGAAATATTAATTGCTTGTAAAAAAAATCTTAACAAAATCTTATTAACTACTGTGTTTTTCGGGCTATGAGGTCAAATTGCAAATATTTTTTATTTTTAAAAGTAGCCCGAAAAACACATAGTAATTAATAAAATTTTTTTAAGATTTTTTTTAATATATATCATTAAAATATATTTTTTTATTATATTTTAAAAATATCTTATCATTACTGTAAATTCTAATTTCTCACATAAAGAAATTAAAAAGAAATTTTGGAACATAAAGACATCTTGAATTGAACAGCTTTTCAATTTTAAGTTCTAAAAATTTCAAGCTGCGGCCGCAAGCGCCGACAACCTTGCCAACACACGACCAAAGCATACACAGCCGCATAAAATTACCCAACACAAACCCAACAACTGTATGTTAGCAAAAGCGACGAAACGAAAGGGTAAGAAGTACGCATGAAATGCATTTGGCTCGGCGATGGACGAAGAAAGAAATCGTTCAAATCGCCTGCTTTCTGCTTATCATGTGTTTTGTGTGTGTGCCGGCATTAGAATGGTGCGGAATACGCAATGAAACGGAGGAAAGGGCAAGTAATTGAAATGAAATGCAAGTGTTCGGGCCGTGAACAAAGAGAGAGAAATCGTTCAAACTGCGTGCTCTCGCCTATCATGTGTATTTTTCCATCTATGCTTTTCTTCGTTTCTTCGTCCATACCGCCCGCATCAGGGATGCCGTTTGAGTAACTTTGGCTGATTCGGCCTCTTGTTATTTCTTACTCTATGGTTCAAGATTCGGCCTCTTGTTATTTCTTACTCTATGGTTGCATGCAGAGCTGGGGAAACTCAATTTCATTCCAATTCCAAGTAAATTCCTCAGGAATTAGGACTGTGGAATTAAGTACTTTTCAAGCAAAAGGAATGGAATTGAGTGAGCCTCAATTCCTTTTGAAAGGAATTGGACTTGGAATTGAGCAAAGAAATTCCTTTCACATGGAATGGAATTATAAGTCCCAATTCCTTGGAATTGGATTTGGAATTGAAAATTTCAATTGCTTTTGAGGAATTAAGGTTGGAGGAATTGAAGTCCTTTGCTGGCGATTGAGACCTTACTGTGTGTATGATAGAGTGTAAGTTGAAATAGAAGAAGAAGAAGAAGAAGACATGTAGGCAGATTTTGGCAAAAAAACTTTTATTGTTACACTTGATAGGAAATATATGATATTGTTACGTAAATTTTATATTTGACGTTTTCGATTCTCTCGGTTCGATCTCTGGATTGCAAATAATCCAATAAAACACAAAAGTTTACTTGTTTCTAATTTTACAGATTTATTATTTCACTTATTATTTACACTTATTATTTCTACTTATTATTTTCTACACTTATTATTCAACACTGGTCAGTTTGCTCGTAGATGGCACGATGTTTCTTGTTCAACGATTAAATTCGAACTGTCCTCGCTGCTGTCCATCTGCGGTCTATTTATATGCGAGCTGACACTTGTGTGGAAGGTTCTGGAATTATCTAGTAACTTGTCGATCTCTCTCTACTTTCTATCTCGCGATAGATGTCGTATTCATTGCATGCATGCTGTCGAAGATTCTCGAACTATCTATTTCTTTCTATCTCGCGATAGATGGCGCGTTCATTGCTCGCATGCTTTTACTCATGCTTACGTCATACTGCATGCTTTTATTATTCACGATTACTCACCATGTGTTTTCTAGTGTTATCGTGAACCTTCGATTATAAATTCGTCACACTGCCCTCCACTTAAGTCTGATCGTCCCGATCAGACACAAAATTCCTTGAGCCAAATGGTGCTAGTCTCTCTAAATGGACGACTTTTATTTTACCTCGTCTCTGCGTGTGAAATTGTATGCGATACACAACATCGTTCAGTCGCTTTATGACTTTATATGGCCCTTCCCACGATGTTTGCAGCTTTGGAGACATACCCTTTTTCCGTTGGGGATTGTAGAGTAACACCAAGTCGCCTTCTCGAAATCCTTCAGAATTCATAGCTCAGTCATATCGATCCTTCATTTTATTGCTCATCAGCTGTGTTTGCTGCCTCACATATTGGTGTATTTCATCCATTTCTGCCTGAAGCATTTCCCAATAACTGCCTCCAGTTTCAGTAAGTTCAGTGTTTCTTCCAAATTTAAGATCTGACGGGAGTTTTAACTCTGTGCCAAAAATAATCCTCGCAGGTGAATGGCCGGTAGTGTCATGGACTGCTGATCGGTAAGCCAATAGGAACATTTTAATATGCTTGTCCCAATTACGCTGACATTTTTCCACTACTTTCCGCAAATGTTCTTCCAATGTGCGGTTAAACCTTTCTACCATGCCATCCGACTGTGGATGTAGAGCTGTCGTACGAGTCTTCTTGATACCCAACAGTAAGCACATTTCTTGAAATATAGAAGACTCAAAGTTCCTCCCTTGATCTGAATGCAACTCGATTGGTATTCCAAACCGCGTGACCCAATTCTGAACAAAAGCTTCGGCCACAGTTTTAGCCTCCTGATTTGGTATAGCATATACCTCTGGCCACTTACTAAAATAGTCCATAATCACCAACACGTATTTGTTTCCAGAGTCACTTGTAGGAAATGGACCAGCTACATCCATTGAACGCGTTCAAAGGGTGCTCCTGCATTGTACTGCTGCAACCTTCCTCTGGTTCTAACTTTCGGACCTTTAGCTGCCATGCATTGCGCGCAGTTTTTAATCCATTCAGCAACTGATACTTGACAATTCACCCAGTAAAACCGTTGCTTAATCTTTTCCAGAGTTTTTGTAACGCCGAGATGCCCTCCACTTGGTCCATTGTGAAACTCTTCTAATACGGCTGTTATTCTAGACTTTGGTAGAACAATGAAGTCGTGAGTGTGTCTACCATCCTCACTTTCCCATGAACGATGCAGTACTCCATTTATCAACTTCAGGCTATTCCATTGCACCCAATACGCCTTGGCCAATGGACTTTCCGGTGCCATTTCTTCCTTGGTTGGTCGTTTATCCATTTCTTTCGCTTTCATGACCTTAACCAAGTCTGTATCCTCCAGTTGACTTTTCCTTATAGCGCTTGACTCCCATTCGTCATCAGGTTGCAGATTTGTTAGTCGGATGTCGACTATACCTTCGCATCTTTCAGCTTTAGAGCAATGCTTACATTCCAATGCACATGGGCGTCGAGATAGTGCATCGGCGTTTCCATGTTGTCCACCTTTCCGATGCTGAATTTCACAATCATAATTCTGCAACCTTTCTATCCATCGCGCAATTTGCCCTTCCGGATTTTTAAACTGGAGTAACCATCTGAGTGCTGCATGATCTGTCCTTAGCAGGAAATGCTGCCCATATAGGTATTTGTGAAAATGTTTCACGCATTCAACCACTGCCAATAGTTCTCGCCTTGTAACGCAATAGTTCCTTTCCGGTTTTCCAAGAACTCTGCTATAGTACCCAATTACTTTTTCCTGACCATCGATAATCTGCGAGAGTACACCTCCTATTCCATGTGCACTAGCATCTGTGTCCAGAATGAACTTTTCGCCAGGAACTGGATAAGCCAACATTGGAGCTGTACAAAGCAATTCCTTTAACTGCTGAAAGGCATTTTCTTCCTCCTCTTTCCACACAAATTTGCAATTTTTCTTTGTCAAATTGTGTAAACTTCTTGCAACATTGGCAAATCCGGGTACAAAGCGCCGGTAATACGTACAGAGTCCAAGGAAACTTCGCACTTCATTAACATTTTTGGGTCGAGGCCAATCTCTTACAGATCTTATTTTGTCTTCATCTGTGTGAACTCCCCCAGTAGTGATTTTGTGGCCCAAATAGGTTACTTCGGTTTTAAATAAATTGCATTTCTTTGGATTCAACCGTAATGCAGCAGAAGAAATTCGTTGAAAGACTTCTTCTAAATTTTTGAGGCGGTCATCAAAACTCTTGCCCATGACAATAATTTCATCAAGCTACACCAAAGATGTTTTCCAGTGAAGCCCTTTTAATACGTGTTCCATTAAACGCTCAAAAGTTGCTGGAGCGTTGCATAATCCGAATGGCATTACAGAGAATTGCCACAGTCCATCCCCGATGCTAAAAGCAGTTTTCTCGCGATCGGATTTCTCGATTTCCACTTGCCAATAACCACTTTGTAAATCCAGCGTTGAAAACCATTTCGCACCGGATAAGGTGTCTAAGGTGTCATCTATTCGTGGCAGTGGGTAGCTGTCCTTTTTAGTGACATCGTTCAGCTTCCGATAGTCAACGCAAAACCGGGTGCTTCCGTCTTTTTTTTAACTAACACAACCGGTGAACTCCATGGGCTTGTTGATGGTTCAATAACTCCACCTTTCTTCATCTCGTCTATTATCTTTTCTGCCTCTTCTCGTTTTGCCAGTGGGACTCTGCGTGGAACTTGCCGAATAGGTCTTGCATCGCCAGTGTCTATCCGATGCTGTACGATGGCAGTTCTTCCAAATTTATTGCCAACGTTAGCAAATATGGAACTATACTTTTGTAGTAACCGTTTTGCTTTTATCCTTTCTGGCCCGCTCACCTCATTCAACCAAGTACCCATGATGGTGGGAGTTTTTGTCTCCTCTTTGAAAACCTTGTTTTCGCATTTCTGCGGAGGATCGTCACAATTAACCACGGCTTCCACAGCTTGGCATTGTCCTACTAGTGCTCCTTTATTAAGAGTGATCGGTGACCTGAACTCATTCATCACTTGAATTGGGATCTGCTTGTTCTTTCCCGTTTGTACCAAGGTTCGTCCAACCAAAATATTCGCAGTGCTTTCTGATGGCTCTACAACCCACAGCTTGCCTGCTCCACAGTTTCCATCCACACATGCCCACAGAACTGCTTCGGACTTTGGTGGAATCTGCTGACGGTGACTTACACTTACATTCCTGATCTGAGGCCGTTCATACCCAGTGCTTAGGGGTATCTCCATATTCTGGCACGTCAGAATTCTTTCCTTCAGATCTAGAGTAAGACCATGGGCTAGCATAAAATCCACGCCAATTATTACCTCGTCCATTATTCCAGCCACCAAGAAGGTGTGTATTACTTCTAGCGTTCCAATCTGAACCTTAGTCTCCAATTTTCCGGAAATCACAGCTTCCTCTCCTGTCGCTGTTCGTAGTTTACAACCACTCATCGGTTCAACGTTATCTCCTGCGAGGTCTGATCTAATGATGGAATGTGTTGCGCCCGTGTCAAGGGTTAAGACCAGCGATCGTCCATTTACAGTCCCGTTTACTGTTAAATTATTGTTTTTGCGATGTATTTGTGAAACCGAGACAGTGGGGCAGTCAGTTGCGGGAGCCAGCTCACGCCCCTTTGAGCTGGTCCGCTTTAGTTTAACGATTGTTTATTTCCAGAAGCACCAATTCCATTTTCGGCGCTTCTCTTCTTCGCATTTTCGTTTTTCCTATAGGCCGCATTACAATTAAGTGCAAAGTGTCCTGCTTTTCCACAGCTGTAACATTTTACTTCAGAGCCTTTTCGTAAAGTTGGCATCATTCGAGAAATAGTCTGGATAAAATCTTTCATGGTTTTCTCCAGAGATTCACTTGGCTCAACTTCCAGCCTATAAACTTTATGTGTTTGTTTGCTTAGAAGGCTTGCTGTTTCCTGCGTTAAAGCAAATGACACTGTTTCGGCAAACGTCTTTTTTGGCATGGAATAGACTGCGCGTTTGGTATCCGCATCTCGTATTCCATTCATGAACGCCTGAATTTTTAATAGTTCTATCACTTCCGCTGGTGCGTCTGCGTTGGCCAAATGCGCGAGCCGCTCTATCTCCGTCGCATATTCTCGTAACGGCTCGTTCGCTGTTTGGTAACGATTCATCAGCTCCATCTGGAACATTTGTTTTCTATGGTCGCTACCATATCGCCGTTCAATCGCTGCCATTAACGCGTCGTAGTTACCACGTTCAATTTCGGGAACTGTTTGCAAAACCTCAGCGGCGGAGCCCTTCAATGAAACCACCAAAGCTGCCACTTTGTCTGCCGTAGTCCAGTGATTAGTCTGTGCTGTGGTCTAGAACTGTAGTTTAAAAATTTTAAACGGTACAGTTCCGTCAAATGTTGGTGCTTTCAACTTCGTTGCACTAACAGCTGTAACTGGTCCACTGGACTGGATTTCTCGCATATGGTTATCCAACCGCAATATTTCTGATTCAAATTTTTGGGTAACTTTGTGTAATTCACCCTCCATTTGATCTTGTCTCGCTTGCAGTCTGGCAGAATTCCCTTCAATGCGCGATAGTTGGTCCTGCATTTGTGAAGTGTGTTGTACTAGCTGCTTTTCCACGCATTGTGCCAGTTGCTCCTCCATGCGTGAGGACTGATGCGCCAGCTGAACCTCCATGCGCTGCGTTATTGCCGCCAAAAGCACATTCATGTCAAATGCTGGAGCTGGCTGCGGCTCATTGCTTGCATGCTTTTACTCATGCTTTTATTATTCACGATTACTCACCATGTGTTTTCTAGTGTTATCGTGAACCTTCGATTATAAATTCGTCACAATATGTATGTGATATTAATACTAAATTAAATTGATTGGGTTGGTGGTGGGTGGGATCACCAAAGTGGTCACACGGGGGTTTTTTGACCAAAAAATTTTTTTTTACCAATCGATAGTAAATGTCGTAAAACGGATTTTGGACATAGTGGGCGGTGGGTGGGAGCACCCCAAAAGGGTCACACGGGGGTTTTTTCACCAAAAAATTTTTATTGCACAAATCGATAGGAAACATTATGAAACGGATTTTGGACATAGTGGGCGGCGGGTGGGGCCACCCCAAGGGGGTCACATGGGGGTTTTTTACCAAAAAATTTTTATTGCACAAATCAAAAGGAAACATCATGAAACGGATTTTGGACATAGTGGGCGGTGGGACGGACCACTCTAAGGGGGTCACACGGGGGTTTTTTACCAAATAATTTTTATTGCACAAATCGATAGCAAATGCCGCGAAACGGATTTTGCACATAGTGGGCGGTGGGTGGGGCCACCCCAAGGGGGTCACATGGGGGTTTTTACCAAAAAGTTTTTATTGCACAAATCGATAGGAAACATCATGAAACGGATATTGCACATAGTGGGCGATGGGTGGGGACCCCCCCACGGTGGTCACACGGGGGGTTTTTTACAAAAAAAATTTTATTGCGCAAATCGATAGCCAATATCGTGAAACGGATTTTGGTCATGGTGAGCGGTGGGTGGGGCCACCCCAAGGTGGTCACACGGGGGTTTTTGACCAAAAAATTTTTATTGCACCATTCGAAAGGAAATGTGAAACAGATTCTAGACTTGGTGGGCGGTGGGTCGGGACCCCCAAAGGGATCACACGGGGGATTTTTACCAAAATTTTTTATTATAGGAATCGATAGTAAACGTTACGAAACGTATTTCGAATAAGGTCCGAGGGGGGTCGGGTGCCTCCCAAAGGTGTCAAAAGAGGAGATCCTTCCATGAACTCATATACCTATTGGTACAAACTTTGTTTCGCCGAAATCCCCGCCTTTGACCGCTTTGGGGGCACCCGACCCCCACGGACCTTATTCGAAATACGTTTCGTAACGTTTACTATCGATTCCTATAATAAAAAATTTTGGTAAAAATCCCCCGTGTGACCCCTTTGGGGGTCCCGACCCACCGCCCACCAAGTCTAGAATCCGTTTCACGACATTTCCTTTCGAATGGTGCAATAAAAATTTTTTGGTCAAAACCCCCGTGTGACCACCTTGGAGTGGCCCCACCCACCGCCCACCATGACCAAAATCCGTTTCACAATATTTGCTATCGATTTGCGCAACAAAAATTTTTCGGTCAAAAAACCCCCGTGTGACCACCGTGGGGGGTGCCCACCCATCGCCCAGCATGACCAAAATCCGTTTCACGATATTGGCTATCGATTTGCGAAACAAAAATTTTTTTGTAAAAAACCCCCCGTGTGACCACCGTGGGGGGTCCCCACCCATCGCCCACCATGACCAAAATCCGTTTCACGATATTGGCTATCGATTTGCGCAATAAAAATTTTTTGGTAAAAAAACCCCTGTGTTACCACCTTGGGGTGGCCCCACCCACCGCCCACTATGTCCAAAATCCGTTTTACAACATTTACTATCGATTTGTAAAAAAAAATTTTTTGGTCAAAAAACCCCCGTGTGACCACTTTGGTGATCCCCACCCACCACCAACCCAATCAATTTAATTTATTATTAATATCACATACATATCATATATTTCCTATCAAGTGTAACAATAAAAGTTTTTTTGCCAAAATCTGCCTACATGTCTTCTTCTTCTTCTTCTATTTCAACTTACACTCTATCATACACACAGTAAGGTCTCAATCGCCAGCAAAGGACTTCAATTCCTCCAACCTTAATTCCTCAAAAGGAATTGAAATTTTCAATTCCAAATCGAATTCCAAGGAATTGGGACTTATAATTCCATTCCATGTGAAAGGAATTTCTTTGCTCAATTCCAAGTCCAATTCCTTTCAAAAGGAATTAAGGCTCACTCAATTCCATTCCTTTTGCTTGAAAAGTACTTAATTCCACAGTCCTAATTCCTTGGAATTGGAATTGAGGTGGAATTTAATTCCCAAAGGAATGAGTACTCCCCAGCTCTGGTTGTATGCAAGTTTTGGTACTGCCGGTAATGACGAAGGACGACTATGCTTTTCACATGATCTGTCACGTGGCCATTTCGATATGTACATACGTACGTAGTGATGTGGGTGCGACAATATCCGAGCCCGCCTCCTATTCTTTGTTTCGGCCTGTCGTTGTGAAGAAAACAACTAAGAGGAGAAAAGAAGTCACTACTATGTCTCCCCTGCCATCAGAATCAAATTGGCTCTTACCATTATCTCTTACCATTTCTACCAAATGTTATTGACGTTGACGTGTTAATGACGTTTTTTAAACGCCAGATTAACCGACGATACTCAGAAGAAACAAACTCAAAACACTTCTAAGAAGTATGTGGAAAATCACCCTGGGGCATAGGGGCATAGAGAAGCTGTGGCTAGATGAGACGTCACAGTCTAAAAATGAGCAAAATAATCCTGGAATAGTAGTAGAAAGGAAGAGACGTACTTGGAAAATCAAGACTCACTCCGGAATAGCATATGATATCGATAAAGATTACAAAAACGACAGTACCGTGGCCTTGGGTTCCATGTCCAACAAGTGCCGGTGGTGCAATGCTCTCAAGTGGAAGGGGGACACCCGGCATGTGCTGTAGCGCCGGAAAAGTGCAGCTCCCGCCTTATGAAGATCTACTGGAGCCTCTCTGCAGCTTCATAATAAATATACATCCCGAACATAATCATTTCATTAACGGTATTCTTAAATATAATAGTTTTTTTTAAATGACTTCATTCAGAGCTAAAGAGATAATAAAGGACAATTTTATGCCAACTTTTAAGGTTCAGGGCCATATATACCACTTGGTTGGAAGTTTGTTGCCAGCACCTCAAAAGGAGCCACAATATTCACAAATATATTTTATTGGCGAAGACGACAAAGAAGTGCAATTAAGTGTAGTAACTTTTCATATACGAAACATGACTTAGTCAGATATAGAGCTGTGCACAAGCCGTTTTAAAACCACTTTCAAAACACACAACGTTTTATCAGTAAAAATTGATAAAACATTTCAGATTTGCACTCATAGCCTTTATTGCTTGTGCTCTGCTGGAAACAAAAACAAAATTGTCAGACGAAAATGACACAACAGTTTTAATGCCAACAATTGCTAAATAGATATAAGAGAGGATACACACACGGAATGCACATACATATTAAATACATACATACGTTCAGCCGTCTCCTAGGCTTTTAGTTAGAAAAAAAGCATTGCGTGCCTCTCCCTTTTTTCGTTTCTTTTTTTTTTGTCGTTTTTCTCGAAAATGTGGCAGAACATTTTTTCATTGTTTTCAATCGTTGTTCGGGGCCACAATTTATGGACCATTTACAACAAAAACAAAGTAAGAAAAAGACGATAATTACACGGAAAAATAGATAAGAATGGTTTTTGAGTTTGAGCGGAGGGAAAGAGGGGATGTTTTTTCTTCGTAATTTCTTAATTAGTTTTCAGACGCTTCTGGTGATAACAAAGCACCATCGACGGAGTGGCGAGCGGCGCAAATGCTTGCCTTTCGTTCCTTTCGAGTTCGAGCGGAGGGAAAGAGGGTGAGTTGTTTGCGTTTCTTTCGTTCCTTTGGAGATTAAGCGGAAGGAACGAGAGAGAATCGCATCAACATTAAAACAGCAACTGCAAATTTTCGAACAAGCAGTAAAAATGAATGTCGGTTGGGTAAAGGCACCACAACAGTTGCTGTTTATTGCGATTTTTATACGGCAGTCACAAAACAGCAGTCGTGCCGATTTGTGCCTAGCTGTCTTCAAAACGGCTTGTGCACAGCTCTAGTCAGATAGCCACCGGACAGCCACAGGGGTCGCTTTAATATACCTACGTCAAATGAGGTGGCCTCAGTAATGGTTGGTCAGCAATTTGAGGAGCGAGACATTATCTTTGAAAGCCACGATAACTCATTGCACCGCATTAGTGAGATCCATCGTTTGTACAACGCCCCGATATCCAGTATCCGCTTTTGTTTTGCCGTGGCGAGGATGGATACTAGATTTCTTTACCTCAGCGTGATCATGAGACAAATCAAACACTTAAAAAGACAATTTACGCTGCGAGTTTCTATTCTTTTCGTATAATGATTCGGCAAGGAGAAGATAATAACCTGGTGTATTTTCGTTCCCTTTTTTAGTCAGTGTTTAGCAGGGTTCGGAATATATCGCTCAAAAGAACAAAACTATTTATATCCCTCTCAAAAAAACTATCCCAAAAGTTGAAAATTTTTTTTTACTCATAAGCGATATTTATTTTTTTGAACTTAGATGAAAAAATAAATAACGCTCACGTTTAAAATAATTTTCATCTTCAATAATAAATATCACTCGGAATGAAAAAAATTCTGATCTTCTCAACGTTTCGATCGGAGAAGATGAAAAAGCTTCGTTTGTTGGCAAATAACGAACGCGAGGGATAAAAAACTTCGGGTTTTGGCGAATAGCGAACACAAGAGATGAAAAAAGGCCGGGTCGCGTACAAAATGATCACTGGTGATCGAAAGCAAATTTTGCGCAGGCAAAATTTCGATCTTTGAGCGGAAATATCGTACGCCGGCGGTTTCTGTTCGTTTGCTTCGTTGCTGATGACATTGAATGCCTGGAAAGGAGAGTTTTTCTGTGTGTTTCGTATGAATTTGTTTTTGCTGCGTTTTGTAAAGGATGACTAAGAGTAACTTGTTCATAATGTGCAGTAATAGAAAAACTTATAAAAGGAATACTTATTTATTAGATTTTAATTTTCATTATTCCTAAAGTTTTTTATATTATAAAATTCTGCATGCAATATATTTCCATTAGAAAATTACTAGCAATTATTGGGACTTATTAGCTAAGCATTCATTAAAGATATTTGTGGTTCGGTTAAAAATAAATTCTGTCGCATTATAATTGCCGATTTTATTATCAACGAACACTTGAAACAAATGAAATACTTAACTTCTCTGGAAAACAATTGAACAATTTTTTCTGTACCTTCAGAGCTTCCACATTTCTTTATAAAATATGCTACCTGCTGGCTCTTAAATAATCCTTTTTTATCAAATGTACTTACTGCACATAGAGAAGTTTTCAAGGTTAATTACGATTTTGTTTTTTATTTTTACGTATGCACATTAGGGTGGTCCTTAGCTATATGGGTAAAAAAATTTTGTGAGATTTTTTTTTTCTTACCCCCCCAAATTTTTACATATGATAAGAAAACTATATATCCAAGCTTTTAGCGAGATCGGATATCGGCAAGTCGTGCCGCAGAAAACTGCTTACACCTGATTGCAGTTTTTGCACTTTGCAGGCAAAAAGTGTTTATTGGGAGGGAAGTAAACGTCGTAATTTTCAATTTTCTCAAGAACTATAAGACATAGATCCGTTCTGTTCGAAACATTTTTTGTAGAATTTATCAGAAAACTACGGAATCAGAAAAAAAAATATACTTATTCATGTAATTTTTTGTAAAAAATTTCGACCAAAAATTTTTTTTCGAAATTTGTTTTGAGAATTTTAAATTTGAGATTAATTTTCTCAAACACTATTTGACCTAGAAGTCTAATTTTAAAAGTATTTTAAAGGTTGGATATTTGTTTTTAAAAAACAGGAAACAGGAATGATATAAGTGTTCCCGTTATTTTTTGAAATTTTTTTTTATGGTTTGAAGTCGCGTTTTTAGAAAAACCCCTCCTGCGCCTGAATTGGGGAAAATTGCCCCTCCCCCTCCTGACTTTTTCCTTGTCTCGACTCAACCTACACGTCCAAAAACTTTTGATACATATTATACGGAACACCCTGGATATATGTCAATACATGCCGACTTTTATTACGGTTGATTTTAGTCGCACCGGGATAACACCGCCGATAATCTTCTAGTACTTTCAAAATGAAATGTTTATTATTTTTTCGAACTCTCAGCAAGAGCTAAAGTAGAAACACTTGCTGTTGTCAATGGCAGTGAGTGTAATTACATTTACGGTACACTTATGCCGTGGTTAAATTTTTAAACTTTGCCTTAAATGCGGCACGGGTTCCCGTTATCCGATTTCGCTAAAAATTGGTACTTATCATTCTTTCATTACGTGTCATAATTTAGAAGGGTAAGACCAAAAAAAATCGGAAGTTGAAAAATAAGGACCAGTCTAATGCACATGCTTACCTGCACATATTCATTCCGATCTGGGCCAAAGGATTAACATTTTTGAATAATTAGCAAGTGAGGTGCATCTTAGGTTTATTAAAATCATTCTTGCATGGATTATTGGCCCTTTAACTCATATAGTGAATCATTGTTTCACTACTTCGTCATTTCCAAACCTATGGAAGTTTGCCATAGTTAATCCGCTACCTAAAAACTCATCTGCCTCGTCTCCATCCGATTTTAGACCTATTAGCATTCTGTCCCCTCTATCAAAAACTTTAGAAATTCTTATGATGAATCAAATCTCCACATACTTGGATAGTAATAACCTTTTAAGTGTTTTTCAATCTGGCTTCCGATCTAACCATAGTTAGTGGTACAACGCTGTCCTAAAAGTACTTGAAAAAGTACTGAAAAAGTTAAAAGTAATAACACTTTTTCACAGTATATGTTAGTTCCTGGTGAAGTTCCACAAGGTTCTGTTTTAGGTCCTCTTTTATTTTCGATGTATATTAATGACTTATTTCAAGTTTGTAATCATGCTTCTATTCATGGTTTTGCCGATGATATTCAGATTTATCTCTCTAATAGGATGAATCTTAAGGATGACTTAGTGTGTAGGTTAAATGAAGATTTGTTCTGCATTGCGCATTGGGCTGCCAAGAACGGCCTTCAATTAAATCCGCGCAAAACTGTCGTCTCACCTATTTCAAAAAAAAATGTTCTTTGTTGTGATCTGCCAGACATCTTTTTTAATAACGATAAATTAAGAATTGTTAACTCGGTAGTTAGTTTAGGTTTTCATATAAATACTACTCTATCTTGCACTAACCATATTAATAACGTCACCTCTAAGATTTATTTTGCTTTACGAAATCTCCGTCCTACAGCGTCATTTACTCCTGTGTGCGTTTGTCGTAAACTTGGAATACAGATTGTTCTCCCAATTATTACCTACTTAGCTACAGTTTACAGTAAATTGGATTCTCGTTCTCAGCTAAAATTAACTACTGCTTTTAATCACGCTACGAGATATGTTTATGGACTTCGCCGTTTCGACCATCTAGGGCAATTCAGGTGTGCTATACTTGGATGTGGCATACTTCGATATTTAGATGTTAAGAATTGTATATTCCTACACAGGCTTATTTATTCTAAATACCCACACTATCTTTAACTACGGTTTGGTCATTCGCGAAGGAATCTATTACTGATTATCCCTGAATTAAAATATCTAAATACTTCTAGGCTCTTTTTTGTCAATGCCATAAGGTTGTGGAATTCATTGCCAACTAACTTCAGAATGATTAATAGCGAGGTTAAATTTAAGTACGCAGTATTTTCGCACTTTTCGACAGTTTCTTAACTCTTTCCTAACTTCCTGTATCCTAACTTTTCTGCTCACCTCCCCTCTTCAAACCTACTACATTATATTACCTGTATTCTACTCAGCTTTACTATTTATCACTATCCTGCTATATTGATTATTTATTAATTTGTTTAATTACTAGTGTTAATATGTTTATATCATTTACTCTTAGTCATCCTTTACAAAACGCAGCAAAAACAAATCCATACGAAACACACAGAAAAACTCTCCTTTCCAGCTATTCAATGGCATCAGCAACGAAACAAAAGAACAGAAACCGCCGGCGTACGATTTTTCCGCTCAAAGATCGAAATTATGCCTGCGCAAAGTTTTTTTGATCACCAGTGATCGTTTTGTACGCGACCCAAAGCCTTTTTTTATCTCTTGTGTTCGCTATTCGCCAAAACCCAAAGTTTTTTCATCCCTCGCGTTCGTTATTTGCCAACAAACGAAGTTTTTTCATCTTCTCCGATCGAAACGTTGAGAAGATGAGAATTTTTTTCATCCCGAGTTATATTTATTATTGAAGATGAAGTGAGGATCGAAAAATTGGTTTCTTTAGTGAGGGATATGAATTTAGCGATATAAAAAAAAACGTTTTCCGAACCTTGGTTTTTAGTAGACATGTACGCCAAAATAGAAACGCAAAGATTGGCCTATATCAGGAACAACCAGGCGCAGGTGAGGGCTGATAGTTACATAAACTTGCGGAATGCCATAGGGAGGCAAGACGTTGATGGTGAGCAGCTGGATCAAAAAGTGGTGCTCCCATCATCTTTTACTGGGGGACCACGTTAGATGCACGAGCGTACACAAGACATACGTGCGCCAATACGGCCGTCCTGACCTCTTTATAACATTTACGTGTAACCCCCGATGGAAAGACATCACAGATATGCTTTTACCTGGTCAAAAGTCACATGATCGCCATGACATTATAGCCAGAGAATTCCACCTTAAGGTGAAAAAGATTATGGATATTCTAACCAAAGATAATCTGTTCAGAGCGATGCGTTGCTTTATATACTCCGTGAAATGGCAAAAGCGGAGTCTTCCCCACATTTACATCTTGCTATGCTAGAGCAGCTTATTACCCCAGATAGGATCGACAATGTTATTAGAGCTGAAATACCTGATCCTGAGCAAGACCCTCTTCTCTACGGTATTGTAAAGGCCAACATGATATTAGCCCTTGAGGTAGCTTAAACCACAAATCGCCCTGCATGAAAGAGGGTCGTTGCAGTAAGAGGTATCCTCAGTTGCAGTAAGTAAGAGGAGGTCTCTAGCTAACGGTGATTACACAAAAAAAAATTATGAAATTGGGTTTGACAGCCGCTGAGTGGTGCCTTACAATCCTGTTACGTACTTTCAATGCTCATATTAATGTAGAGTACTGCAACTCTGTTAAGACCATGTATCTGTAGATATATGTATCTGTAAATATATCTGTAGGTACGTAAACGAGGATAGTGATCAAGCAGCCTTTACTATAGAACATGAGAAAGATGAGGTTAAAATCTACGAAAACGGCCCGTACATAAGCAGTTCATAAGCAGTTTGGAGGATCTTAAGCTTTCCGATTCATGAAAGGTTACCCCCCCATCTTACATCTCGCTCTTCATCTTGAAAACGGCCAGTGTGTATACTTCAACCCCAAAAACCTGTTAGAGAAAATAAACAGTCCACCTCAAACGCTGCTAGACTTTCTTTGAAATATGCAAAACGGACAATTATGCGGAGAAGCTGCTGTACTCTAAAATCCCTTCTTACTTTGTCTGGAATAATAAAAAATTTTCTAGAAAAAAAGGGGGAAAGTTATAGAGGGCTCGCCCGGAGTGAAAAAATATCCCTTTCTGGGTAGGGTTTATACCATTCATTCTAACAATACCGAGTGTTACTACCTTAAAGAAAGGGACTTAAAGACTGTGAATGGTATTATCCATCCAACATTTTAGTCTGCATGTAAGGCTCTTGGATTGCTTGAAGACGACAAGCATTGGGACACTACTTTAGATGAAGCTGCATTGTGCGATTCTCCTTTGAAGCTCCGAGAGCTATTTACAATTATGTTAGTTTTCTGTCAACTCTCTGATCCTTTAAGCTTCTGGGAGAAATACAAAGAGCTGCCTTCGAGCTGCCTTTAAACCTCAGCCATGTCGAAACTCTGATGTGCAACATTTCTAAACAGAGTAATGCGGCTCAAGTACAGCGCGATTTTAAGCTTATAGTTTGGGACAAAAGCACAATGGCGCATAAAGGGACACTACGTTACGAGACACTAAACAGAACTCTAAAAGATATCAGAGGAACTCGAGCGGATAAAGTTAAGGCTTGTATTAAGGCATGAAATCTTTGGCCCCTAATGAAAAAACTCCACCTTAAGAAAAACATGTGGGTGCACTTAAAAGGCGATGCTTTCGCTGGACAATTCTCCTCCTTAAAATAGGAAACGGAGAATATCCAGAAACTAAGAGAATGATTGAAGTTTCACTAGATCTGGAATCTTGCCTCAGTTGTGTCGACCGTTGACGATCTAATAGCCCGAATATATCCAGATGTCCACAATCTGCACAGCAAGTCAACGGAGTGGTTGGCCGAACGTTCGATTCTGATACCTAAGAAAGATCAGGCTGTCGTGATTAATGACACTTTATTGAAGTTGTTCGAAGGTGCGGAATACCAGTACAAGTCTGTGGACACGGTAGTGCACACGGATAATGCTATAATGCGATAATGCTATGCTATGCTTCACTATCCTGTGGAGTTCCTAAATATTCTCAACCCATCTGGTCTACCGTCTCACGAACTTATCCTCAAAGTGGGAGCTCTAGTAATGCTACTGCAAAATCTCAATCCGTCTAATTGGTGCAATGGGACCGGATTGCGTGTGAAAGCCTTACATAACAACGTGGAAGAGACCATTGTATTTACTGGCTGTGCTCAAGGTGAATCGGTGTATATACCGCGGATACCACTCATACCGTCGGACTACCCATTGGAATTGCAGCCAAAAAGGTTGAATGTCCCCCTTTAAGGTCTGTTTCGCAATGACAATTAATAAGTCTCAGGGTCAGTCGCTGAAAACTGCAGGAATTGATGTCAGGAAAGACTGCTTTTCACACGGCCAGTTTTACGTGGTCTGTTTCAGAGTGAACTCACCTAGCATCCTGGTTGTGTTAGCATCTGAAAGGAAAACCTATAATGTTGTATATAAAGAGGTACTCTAAATATAAACTAAAAACAAGTAAGAGCGTTAACTTCGGCCTGGCCGAAGCTCATATACCCTACGCCCGTATCTGTCGAAGTGACGATAAAAAGTAAGCGGGTAAGCCCACTTTCATTTAATTTACATATGATAAATTTTGACATAGTAACTCATTTACAGCACCGCTTTTCTCAACACACAACTCATTATATGGTATGGTGTACCGGTGGGCCCATTTTCTGTGAGATAACTTTTTATTTTATTGTTATTTTTTAGAATATTTTAGGAGAAGAGAAGAGAATGCAAGAATCGTGGCAAATCTCAAGACTATATCTCCATTTGTTCTTCTCTTACCGTGATTTTTGTCACCAGTGGGCAGACCACGCCAATTTTTTGGAGTGTATTTAAGTTTGACACCATGAACTCGGGAATTAAATTTTCGCTTTAAACTCGCTCTACAAGCTGAGAAAATGAGCTAAAAGCACGGGAAAGTTCATATTTTCTATAAAAAGTAGGCGTGGCACTGGACCGATTTTCTCCATTTTCAATACCAAACAGCCTATGGTGACAAAAAATATTCGTACCAAATTTTATGGTGTTATCTACCCCGTTATCGTGATTTCTACAGACAGACAGACAGACGGACGGGCATGTCTAAATCGACTCAGGAGGTGATTCTGAGCCAGAATATATACACTTTTCTAGTTAATTCCTGACATAATGTTGTTGTCATAGAGCGTATCACCGTTTTTATACCCTACACCCGAGGGGATGAGGGTATATTCACTTTGTGCTTCCGTTTGTAACGCATTAAAGGAGGCGTGGCAGGTATAGAAAAGTATATATATTCTGGCTCAGAATCACCTCCTGAGTCGATTTAGCCCTGTCCGTCCGTCTGTCTGTCTGTCTGTCTGTCTGTCCGTCTGAACGAATGGAGGTGTCATCATGAAATTTGGTACGAATATTCTTTGTTATCCTACGCTGTTTGATATTGGAAATGGGGAAAATCGGACCAGTGCCACGCCTACTTTTTATAGAAAATATGCACTCATCCGTGCTTATAGCTTAATTTGTTAGCTTGTAGACCGAATTTTCAGCGAAAATTTTATTTCCGAGTCGACCATCTTAGACTAAAATATATACTAAAAAATGGGCGTGACACGCCCACTTATATACTATACCATATAATGAGGTGTTTAGCACGAAAAACGGTGTTGTAGATGAGTTAATAGAAAAAAATTTACTCCCTGTAAATTTAAAAAAAGTAGGTGTCACCCGCCCACTTTTTATCACTTCGACAGATGCGGGTGTAGGGTATATGAGCTTCGGCCAGGCCGAAGATAACGCTCTTACTTGTTGATTTTCGTTTCTTCCATGTATAGACTTAACAAGTGTTAGCCCAGGATAATACTTTGAAACTTTTGAACTTAGGATCCAAAGATCCCAAGAGATTCATGCTATGAATATTACTTTTTCTATTAAAATGGGTCATGTCCGACTTTAAATGATTAGTAAACAGCTGATCCTACACCAAAATGTGCTACCAAACAATACTTTTCTCCGCGCCTTATGTTGTCACATAATATACTTGACCCAGCTTGTTTTTTTCACACTTGATCTAATCAGATTAGATGATTTGTGAAAAAATACGGCTATTATATACATATGCGTGGTCGTGTAATTACAAGCACCCATATTTTTCCTGCTTTAGCGTAATCTGCGCAAAAACAAATCATTTATAGAAATCAAAATTTGTAGATCGTATGTCCATTTCGTATTTGATCGTATGGCAATTTCAACAACACCAACCTATTGTCTTCTACAAGTGAATTTGTTGCTGTTATTTTTTTATATGCTAAGTCTTTGCGAGTTTCGGGTTCAAGACAGATTTTAAAGCATATCAGAGTGATATATGGCCGTCTCGTGTCAAGACAAAGCTTTTTTAATTCAACTAAATTTATCTCAAAACCAGACGAAAGTATTTTTAATTAAAAAACAATTTGCTTAATTAGTGCCACATCCAATCCTGTGATATGACTCAATTCAGTCATTAGTTTAACCAAATCGTCTCCACTATTATCCAAATCGGTTTATTTCTTGCTTGAATTTAAGTCTTGCTTGAATGTCTGTATAGTCCTTTTTATTGTTCTGTGGGGACAGGTAGTAAATTGTGGCGCATAAGTTTTAACTAATTACTCCCTAAAAAACCTTCTGCATAACTCTGTAGTATAAATTATACATCAAAATAAAGATAATCGTTGTAGCTAAATAACATATAAAATTTAAATCGGTGGCAGGCGGTGACAAGCATTTGTCGGTCCAATAAAATTACAAAACTAAGAAAAAATACTACGTATTTTTGTACTTGACATGTAAAAGCATGTCATTTAAAACCTCCCGTTGCAGTATTGCATTGCATTTTTTCCAAAATAGGCATTTTACATTCAAAATCCGTCAACCAAAACGTTCCACAAAATAACTTATTCAAATAATAGACATTGAACGTGTTAAGGAAATTCAACTGATTAAATTGTGCAATTACAATTATCTCATTAGCTGACTTCTGCAAAGTGATGAGTCATAACTTTGGAATGTTAAACATAAACAGTTATTTAATTTGGAGGTTTAAAGGTATTTTTTACCTTATCTAATTGAACAAAAACAAAAAACACGAGAAATAATTAATTTCATAATAATTCAATTCACTTCAAATTAAACTTTTTAATAAAATTCAGTTATTTTGTATTGCATTGTGTCTTAATTTATGTCTTCTTTAGATAATGAAGGAATTTGAAAAACAAAATGTACAGCCTCGGACAAATTTAACTTGGAGTTTGCTACAGCTATAGAAGAAAACTGAAAACGAAAATACTACACCAAATGAAAACAAATGAACTACGCTACTATCAACGCCTATCGAAAATATGAAAAATATGAATTTAAATTATGATCTTATTGATGTTTCTCAATCAATAGCTGAGCAACACACAAAGAATGTTATCCAAGAAGCGAGAAGAAAAGTCGGAAGTTATCCAAGCCGTTGTAAGCGCCTTGCAAATAAAGGGTTAAAAAAAATAAAGAAACTGTCAACAAAAAAAACTTGAGTATAATCACACTTTATATATCATATACATATGTATAATCCAAAAGAATAACATGGTTTAACAAAGAGAATACAAAAATTTCCTTCTGTTTTAATATACTGTTTTTAAGTACGAGTATTTTATCTTTAACATGTTACCTGTCACGTATGCCATTTTCGGTACAATTTGGACGCTACTTCTTGCTACATTAGAAGAAAGGACGTTAAGATAAATAGTTAATCACATGATTAGATACATACATATATGCCATAAAAATAAATTTAAAGCATTAGGCATATTTAATGCATTATTAAATACATTTTCAGTAGCATTCAAGGATATTTGTGTAAATTTCGAAATTTTAGAAATAGGCGATTATTGCATTTAAATTATGAACTTTTGTTCGACATAAACTGAATAGCCCAAGAAAACTTGACAGGTAATGTGCTACAGAATTCGGGATGGTACTATGTATGTGAAGCATATTTATGTATATTTAAAGATGATGGTATCATTTTGTTTTTATTTCAATAACTGTCTCTACCATTTCCTCTAATTAGCGATTATATAACACAGAAAGGAAACTTGTATACACAACCTACTACAAAATAAAAATCCGCGTATAAATCTTCATTAAACGAAATATGTAGCTTTAAAATATAAGTCAAACGTGTTGTATTTCGTGTGGAATGTTTTAGTGTCAGCAGCAACAAAAATTAAACCAAAAACTAATTGGATAAGTATGTATAGTATATTAAAGGAAAATTAAATACAATAAATACAATGCGATTATCTGACTGCTACAGATACATGTACATATGTTACATACATATGTATGTACATATGTATGTACGAGTATAACACAGATTTACAAATCGAAAGAAAATGTTTGCGAACTGGATCTAAACTCGTAATTAAAAAATCCAAATTTGTTGCAGTTCTATAAGGACTTAGTTATCACGCAGGTGACCAGCGAAGAGTTCTGGACAACGCATACCAAGGAATATACCATGAAGAAGGTCAATGAAAAGCAAGACATAGGTGTCTCCGGTGCATTCTTTGCAGATATAAAACCTCATTTCCCTTTATATAGTTCAGTTATAGAAATATCTAGCTTCATAGGTCCTAAAAACCTGCACTTATATCAATGGTCCTAGTTCCGCTAGGACCTATTCGAAATGTTTCTACAAAGCAAAAACATCCAAACCAGATGAAATTAATGGTTTAACGGATAAATTAATGCACAAGGATTCCAGAGGAAATCAAGACTTCTGTTCTTCCTCTTCCTACAATAGTTCAGAGAAAACCGTTTAATTTCAATGCGTCAGCGCATAATTGAAGGTGTCATTATGAAAATTTTGGCAAAATGCACGTAGAATCAAACTCCGCAGCAGATGATGTCACAAAAAAGATTCGAAGAAATCACAACAAATAAATTTAACGAAAATGGAACATGAATAGCCCGGTGCCTATGAGTAATTATGAGTCCCATGACGATTTACGTCAGATAGAGGAGGTACTAATTTTTGTGTTAATTGAAACGAAATAATGTAAACGAAGCGAATAATAAAGGGTGATCCAATTCCTGTTTCCTATTTTGTATTTAAGAAACAAAACACAAAATATAGCATTAACTCTATATTTTGTCATTAATCGAGTATTTATAGTTATTCATTAGTTATGGAATATAATTTCGGGTAAATGGGCGCTTCTGGAACGTCTGAAATAGCGCATTCTTTCGATGTAATTTTTGAGGACTTTTTCGCAAGTTTCGGGGGATATCTCGGCTATAACATCACGAATGTTGGATTTAAGCTGCTCCAACGTTGCAGGTTTATTGGCGTACACACGACTTTTTAAGAAACCCCACAGAAAAAAATCCATTGGCGTCAAATCGCATGATCTTGGAGGCCAGTTGATGTCACCAGCACTTTTTCTTGCTGCTGTAACACCTAATCTGTGTAAATTTTTCGCTGTCCATGATCTTTGGGCTTCAATTTCTGCACTAGCTGAATTTTATACGGGTGAAGGAGCAAGTCCTTATGCAAAATGCGCCAAAGGGAACCATACGAAAGGTTCAAAATCTGGGAACGGCGACGTTTTGATAATTCTGGGTCTTGAACCACATTATCACCCACAGCAGCAATATTCTCGGCTGAACGTACGCCACGATGATGCTCAGTGTCCTCAAATTTTTTGACTACGTTGCGAATTGTTCGCTCGGTAGGACGATTAAATTAACCATAATCTTCCCGTAAACACTGTTTGTACAGAATTGTTATTCCTATAGAATAATTGAATAATTTTAATGCATTAGATGGGGGTTAAGTGATCCATTTCGTAAATGTGTAGTTTGAAACTAACGGTAGATATGAAAAACACGTCCAAATAACGACAAGTGTCTAATTTACAACGTTGCCAATATAGGGAACTCGAATTGGATCACCCTTTACAAAATAATTTTGTATTTATGTTATTGACAAATCTGTGGCAAAAAGCAGTAAACGCTTAATTGCAAGATAATGCAAAAACGAAACGAAAACGCGTTTTCTTTTGTGCTTTTCGTAGTTTTGTTGGTATGTATTCGCAATGGATTTACTTTCAAATTAACGATAAACTACGAAAAACACAAAAGAGAAACGCAATTTCGTTTGCGTTTCGTTTTTACGTTATCTAGTAATAAGTCTATATTTGGTATTTCGAGAAAATAAGCTTTTAACATGTTTTAAAAGTGTTTACTTGAACAAAGGCCAATATGTTTTTTAAATAAATTATGTCTTAAAAACAGCACAAATGTTTTACCTTTGTTTACAAAGGTTTTACGTAAAGTTAAAGCATAGAGTAATAGCCCGAACACAGTCAGGTCGCTGAAATCAGCGACTAGAGCGAGTGGAGTTGTCAGACGCCAGAAGTTGATTACAATCAAGTCGCTCGCTACAGCGACTTACCTCCTGTATGTATTTCTATTTCGTTAAACGAAATGTCAAATTTTTCTATACAAAGCAAACAGGCAAGCGACTGGAGCGACTAAATTAGAAATAGAGCAGTCGCTGCGAGTTCAGTCGTTAGCGACTGAGGGGAAATTTTATTTTTTTCTCGTTTCCCATAAGAGCCAATGTAATTTTGACACATTACAAAACACATCAAACACATCATTTTTGATCATTTTTTTTTTTTTTTTTTTTTTTTTTTTTTTTTTTTTTTTTTTTTGCGACTAGTCGCTAGCGACCTGACTGTGTTCGGGCTATAAGAAATAACAAGTGGCCGAATCAGCCAAAGTTACTCAAACGGCATCACAGATGCGGGCGGTATAGACGAAGAAACGAAGAAAAGCATAGATGGAAAAACACACATGACAGGCGATAGCACGCAGTTTGAACGATTTCTCTTTTTGTTCGAGCTCGAGCACTTGCATTACTTGCCCTTTCCTCCGTTTTATTGCGTATGCCCTTTCGTTCTAATGCTGGCACACACACAATACACATGATAAGCAGAAAGCAGGCAATTTGAACGACTTCTTTCTTATTCATGGCCCGAGCCAAATGCATTTCATGCGTATTTCTTAAGGGCTGATTATGTTCGCTTAGCTTAGCTTAGGAAAAGAGAGAGGGGAATGAATGAACCGAAGAGTCTTTCGTGTCTGTCGTTCAATTTTGTGTATGTTGCCACTATTATGAAAACATTTTTTCTTTTGGGTATTTTGAGTTCTTTTTGGGGATTTCTATTTGTTATATTTGGGTACACAACAACTTTTTTTTCGGGATTTATTTTTATGTTGCTTAATAAATTAATCATTATTGATCATCATTATTAACCATTATTATATAAACACTCGTTGTATATCGCCGTGGTGCCAAATGCTACCGGCAATGCTGCCAAAGTAGACGATCTCGTTTGTCTCGGCCGGTAATGTCATGTGTCAGATGTTTTGTTGTTCCTTCTTCCTGTTCCTGTTGTCGAGAAGACAAGATGCAGTAATTAAGAGGTCACCGAAATCTAAAAATAAAACATGACGATTAGGCCATCACATCTCAGAAGTGGGATAACCATTATACGGCGACGAATAATTTTGGGAATTTAATAATATTTTGTGGAATCCGATTAGCTTCGACAATTTAGTTAACCTTTGTCACTGTGGTCAAGCTGCTGTCTAATATGGTGCTCCCAAGCAAAGATTACATGATCGTCAGTTTGACAAGGGCCAACGTGGAAGTACCAGCAACTGCAACAATCACGAAATAGAGACGATTGTACGCCGAACACATAACATCAAGAGAGAATCCTGACGCTGATGAAAACACTGACGAATCGAGTGCCAGCACAGTTCAACTGGAGGCCCTCCTTGATAGACACAACCCAATAGTTTCAACCGCTGCAAATCAACCGAACACCGCTACTGAAGTACAACAGGTTGACCAACAACTGGAATTATTGCGAAAAAATCGAGACTTACTACACTTACAAGCTGAAATCAATGCATTACAACGGCTGCGGCACCTGCAGTTAACAAAGTGACTGATGTGAGTGTCATTGGATCGATGATAACAAAATTCAGCGCTAATGACCATTACGATGTGAGTAAGTGGTTCAGTGATTTCGAAAATGCATGCGATATGCTACAATTTGACGATCGCTTACGTTCAGTGGCCTGCCGACGAATGCTAGATGGAACGGCCAAAGTCTTATTGCGTACCATCACCGTTGTTGATTACATAAAACTGAAGGATGCGCTCATGTGGGAATTCGGGTGACAATACTTTACACAGTAGGTATATTTTCAATTGCGCAACAGACGACTGATGCCAACCGAGAGTATTCGCCGTTATATTCTCAAAATGCAAGAGATTGCCTTACGTGCTTCTGTCCCGGAGGAGGAATTGGTGGACATAATTATTGAAGGCATTGGTGATACGAATTGAAGGCATTATCCGAGCGATACGAACGGAAACCTCATTCACAGTGCGACCACAATCAAATGCGCCTCGCTCTGCCGGCCCAGCTGTTTAACGTGCATTGTTTACAGTGAACTCTTCCGTCAGCAGTCCATCAAAATCTACGTCTGCCGTCACCACTGTTGATCGGAAGGCTATAAGGTGTTATAACTGCCAGTAATACGGACACTATAAGGGTCAATGCCCACAACCTCAGCGACCTGATGGCTCCTGCTTCAAATGCGGTGAAATGACACACACGTATCGCAACTGTCCGAAGAAAGCCTCTGCCGTCATTACTCGAGTTGCTGCTGCTATCACTGATGACAATTCGGATGTTGTAGCAGAGTCGATGGAATCGATACAATTGGTAAGTGTTGCATATAAGTTGAATGATTCTTGACACAGTGAGCTTATCCGGTGTTTTTCTTTGCTCGATTCTGGCAGTCCTTTATTCGACGGTCGCTCGTGCCACATGTGCAAGTTGGTTGTCTATCGGACACTGGATGCAGAGGAATGGGAAATGTCAAACTGATGTCATGTGGTCAAGTTACTGGTGTCATTAAACATAACAACGAATCGATTGTGCACAAATTAATTATTATACCTGATGACGTTCTGCCGATTCCTATGTTGTTAGGCCGCGATTTCTTAAGAAAAGCTAATATTTAATTATGTAAATATAAGCGTATGTACACTGCTGGTCAGATGAAAGAATTAAATAAAAGCGCTCTAGTATCTGATAAGCAACCAAAACTCACCGCAGTTCTTGAGTCATTCGGCTTATTAAAAGCTTATTCAGACCACTCATCAGACGCTGATAGTTCGTTCAATAATGGTATATTTGAATCATCAGAGGTTGCGGTAGATAATCTTGGGCACTTATCTGGTGTTCACGATGTTGATGAACTGTTGCAGATTGGGTTAATTGATAACCATGTTGAAGCTGTCCTCGATATAAATCCGTCCCTTCCGTCCGAATTAAAGTCAGAAATCAGCAAAATCATTGAGGAAACTTATGTCAATATGTCATCTGGGGATATCAAACCATTACACTATAAAGTAGAACTTAACCTGAAGCATGTTAACCCCAATCTTTTGTAAATTGCGACGACTGTCTTATTGTAAACGCATTGAAATTCAAAAAATAGTTAATAACCTTTTGACTGAGGGTATCATTCGACCAAGTAACTCCCCGTATGCCGCGGTCATTGTACCGGTTCTCATCTGGGGGAAAACGTTATTTTTCGGTGCTTGATCTAAAAAGTGTATCATTAGGTACAAATGCACCCTGACTCTATTAAATATACTGCCTTTGTTACTCCTGATGGCCAGTACGAGTATACGAAACTACCTTTCGCTCTATGCAATGGTCCGGCTGAATTCCAACGATTTATTCGAATCGCTCTGCGGAAATTAATTGACAATAAATAGATTGTAGTTTATATGGATGACATTTTGATTGCCACCATGGATATTAATACGCACCTATGCATTTTTAAGGGAAACCTTCACTAGTTTACGTTAAGCCAGACTGCAGCTTCAGTTGAAAAATGCAAGTTCGCTTATGATAAGTTAGAATATTTAGGATATTTGGCCAATTTTTCGGGTCGGATCACCGTAAGTTAAACACATTTGACAACTATTGAAAACTTCCCAGAGCCCAGAAATCATAAGGAACTAGAACGATGTCATGGTTTATTCTCATACTTTCGACGATTTGTAAAGAATTTTTCAAGAATTGCCCGTCCGTTGACCCAATTATTGAAAAAAGATGTTGCTTTTGTATTTAGTGAAGAGTGTCGACAGGCGTTTCGTTTATTGAAACAGAAACTGATGGAATCCCCGGTGTTAGCTATTTATGACCCAAAACAATGAAACTGAGTTACATTGCGATGCTTGTGCTACAGATTTTGGCGAAGTACTGATGCAACGACCATCGGATGGTATCGGATTTCATCCGGTGGCATATTTCTCGAAGACCACTCCACCTGACAAATCCCGATTACACAGTTATGAGCTAGAAACGCTGGCAATTGTTAACGCACTGCGTCGATTTCACGTTTACGTCCAAGGCCTTCCATTCAAAATCGTAACCGATTGTAATTCGTTAGCTCTGACACTGAAGAATAAAACAAACTCGGGGAAATTCGCACGTTGGACATTGTTCTTAGAGAATTATAATTATACCATTGTGCACCGACCTGGTGCATCGTAAAGGACTTTGAATTGCAAGATGGCTTGGTATCATCGATCAAAAGCGGGCCATTTGCAATTATACGTCCCTGCGAAATGATTAATAACGTTATTCGACTAATGCATGAGGAGGTGGGCCACTTGGCTGTTGATAAATGCTGCTCTCAAATTAAAAAAACATATTGGTGCCCGTGTATGAAGTCACGAGTCAAGAATTTTATTAGTAACTGCATCAAGTGCATTTATTATTCCGCTTCTGCTCATGACAATCATGCTACATTGCACCCTATACCAAAGAAGCCCATTCCGTTTGACACCATTCATGTCGACCACTTAGGCCCACTTCCGTCGATTAACTCAAATAGGAAATATTTACTGGTTGTTACACTCAGAAGAAAAACAACGTAAAATCGGGAGACAGTCAAAATCCCGAATTACAAAATCCCGAAACGACAAAATCCCGATGCGACAAAATCCCGAAACGACAAAATCCCGAAAAATTTTAATACCGAAATGAGAAATCCCGAAAATCACGAAATAAAATTTGAAATTAATGAAAAAATTACATTTAAGTCACAATTTTTTCCGAAGCGTAGTACGCGCCTACTTGCCTTTTTTTACAATGGCAGAAAAGCAAAGTTGTAATTTGTGAGTTGTGAGGATTTTGCTGATTGAGGGTTATGATCCCTGCCGCGGCCGAAGGCCGCCAATACGCGAAAAAACCTGTATGCAAAAAACCTCACATGACCGTGAGGATTCTGCTGATTGAGGATTATGATCCCTGCCGCAGCCGAAGGCTGCCAATACGCGAAAAAACCTGTATGCAAAAAACCTCACATTATCGAGAGGGCTTTGCTAAAATATTTTTAATAATGTTTTTTTTAATTTTTTAATAATAATTTTAGAGAAGTAAAATAAGAGTAATTTTTTATTATTTTCTTGGAATTGTTTGCTGGTGGTTTAAAAATGTTCAAGAAGATGGAGAATACCGTAAAACTAGTTTTGTAATTTCGGGATTTTGTTATTTCGGGATTTTGTCGTTTCGGGATTTTGTCGTTTCGGGATTTTGTCATTTCGGGATTTTGTCGTTCGGGATTTTGTCGTTCGGGATTTTGTCCTTCGGGATTTCGTTACCAACCCCTTAAAATCAAATAAAACCACTTCATTTTAAATAGAAATCGGAATGATTTACAATCAACAGAGAAATTATTCAATTCAAAATGGAAAGTATTTAAAATATATTTTAAAGGAAAACGTAGTAATATTAAAAAATATCAACTTTGAATTGAATAATTTTCAACTAATGAATTAAAATGCGGAAACTTTGACCTAAACAGAAATAAACCTTAATTCAATCATGAAATGCATTGAGTCAAATATTATTCAAGTTCAAATTGAAGGTATTAAAATATCGATTTAAATACATTAAACTTTAAATCAAATCTTTAGCGTACTAGATTTTTCTGAGTACAGGGTGCTAGCAAAATCCTTTTTAAAGGAAACAATTTCATAAAGTTTCCATGTTGGTACAATTTTATTGTATATGTATACATATATTATGTAATCTGTTACAAATATGTATCTACAAATATTTACAAACTCATTTTGGTTATAAAAACTTATCCCTTACACAGGTGTTACTTTATCCATTTGATATAAATGTAAGAGAGAGCTTGTGAAATAACTTATATTTTAATTAAAGTAAATATTAACATTACTCCTAATTTCATATGACTGAAAATGTGTTAAAAAGGCTTTAATTTGTATTGGACTACAAAAAACAAATACATCGTTATCTGCACAGAGAAAAATTTGCATTTTATATAATTATTAACTATATAACAATAATTTTATAGAGTATTGGTTATTTATTTATTTATTTATTTATTTATTAAGATTCAAACTAAGCATTCATTGCCTTATAGTTTACAAACAGGTAAAAAATTCATAACAAGAAAATATAAAAAATTTAGAAATTACACAAAAAGTTTAAAATTTTCCGTTTAACTAAACAAATAGAATCAGAAAAATTAATTACAGAATAAACATTATTAAAATTCGAACAGGCATTCCGAAAAGGTTCATGCTGTAGGTATGTCGATCTGCAAAAGCTTAAATGAAGAGGCTCATATCGTCTCGACGTACGACGGGGCACATTAAGTTGGATGTTGCCTAGCAAATATGTGGAGTCCGTAACACCGGATAGACAGCTTACGATGAAAATAGCATTAAGCATTATACGACGATTTAAAAGTGTTGGCAAGTTTATAAGTTTTAGTCGGGATTCATAAGACGGTAAGTTCACGGATTCATCCCAATGGAGATTCCGAAGGCAAAAGAGCAAGAATTTCTTTTGAACCGATTCAATCAGCGAGATATAGCAGCTATAGTTTGGGCTCCAAACAGGTGAGGCATACTCCAGAATCGGTCTCACTAGAGAGGTGTAAAGTAACTTAGTAATATAGGGGTCATTAAATTCCTTCGCCCATCGCTTTATAAATCCCAATGTACTATTCGCTCTGCTAGTGACACCGCTGATATGACTATGGAAGCGTAATTTCTGATCTAGAACAACTCCCAGATCATTTATAGTCTCCACTACATCCAGATTCCAACGACCAATAGTGTAATTACGGAAGAAAGGCTTTAAACAGCGGGCAAATGTGATTTGTTGGCACTTTTTTAAATTTAGATTCATACAGTTAGTGTTGCACCATTCAATCAGTGAATCCAAATCACATTGAAGTAACAAGGCATCATTTTCCAAAACATAGGATAAGAATAGCTTCACATCATCAGCAAACATAAGCAACTTCGCCCAAACAATGACGGTTGACAGATCATTCATAAAAACGAGGAATAGCAGTGGTCCCAAATGACTACCTTGAGGAACTCCCGAAGGTACTGCAAACTCCTTAGATATTGTATTATTAAATACAACCATTTGAATGCGATTTCTGAGATACGACTGGATCCAACATACAAGCGATCGAGGAAAACCGAAAAGCTTCAGTTTCAAAATAAGAAGCTTATGATTTACTACATCGAAAGCTTTACTGAAATCAGTATAAATAACATCCGTCTGCTTAGAATGCTTAAAATTATTGATTGTTTCTGATACAAATTCCAACAGGTTTGTAGTAGTTGATTTTCCTACTCGAAAGCCATGCTGGACTGGCGAAATTGAAGAACATACAGAGCGAGAAATCTGATCTGTAATTATCTTCTCAAACAGCTTCGGAAGAGCAGTTATATGGTTATATGCCACCCAAGTTGTAATGTACTGTAGAAAGTACGGATAGGATCACGCGTCAGATTGACTCCGGCAAAAATTAACGCTGTCTCTGAAATAGCAGGTAAACGCTCAGCCAGTTGTTTCGGAGGTAAACGATGCAATTGCAAGAGCACAGGGTTTTTATGAGCACCAACATCACCCTCGCCACGGCAACCCTCCACGGTCAAGCAGCTTGCGCCGTATATTCTCGTCGGGTGAAACTGCACAGATTCCAAGTCCACTCGTTGTCTTCAAAGATCAAATCCAGAGTACTCTATGAAATAGTTACAATCGCATTTAAGCGACTGCCCATAAAGGGTATGTAGCAGGCAGTGACCAGTTCTAAAATGAAATTATTATTATAACTAAGTTCTAAGTGCTTCAGACTCAAGTTCACCTGTCAGCCACAGCACAACATGTACATATGTGCTTGCCCTCTTTTTCCAAACTGTAAGCTTTGGCCGCCAAATAATCGTTGGTAGATTTTATCTTCAGGCGTGCGAGAGAATGGCATGCCCTAGTTCTTTAACTCAATTACGGCTTTAGGCGCTTCCCGGGTCATATAATTAATAGGCTAACCTAACCTTTTTGAACCCTTGATGCGTAATTTTTTCCGTGTGTTATGAGCAAGGCACGACTTGATAAGATTATACCAAAACGAAACTGCAGAAGAATTTTTTATTAGAACATAAAATGACTGATTTTACTCCATATCATATTTTACTTCACTATCAGATTCACCGTTTTGCAAAACAATAAAGGTTCTCGGTTCTAATTCATTAGCGTCGCAAAAAGCATTCACATACTCCATTGATTATTATAATTTTTTACAACACATTTATTAACTTTGACGACAAAGACCGAACTGACTTTTATGTACGTACTTTACTTCAATTAAAATTTTACAATTTTAATTTAAATACGCAACACATTAAATTCCAGAATAAAAGCGTCCGACTTCAAATTGAAGTGCTGGCAACTGAATTTGAAGTATGCAACAAAAAACTATATTGAACATTATTTAGGAGCGAGGAGCGCCTCTGCATAACGCTGAAGTATAACAAAACTTTTCGTTTCTTTTCAAAAAGTAATATGCAATCTCTCTAAGGTACCTTGCCCATGGAGCCTTCTTTCAAACCATCGCATGGAGCTTCAAGATGGGGAAAACGACACTCAGAAATATTGTTTTGGAAATGTACGAAGTATTGTGGACCGTGCTTTCACCAGTATATTTGAGCCTCTGTAAGAACTGACAAAGTCTCAATACAAGGACATTGCAGAGGAATTTAATTCAATGTGGAATATGCAAAACTGTGTTAGAGCCATAGATGGAAAACATATCGCTATTGTTTGTCCAAAAAAATCAGGGAGCATGTTCTACAACTATAAAAAAATTTATAACATCGTGCTTATGGCGACCTGCGACGCGAAATATACGTACAAAACCGATAAATATAGGGAGCTATGGAAGCCAAAGCGATGGAGGTATTGTGCATAACTGTTTTTCCAAGTTTAATTTTCTTATGAATTTTAATTAGGTGTTCTTCGAAATTCCCAATTTGGAAGGGATTTAATGGACAACAAGCTTCCTCTGCCGCCAGATGCTCCATTATCAGATAGCTCAACTGAAGTTTTTCCCCATTTCTTTGTTGGAGATGCAGCTTTTCCATTAAGGGCCAACTTAATGCGGCCATTTCCTGGTGCACAATTGCCTTCACATAAGGATACATTTAATTATATGCTCTCAAGAGCGCGCCGAACTATTGAAAATAGTTTTGGTATCTTCACGGCGCGATGGCGTGTTTTAAGATCTGTTATTGAATGCAGTCCGGAAAACACAGAAAAAATAGTGCTTGGCTGCCTAGTGCTACATAATTTTATAATGTTGAAAAACATACGTTATCGTTGTCCACAACACTTTACCGATTATGAAAATTCAGAACACGAATTGCAGAGAGGATAGTGGCAATCCGAACTAGCCGATGTCGGTGGTTCTCTATTTTCAATTTAATATCAGGGATAAATTTAATATCAGGGATAAATTAGCAGAACATTTTTTGAACGCCGGAGCTGTTCCGTTTCAGAACAGATCTTAAAACAAGGTATCGAATAAAAAAATTTTTTATTTAAAATGTTTTTAAAATTGTATTAATTTATGCAAAAGCCTGTTCGTACTGTGACACGCATTTTCCATGATTTTTCTATGATCGAAATTACCGGAACGGAATCCTCGAAACCAAAACTGCTGTTGATTTGGCTGTGCAGTATCAGGACCATAAACACTATTCACATTTTCAGCCGCCTACCTTTAATTAGATCAGCTGGTTTAGATTAGCTGGTGTCAAAATGGATTCGTCAAGAATTCTCAAGTAGTTACAAGAAATTTCCGACTTTCATAAACTATTTCAATGGTTTGTAAGAATTTCCAAAAAAATGTTTGAATAAATTCATAATACATTCTTTATTAAACGCAATACTGAAAAAATACTAAAACGCAAATACTAAAATTGTTTTTCACAATAAGCAATAAGTGGCCTTGTCCTTGTGCATGACCACGACCATGACGATGACAATCAAAATTTCGAAAAAATATTGTGACGAATTTATAATCGAAGGTTCACGATAACACTAGAAAACACATGGTGAGTAATCGTGAATAATAAAAGCATGCAGTATGACGTAAGCATGAGTAAAAGCATGCAAGCAATGAACGCGCCATCTATAGCGAGATAGAAAGAAATAGATAGTTCGAGAATCTTCGACAGCATGCATGCAATGAATACGACATGTATCGCGAGATAGAAAGTAGAGAGAGATCGACAAGTTACTAGATAATTCCAGAACCTTCCACACAAGTGTCAGCTCGCATATAAATAGACCGCAGATGGCGCAGCGAGTTCAGTTCGAATTTAATCGTTGAACAAGAAACATCGTGCCATCTACGAGCAAACTGACCAGTGTTGAATAATAAGTGTAGAAAATAATAAGTGTAAATAATAAGTGAAATAATAAATCTGTAAAATTAGAAACAAGTAAACTTTTGTGTTTTATTGGATTATTTGCAATCCAGAGATCGAACCGAGAGAATCGAAAACGTCAAATATAAAATTTACGTAACAATTGGTGTCAGAAGTGGGATTGTAGAATAATCCTAAATAATGGTTAAGTTTATTGACTTGAAAATACCCCAGCTAAGAAAAGAGTTGGATTCTCGAGGATTGCCTGTGACTGGGTATAAGGCAGATCTGCAAGCACGGTTGCGGAAAGCAATGGAGAATGAAGGCATCGATGTTGAAGAACATGAGTTTTGTTTCGATGCTTCAGGAGCTTCATCGAAAGTCGAGGAGCAGTTGGTAGAGCCGCAGCCAGCTCCAGCATTTGACATGAATGTGCTTTTGGCGGCAATAACGCAGCGCATGGAGGATCAGCTGGCGCATCAGTCCTCACGCATGGAGGAGCAACTGGCACAATGCGTGGAAAAGCAGCTAGTACAACACACTTCACAAATGCAGGACCAACTATCGCGCATTGAAGGGAATTCTGCCAGACTGCAAGCGAGACAAGATCAAATGGAGGGTGAATTACACAAAGTTACCCAAAAATTTGAATCAGAAATATTGCGGTTGGATAACCATATGCGAGAAATCCAGTCCAGTGGACCAGTTACAGCTGTTAGTGCAACGAAGTTGAAAGCACCAACATTTGACGGAACTGTACCGTTTAAAATTTTTAAACTACAGTTCTAGACCAAAGCACAGACTAATCACTGGACTACGGCAGACAAAGTGGCAGCTTTGGTGGTTTCATTGAAGGGCTCCGCCGCTGAGGTTTTGCAAACAGTTCCCGAAATTGAACGTGGTAACTACGACGCGTTAATGGCAGCGATTGAACGGCGATATGGTAGCGACCATAGAAAACAAATGTTCCAGATGGAGCTGATGAATCGTTACCAAAAAGCGAACGAGCCGTTACGAGAATATGCGACGGAGATAGAGCGGCTCGCGCATTTGGCCAACGCAGACGCACCAGCGGAAGTGATAGAATTATTAAAAATATAGGCGTTCATGAATGGAATACGAGATGCGGATACCAAACGCGCAGTCTATTCCATGCCAAAAAAGACGTTTGCCGAAACAGTGTCATTTGCTTTAACGCAGGAAACAGCAAGCCTTCTAAGCAAACAAACACATAAAGTTTATAGGCTGGAAGTTGAGCCAAGTGAATCTCTGGAGAAAACCATGAAAGATTTTATCCAGACTATTTCTCGAATGATGCCAACTTTACGAAAAGGCTCTGAAGTAAAATGTTACAGCTGTTCAAAAGCAGGACACTTTGCACTTAATTGTAATGCGGCCTATAGGAAAAACGAAAATGCGAAGAAGAGAAGCGCCGAAAATGGAATTGGTGCTTCTGGAAATAAACAATCGTTAAACTAAAACGGACCAGCTCAAAGGGGCGTGAGCTGGCTCCCGCAACTGACTGCCCCACTGTCTCGGTTTCACAAATACATCGCAAAAACAATAATTTAACAGTAAACGGGACTGTAAATGGACGATCGCTGGTCTTAACCCTTGACACGGGCGCAACACATTCCATCATTAGATCAGACCTCGCAGGAGATAACGTTGAACCGATGAGTGGTTGTAAACTACGAACAGCGACAGGAGAGGAAGCTGTGATTTCCGGAAAATTGGAGACTAAGGTTCAGATTGGAACGCTAGAAGTAATACACACCTTCTTGGTGGCTGGAATAATGGACGAGGTAATAATTGGCGTGGATTTTATGCTAGCCCATGGTCTTACTCTAGATCTGAAGGAAAGAATTCTGACGTGCCAGAATATGGAGATACCCCTAAGCACTGGGTATGAACGGCCTCAGATCAGGAATGTAAGTGTAAGTCACCGTCAGCAGATTCCACCAAAGTCGGAAGCAGTTCTGTGGGCATGTGTGGATGGAGACTGTGGAACAGGTAAGCTGTGGGTTGTAGAGCCATCAGAAAGCACTGCGAATATTTGGTTGGCACTCTCCTCTGGCAATCCGAACTAGCCGATGTCGGTGGTTCTCTATTTTCAATTAGATCTTCATACCGCAATGCATCGACAGCTGCATTTAATATCAGGGATAAATTAGCAGAACATTTTTTGAACGCCGGAGCTGTTCCGTTTCAGAACAGATCTTAAAACAAGGTATCGAATAAAAAAATTTTTTATTTAAAATGTTTTTAAAATTGTATTAATTTATGCAAAAGCCTGTTCGTACTGTGACACGCATTTTCCATGATTTTTCTATGATCGAAATTACCGGAACGGAATCCTCGAAACCAAAACTGCTGTTGATTTGGCTGTGACAGTATCAGGACCATAAACACTATTCACATTTTCAGCCGCCTACCTTTAATTAGATCAGCTGGTTTAGATTAGCTGGTGTCAAAATGGATTCGTCAAGAATTCTCAAGTAGTTACAAGAAATTTCCGACTTTCATAAACTATTTCAATGGTTTGTAAGAATTTCCAAAAAAATGTTTGAATAAATTCATAATACATTCTTTATTAAACGCAATACTGAAAAAATACTAAAACGCAAATACTAAAATTGTTTTTCACAATAGCAATAAGTGGCCTTGTCCTTGTGCATGACCACGACCATGACGATGATAATCAAAATTTCGAAAAAATATTGTGACGAATTTATAATCGAAGGTTCACGATAACACTAGAAAACACATGGTGAGTAATCGTGAATAATAAAAGCATGCAGTATGACGTAAGCATGAGTAAAAGCATGCAAGCAATGAACGCGCCATCTATCGCGAGATAGAAAGAAATAGATAGTTCGAGAATCTTCGACAGCATGCATGCAATGAATACGATATCTATCGCGAGATAGAAAGTAGAGAGAGATCGACAAGTTACTAGATAATTCCAGAACCTTCCACACAAGTGTCAGCTCGCATATAAATAGACCGCAGATGGCGCAGCGAGTTCAGTTCGAATTTAATCGTTGAACAAGAAACATCGTGCCATCTACGAGCAAACTGACCAGTGTTGAATAATAAGTGTAGAAAATAATAAGTGTAAATAATAAGTGAAATAATAAATCTGTAAAATTAGAAACAAGTAAACTTTTGTGTTTTATTGGATTATTTGCAATCCAGAGATCGAACCGAGAGAATCGAAAACGTCAAATATAAAATTTACGTAACAATTGGTTTTAGAAGTGGGATTGTAGAATAATCCTAAATAATGATTAAGTTTATTGACTTGAAAATACCCCAGCTAAGAGAAGAGTTGGATTCTCGAGGATTGCCTGTGACTGGGTATAAGGCAGATCTGCAAGCACGGTTGCGGAAAGCAATGGAGAATGAAGGCATCGATGTTGAAGAACATGAGTTTTGTTTCGATGCTTCAGGAGCTTCATCGAAAGTCGAGGAGCAGTTGGTAGAGCCGCAGCCAGCTCCAGCATTTGACATGAATGTGCTTTTGGCGGCAATAACGCAGCGCATGGAGGATCAGCTGGCGCATCAGTCCTCACGCATGGAGGAGCAACTGGCACAATGCGTGGAAAAGCAGCTAGTACAACACACTTCACAAATGCAGGACCAACTATCGCGCATTGAAGGGAATTCTGCCAGACTGCAAGCGAGACAAGATCAAATGGAGGGTGAATTACACAAAGTTACCCAAAAATTTGAATCAGAAATATTGCGGTTGGATAACCATATGCGAGAAATCCAGTCCAGTGGACCAGTTACAGCTGTTAGTGCAACGAAGTTGAAAGCACCAACATTTGACGGAACTGTACCGTTTAAAATTTTTAAACTACAGTTCTAGACCAAAGCACAGACTAATCACTGGACTACGGCAGACAAAGTGGCAGCTTTGGTGGTTTCATTGAAGGGCTCCGCCGCTGAGGTTTTGCAAACAGTTCCCGAAATTGAACGTGGTAACTACGACGCGTTAATGGCAGCGATTGAACGGCGATATGGTAGCGACCATAGAAAACAAATGTTCCAGATGGAGCTGATGAATCGTTACCAAAAAGCGAACGAGCCGTTACGAGAATATGCGACGGAGATAGAGCGGCTCGCGCATTTGGCCAACGCAGACGCACCAGCGGAAGTGATAGAATTATTAAAAATTCAGGCGTTCATGAATGGAATACGAGATGCGGATACCAAACGCGCAGTCTATTCCATGCCAAAAAAGACGTTTGCCGAAACAGTGTCATTTGCTTTAACGCAGGAAACAGCAAGCCTTCTAAGCAAACAAACACATAAAGTTTATAGGCTGGAAGTTGAGCCAAGTGAATCTCTGGAGAAAACCATGAAAGATTTTATCCAGACTATTTCTCGAATGATGCCAACTTTACGAAAAGGCTCTGAAGTAAAATGTTACAGCTGTGGAAAAGCAGGACACTTTGCACTTAATTGTAATGCGGCCTATAGGAAAAACGAAAATGCGAAGAAGAGAAGCGCCGAAAATGGAATTGGTGCTTCTGGAAATAAACAATCGTTAAACTAAAACGGACCAGCTCAAAGGGGCGTGAGCTGGCTCCCGCAACTGACTGCCCCACTGTCTCGGTTTCACAAATACATCGCAAAAACAATAATTTAACAGTAAACGGGACTGTAAATGGACGATCGCTGGTCTTAACCCTTGACACGGGCGCAACACATTCCATCATTAGATCAGACCTCGCAGGAGATAACGTTGAACCGATGAGTGGTTGTAAACTACGAACAGCGACAGGAGAGGAAGCTGTGATTTCCGGAAAATTGGAGACTAAGGTTCAGATTGGAACGCTAGAAGTAATACACACCTTCTTGGTGGCTGGAATAATGGACGAGGTAATAATTGGCGTGGATTTTATGCTAGCCCATGGTCTTACTCTAGATCTGAAGGAAAGAATTCTGACGTGCCAGAATATGGAGATACCCCTAAGCACTGGGTATGAACGGCCTCAGATCAGGAATGTAAGTGTAAGTCACCGTCAGCAGATTCCACCAAAGTCGGAAGCAGTTCTGTGGGCATGTGTGGATGGAGACTGTGGAACAGGTAAGCTGTGGGTTGTAGAGCCATCAGAAAGCACTGCGAATATTTGGTTGGCACTCTCCTCTGGCAATCCGAACTAGCCGATGTCGGTGGTTCTCTATTTTCAATTAGATCTTCATACCGCAATGCATCGACAGCTGCATTTAATATCAGGGATAAATTAGCAGAACATTTTTTGAACGCCGGAGCTGTTCCGTTTCAGAACAGATCTTAAAACAAGGTATCGAATAAAAAATTGTATTAATTTATGCAGAAGCCTGTTCGTACTGTGACACGCATTTTCCATGATTTTTCTATGATCGAAATTACCGGAACGGAATCCTCGAAACCAAAACTGCTGTTGATTTGGCTGTGACAGTATCAGGACCATAAACACTATTCACATTTTCAGCCGCCTACCTTTAATTAGATCAGCTGGTTTAGATTAGCTGGTGTCAAAATGGATTCGTCAAGAATTCTCAAGTAGTTACGGTAAGCTGTGGGTTGTAGAGCCATCAGAAAGCACTGCGAATATTTGGTTGGCACTCTCCTCTGGCAATCCGAACTAGCCGATGTCGGTGGTTCTCTATTTTCAATTAGATCTTCATACCGCAATGCATCGACAGCTGCATTTAATATCAGGGATAAATTAGCAGAACATTTTTTGAACGCCGGAGCTGTTCCGTTTCAGAACAGATCTTAAAACAAGGTATCGAATAAAAAATTGTATTAATTTATGCAGAAGCCTGTTCGTACTGTGACACGCATTTTCCATGATTTTTCTATGATCGAAATTACCGGAACGGAATCCTCGAAACCAAAACTGCTGTTGATTTGGCTGTGACAGTATCAGGACCATAAACACTATTCACATTTTCAGCCGCCTACCTTTAATTAGATCAGCTGGTTTAGATTAGCTGGTGTCAAAATGGATTCGTCAAGAATTCTCAAGTAGTTACGGTAAGCTGTGGGTTGTAGAGCCATCAGAAAGCACTGCGAATATTTGGTTGGCACTCTCCTCTGGCAATCCGAACTAGCCGATGTCGGTGGTTCTCTATTTTCAATTAGATCTTCATACCGCAATGCATCGACAGCTGCATTTAATATCAGGGATAAATTAGCAGAACATTTTTTGAACGCCGGAGCTGTTCCGTTTCAGAACAGATCTTAAAACAAGGTATCGAATAAAAAAATTTTTTATTTAAAATGTTTTTAAAATTGTATTAATTTATGCAAAAGCCTGTTCGTACTGTGACACGCATTTTCCATGATTTTTCTATGATCGAAATTACCGGAACGGAATCCTCGAAACCAAAACTGCTGTTGATTTGGCTGTGACAGTATCAGGACCATAAACACTATTCACATTTTCAGCCGCCTACCTTTAATTAGATCAGCTGGTTTAGATTAGCTGGTGTCAAAATGGATTCGTCAAGAATTCTCAAGTAGTTACAAGAAATTTCCGACTTTCATAAACTATTTCAATGGTTTGTAAGAATTTCCAAAAAAATGTTTGAATAAATTCATAATACATTCTTTATTAAACGCAATACTGAAAAAATACTAAAACGCAAATACTAAAATTGTTTTTCACAATAGCAATAAGTGGCCTTGTCCTTGTGCATGACCACGACCATGACGATGACAATCAAAATTTCGAAAAAATATTGTGACGAATTTATAATCGAAGGTTCACGATAACACTAGAAAACACATGGTGAGTAATCGTGAATAATAAAAGCATGCAGTATGACGTAAGCATGAGTAAAAGCATGCAAGCAATGAACGCGCCATCTATCGCGAGATAGAAAGAAATAGATAGTTCGAGAATCTTCGACAGCATGCATGCAATGAATACGACATCTATCGCGAGATAGAAAGTAGAGAGAGATCGACAAGTTACTAGATAATTCCAGAACCTTCCACACAAGTGTCAGCTCGCATATAAATAGACCGCAGATGGCGCAGCGAGTTCAGTTCGAATTTAATCGTTGAACAAGAAACATCGTGCCATCTACGAGCAAACTGACCAGTGTTGAATAATAAGTGTAGAAAATAATAAGTGTAAATAATAAGTGAAATAATAAATCTGTAAAATTAGAAACAAGTAAACTTTTGTGTTTTATTGGATTATTTGCAATCCAGAGATCGAACCGAGAGAATCGAAAACGTCAAATATAAAATTTACGTAACAATTGGTTTTAGAAGTGGGATTGTAGAATAATCCTAAATAATGATTAAGTTTATTGACTTGAAAATACCCCAGCTAAGAGAAGAGTTGGATTCTCGAGGATTGCCTGTGACTGGGTATAAGGCAGATCTGCAAGCACGGTTGCGGAAAGCAATGGAGAATGAAGGCATCGATGTTGAAGAACATGAGTTTTGTTTCGATGCTTCAGGAGCTTCATCGAAAGTCGAGGAGCAGTTGGTAGAGCCGCAGCCAGCTCCAGCATTTGACATGAATGTGCTTTTGGCGGCAATAACGCAGCGCATGGAGGATCAGCTGGCGAATCAGTCCTCACGCATGGAGGAGCAACTGGCACAATGCGTGGAAAAGCAGCTAGTACAACACACTTCACAAATGCAGGACCAACTATCGCGCATTGAAGGGAATTCTGCCAGACTGCAAGCGAGACAAGATCAAATGGAGGGTGAATTACACAAAGTTACCCAAAAATTTGAATCAGAAATATTGCGGTTGGATAACCATATGCGAGAAATCCAGTCCAGTGGACCAGTTACAGCTGTTAGTGCAACGAAGTTGAAAGCACCAACATTTGACGGAACTGTACCGTTTAAAATTTTTAAACTACAGTTCTAGACCACAGCACAGACTAATCACTGGACTACGGTAGACAAAGTGGCAGCTTTGGTGGTTTCATTGAAGGGCTCCGCCGCTGAGGTTTTGCAAACAGTTCCCGAAATTGAACGTGGTAACTACGACGCGTTAATGGCAGCGATTGAACGGCGATATGGTAGCGACCATAGAAAACAAATGTTCCAGATGGAGCTGATGAATCGTTACCAAAAAGCGAACGAGCCGTTACGAGAATATGCGACGGAGATAGAGCGGCTCGCGCATTTGGCCAACGCAGACGCACCAGCGGAAGTGATAGAATTATTAAAAATTCAGGCGTTCATGAATGGAATACGAGATGCGGATACCAAACGCGCAGTCTATTCCATGCCAAAAAAGACGTTTGCCGAAACAGTGTCATTTGCTTTAACGCAGGAAACAGCAAGCCTTCTAAGCAAACAAACACATAAAGTTTATAGGCTGGAAGTTGAGCCAAGTGAATCTCTGGAGAAAACCATGAAAGATTTTATCCAGACTATTTCTCGAATGATGCCAACTTTACGAAAAGGCTCTGAAGTAAAATGTTACAGCTGTGGAAAAGCAGGACACTTTGCACTTAATTGTAATGCGGCCTATAGGAAAAACGAAAATGCGAAGAAGAGAAGCGCCGAAAATGGAATTGGTGCTTCTGGAAATAAACAATCGTTAAACTAAAACGGACCAGCTCAAAGGGGCGTGAGCTGGCTCCCGCAACTGACTGCCCCACTGTCTCGGTTTCACAAATACATCGCAAAAACAATAATTTAACAGTAAACGGGACTGTAAATGGACGATCGCTGGTCTTAACCCTTGACACGGGCGCAACACATTCCATCATTAGATCAGACCTCGCAGGAGATAACGTTGAACCGATGAGTGGTTGTAAACTACGAACAGCGACAGGAGAGGAAGCTGTGATTTCCGGAAAATTGGAGACTAAGGTTCAGATTGGAACGCTAGAAGTAATACACACCTTCTTGGTGGCTGGAATAATGGACGAGGTAATAATTGGCGTGGATTTTATGCTAGCCCATGGTCTTACTCTAGATCTGAAGGAAAGAATTCTGACGTGCCAGAATATGGAGATACCCCTAAGCACTGGGTATGAACGGCCTCAGATCAGGAATGTAAGTGTAAGTCACCGTCAGCAGATTCCACCAAAGTCGGAAGCAGTTCTGTGGGCATGTGTGGATGGAGACTGTGGAACAGGTAAGCTGTGGGTTGTAGAGCCATCAGAAAGCACTGCGAATATTTGGTTGGCACTCTCCTCTGGCAATCCGAACTAGCCGATGTCGGTGGTTCTCTATTTTCAATTAGATCTTCATACCGCAATGCATCGACAGCTGCATTTAATATCAGGGATAAATTAGCAGAACATTTTTTGAACGCCGGAGCTGTTCCGTTTCAGAACAGATCTTAAAACAAGGTATCGAATAAAAAATTGTATTAATTTATGCAAAAGCCTGTTCGTACTGTGACACGCATTTTCCATGATTTTTCTATGATCGAAATTACCGGAACGGAATCCTCGAAACCAAAACTGCTGTTGATTTGGCTGTGACAGTATCAGGACCATAAACACTATTCACATTTTCAGCCGCCTACCTTTAATTAGATCAGCTGGTTTAGATTAGCTGGTGTCAAAATGGATTCGTCAAGAATTCTCAAGTAGTTACAAGAAATTTCCGACTTTCATAAACTATTTCAATGGTTTGTAAGAATTTCCAAAAAAATGTTTGAATAAATTCATAATACATTCTTTATTAAACGCAATACTGAAAAAATACTAAAACGCAAATACTAAAATTGTTTTTCACAATAGCAATAAGTGGCCTTGTCCTTGTGCATGACCACGACCATGACGATGACAATCAAAATTTCGAAAAAATATTGTGACGAATTTATAATCGAAGGTTCACGATAACACTAGAAAACACATGGTGAGTAATCGTGAATAATAAAAGCATGCAGTATGACGTAAGCATGAGTAAAAGCATGCAAGCAATGAACGCGCCATCTATCGCGAGATAGAAAGAAATAGATAGTTCGAGAATCTTCGACAGCATGCATGCAATGAATACGACATCTATCGCGAGATAGAAAGTAGAGAGAGATCGACAAGTTACTAGATAATTCCAGAACCTTCCACACAAGTGTCAGCTCGCATATAAATAGACCGCAGATGGCGCAGCGAGTTCAGTTCGAATTTAATCGTTGAACAAGAAACATCGTGCCATCTACGAGCAAACTGACCAGTGTTGAATAATAAGTGTAGAAAATAATAAGTGTAAATAATAAGTGAAATAATAAATCTGTAAAATTAGAAACAAGTAAACTTTTGTGTTTTATTGGATTATTTGCAATCCAGAGATCGAACCGAGAGAATCGAAAACGTCAAATATAAAATTTACGTAACAATTGGTTTTAGAAGTGGGATTGTAGAATAATCCTAAATAATGATTAAGTTTATTGACTTGAAAATACCCCAGCTAAGAGAAGAGTTGGATTCTCGAGGATTGCCTGTGACTGGGTATAAGGCAGATCTGCAAGCACGGTTGCGGAAAGCAATGGAGAATGAAGGCATCGATGTTGAAGAACATGAGTTTTGTTTCGATGCTTCAGGAGCTTCATCGAAAGTCGAGGAGCAGTTGGTAGAGCCGCAGCCAGCTCCAGCATTTGACATGAATGTGCTTTTGGCGGCAATAACGCAGCGCATGGAGGATCAGCTGGCGCATCAGTCCTCACGCATGGAGGAGCAACTGGCACAATGCGTGGAAAAGCAGCTAGTACAACACACTTCACAAATGCAGGACCAACTATCGCGCATTGAAGGGAATTCTGCCAGACTGCAAGCGAGACAAGATCAAATGGAGGGTGAATTACACAAAGTTACCCAAAAATTTGAATCAGAAATATTGCGGTTGGATAACCATATGCGAGAAATCCAGTCCAGTGGACCAGTTACAGCTGTTAGTGCAACGAAGTTGAAAGCACCAACATTTGACGGAACTGTACCGTTTAAAATTTTTAAACTACAGTTCTAGACCAAAGCACAGACTAATCACTGGACTACGGCAGACAAAGTGGCAGCTTTGGTGGTTTCATTGAAGGGCTCCGCCGCTGAGGTTTTGCAAACAGTTCCCGAAATTGAACGTGGTAACTACGACGCGTTAATGGCAGCGATTGAACGGCGATATGGTAGCGACCATAGAAAACAAATGTTCCAGATGGAGCTGATGAATCGTTACCAAAAAGCGAACGAGCCGTTACGAGAATATGCGACGGAGATAGAGCGGCTCGCGCATTTGGCCAACGCAGACGCACCAGCGGAAGTGATAGAATTATTAAAAATTCAGGCGTTCATGAATGGAATACGAGATGCGGATACCAAACGCGCAGTCTATTCCATGCCAAAAAAGACGTTTGCCGAAACAGTGTCATTTGCTTTAACGCAGGAAACAGCAAGCCTTCTAAGCAAACAAACACATAAAGTTTATAGGCTGGAAGTTGAGCCAAGTGAATCTCTGGAGAAAACCATGAAAGATTTTATCCAGACTATTTCTCGAATGATGCCAACTTTACGAAAAGGCTCTGAAGTAAAATGTTACAGCTGTGGAAAAGCAGGACACTTTGCACTTAATTGTAATGCGGCCTATAGGAAAAACGAAAATGCGAAGAAGAGAAGCGCCGAAAATGGAATTGGTGCTTCTGGAAATAAACAATCGTTAAACTAAAACGGACCAGCTCAAAGGGGCGTGAGCTGGCTCCCGCAACTGACTGCCCCACTGTCTCGGTTTCACAAATACATCGCAAAAACAATAATTTAACAGTAAACGGGACTGTAAATGGACGATCGCTGGTCTTAACCCTTGACACGGGCGCAACACATTCCATCATTAGATCAGACCTCGCAGGAGATAACGTTGAACCGATGAGTGGTTGTAAACTACGAACAGCGACAGGAGAGGAAGCTGTGATTTCCGGAAAATTGGAGACTAAGGTTCAGATTGGAACGCTAGAAGTAATACACACCTTCTTGGTGGCTGGAATAATGGACGAGGTAATAATTGGCGTGGATTTTATGCTAGCCCATGGTCTTACTCTAGATCTGAAGGAAAGAATTCTGACGTGCCAGAATATGGAGATACCCCTAAGCACTGGGTATGAACGGCCTCAGATCAGGAATGTAAGTGTAAGTCACCGTCAGCAGATTCCACCAAAGTCGGAAGCAGTTCTGTGGGCATGTGTGGATGGAGACTGTGGAACAGGTAAGCTGTGGGTTGTAGAGCCATCAGAAAGCACTGCGAATATTTGGTTGGCACTCTCCTCTGGCAATCCGAACTAGCCGATGTCGGTGGTTCTCTATTTTCAATTAGATCTTCATACCGCAATGCATCGACAGCTGCATTTAATATCAGGGATAAATTAGCAGAACATTTTTTGAACGCCGGAGCTGTTCCGTTTCAGAACAGATCTTAAAACAAGGTATCGAATAAAAAATTGTATTAATTTATGCAAAAGCCTGTTCGTACTGTGACACGCATTTTCCATGATTTTTCTATGATCGAAATTACCGGAACGGAATCCTCGAAACCAAAACTGCTGTTGATTTGGCTGTGACAGTATCAGGACCATAAACACTATTCACATTTTCAGCCGCCTACCTTTAATTAGATCAGCTGGTTTAGATTAGCTGGTGTCAAAATGGATTCGTCAAGAATTCTCAAGTAGTTACAAGAAATTTCCGACTTTCATAAACTATTTCAATGGTTTGTAAGAATTTCCAAAAAAATGTTTGAATAAATTCATAATACATTCTTTATTAAACGCAATACTGAAAAAATACTAAAACGCAAATACTAAAATTGTTTTTCACAATAGCAATAAGTGGCCTTGTCCTTGTGCATGACCACGACCATGACGATGACAATCAAAATTTCGAAAAAATATTGTGACGAATTTATAATCGAAGGTTCACGATAACACTAGAAAACACATGGTGAGTAATCGTGAATAATAAAAGCATGCAGTATGACGTAAGCATGAGTAAAAGCATGCAAGCAATGAACGCGCCATCTATAGCGAGATAGAAAGAAATAGATAGTTCGAGAATCTTCGACAGCATGCATGCAATGAATACGACATCTATCGCGAGATAGAAAGTAGAGAGAGATCGACAAGTTACTAGATAATTCCAGAACCTTCCACACAAGTGTCAGCTCGCATATAAATAGACCGCAGATGGCGCAGCGAGTTCAGTTCGAATTTAATCGTTGAACAAGAAACATCGTGCCATCTACGAGCAAACTGACCAGTGTTGAATAATAAGTGTAGAAAATAATAAGTGTAAATAATAAGTGAAATAATAAATCTGTAAAATTAGAAACAAGTAAACTTTTGTGTTTTATTGGATTATTTGCAATCCAGAGATCGAACCGAGAGAATCGAAAACGTCAAATATAAAATTTACGTAACAATTGGTGTCAGAAGTGGGATTGTAGAATAATCCTAAATAATGGTTAAGTTTATTGACTTGAAAATACCCCAGCTAAGAGAAGAGTTGGATTCTCGAGGATTGCCTGTGACTGGGTATAAGGCAGATCTGCAAGCACGGTTGCGGAAAGCAATGGAGAATGAAGGCATCGATGTTGAAGAACATGAGTTTTGTTTCGATGCTTCAGGAGCTTCATCGAAAGTCGAGGAGCAGTTGGTAGAGCCGCAGCCAGCTCCAGCATTTGACATGAATGTGCTTTTGGCGGCAATAACGCAGCGCATGGAGGATCAGCTGGCGCATCAGTCCTCACGCATGGAGGAGCAACTGGCACAATGCGTGGAAAAGCAGCTAGTACAACACACTTCACAAATGCAGGACCAACTATCGCGCATTGAAGGGAATTCTGCCAGACTGCAAGCGAGACAAGATCAAATGGAGGGTGAATTACACAAAGTTACCAAAAAATTTGAATCAGAAATATTGCGGTTGGATAACCATATGCGAGAAATCCAGTCCAGTGGACCAGTTACAGCTGTTAGTGCAACGAAGTTGAAAGCACCAACATTTGACGGAACTGTACCGTTTAAAATTTTTAAACTACAGTTCTAGACCACAGCACAGACTAATCACTGGACTACGGCAGACAAAGTGGCAGCTTTGGTGGTTTCATTGAAGGGCTCCGCCGCTGAGGTTTTGCAAACAGTTCCCGAAATTGAACGTGGTAACTACGACGCGTTAATGGCAGCGATTGAACGGCGATATGGTAGCGACCATAGAAAACAAATGTTCCAGATGGAGCTGATGAATCGTTACCAAAAAGCGAACGAGCCGTTACGAGAATATGCGACGGAGATAGAGCAGCTCGCGCATTTGGCCAACGCAGACGCACCAGCGGAAGTGATAGAATTATTAAAAATTCAGGCGTTCATGAATGGAATACGAGATGCGGATACCAAACGCGCAGTCTATTCCATGCCAAAAAAGACGTTTGCCGAAACAGTGTCATTTGCTTTAAAGCAGGAAACAGCAAGCCTTCTAAGCAAACAAACACATAAAGTTTATAGGCTGGAAGTTGAGCCAAGTGAATCTCTGGAGAAAACCATGAAAGATTTTATCCAGACTATTTCTCGAATGATGCCAACTTTACGAAAAGGCTCTGAAGTAAAATGTTACAGCTGTGGAAAAGCAGGACACTTTGCACTTAATTGTAATGCGGCCTATAGGAAAAACGAAAATGCGAAGAAGAGAAGCGCCGAAAATGGAATTGGTGCTTCTGGAAATAAACAATCGTTAAACTAAAACGGACCAGCTCAAAGGGGCGTGAGCTGGCTCCCGCAACTGACTGCCCCACTGTCTCGGTTTCACAAATACATCGCAAAAACAATAATTTAACAGTAAACGGGACTGTAAATGGACGATCGCTGGTCTTAACCCTTGACACGGGCGCAACACATTCCATCATTAGATCAGACCTCGCAGGAGATAACGTTGAACCGATGAGTGGTTGTAAACTACGAACAGCGACAGGAGAGGAAGCTGTGATTTCCGGAAAATTGGAGACTAAGGTTCAGATTGGAACGCTAGAAGTAATTCACACCTTCTTGGTGGCTGGAATAATGGACGAGGTAATAATTGGCGTGGATTTTATGCTAGCCCATGGTCTTACTCTAGATCTGAAGGAAAGAATTCTGACGTGCCAGAATATGGAGATACCCCTAAGCACTGGGTATGAACGGCCTCAGATCAAGAATGTAAGTGTAAGTCACCGTCAGCAGATTCCACCAAAGTCGGAAGCAGTTCTGTGGGCATGTGTGGATGGAGACTGTGGGTTGTAGAGCCATCAGAAAGCACTGCGAATATTTGGTTGGCACTCTCCTCTGGCAATCCGAACTAGCCGATGTCGGTGGTTCTCTATTTTCAATTAGATTTTCATACCGCAATGCATCGACAGCTGCATTTAATATCAGGGATAAATTAGCAGAACATTTTTTTTACGCCGGAGCTGTTCCGTTTCAGAACAGATCTTAAAACAAGGTATCGAATAAAAAAATTTTTTATTTAAAATGTTTTTAAAATTGTATTAATTTATGCAAAAGCCTGTTCGTACTGTGACACGCATTTTCCATGATTTTTCTATGATCGAAATTACCGGAACGGAATCCTCGAAACCAAAACTGCTGTTGATTTGGCTGTGACAGTATCAGGACCATAAACACTATTCACATTTTCAGCCGCCTACCTTTAATTAGATCAGCTGGTTTAGATTAGCTGGTGTCAAAATGGATTCGTCAAGAATTCTCAAGTAGTTACAAGAAATTTCCGACTTTCATAAACTATTTCAATGGTTTGTAAGAATTTCCAAAAAAATGTTTGAATAAATTCATAATACATTCTTTATTAAACGCAATACTGAAAAAATACTAAAACGCAAATACTAAAATTGTTTTTCACAATAGCAATAAGTGGCCTTGTCCTTGTGCATGACCACGACCATGACGATGACAATCAAAATTTCGAAAAAATATTGTGACGAATTTATAATCGAAGGTTCACGATAACACTAGAAAACACATGGTGAGTAATCGTGAATAATAAAAGCATGCAGTATGACGTAAGCATGAGTAAAAGCATGCAAGCAATGAACGCGCCATCTATAGCGAGATAAAAAGAAATAGATAGTTCGAGAATCTTCGACAGCATGCATGCAATGAATACGACATCTATCGCGAGATAGAAAGTAGAGAGAGATCGACAAGTTACTAGATAATTCCAGAACCTTCCACACAAGTGTCAGCTCGCATATAAATAGACCGCAGATGGCGCAGCGAGTTCAGTTCGAATTTAATCGTTGAACAAGAAACATCGTGCCATCTACGAGCAAACTGACCAGTGTTGAATAATAAGTGTAGAAAATAATAAGTGTAAATAATAAGTGAAATAATAAATCTGTAAAATTAGAAACAAGTAAACTTTTGTGTTTTATTGGATTATTTGCAATCCAGAGATCGAACCGAGAGAATCGAAAACGTCAAATATAAAATTTACGTAACAATTGGTGTCAGAAGTGGGATTGTAGAATAATCCTAAATAATGGTTAAGTTTATTGACTTGAAAATACCCCAGCTAAGAGAAGAGTTGGATTCTCGAGGATTGCCTGTGACTGGGTATAAGGCAGATCTGCAAGCACGGTTGCGGAAAGCAATGGAGAATGAAGGCATCGATGTTGAAGAACATGAGTTTTGTTTCGATGCTTCAGGAGCTTCATCGAAAGTCGAGGAGCAGTTGGTAGAGCCGCAGCCAGCTCCAGCATTTGACATGAATGTGCTTTTGGCGGCAATAACGCAGCGCATGGAGGATCAGCTGGCGCATCAGTCCTCACGCATGGAGGAGCAACTGGCACAATGCGTGGAAAAGCAGCTAGTACAACACACTTCACAAATGCAGGACCAACTATCGCGCATTGAAGGGAATTCTGCCAGACTGCAAGCGAGACAAGATCAAATGGAGGGTGAATTACACAAATTTACCCAAAAATTTGAATCAGAAATATTGCAGTTGGATAACCATATGCGAGAAATCCAGTCCAGTGGACCAGTTACAGCTGTTAGTGCAACGAAGTTGAAAGCACCAACATTTGACGGAACTGTACCGTTTAAAATTTTTAAACTACAGTTCTAGACCACAGCACAGACTAATCACTGGACTACGGCAGACAAAGTGGCAGCTTTGGTGGTTTCATTGAAGGGCTCCGCCGCTGAGGTTTTGCAAACAGTTCCCGAAATTGAACGTGGTAACTACGACGCGTTAATGGCAGCGATTGAACGGCGATATGGTAGCGACCATAGAAAACAAATGTTCCAGATGGAGCTGATGAATCGTTACCAAAAAGCGAACGAGCCGTTACGAGAATATGCGACGGAGATAGAGCGGCTCGCGCATTTGGCCAACGCAGACGCACCAGCGGAAGTGATAGAATTATTAAAAATTCAGGCGTTCATGAATGGAATACGAGATGCGGATACCAAACGCGCAGTCTATTCCATGCCAGAAAAGACGTTTGCCGAAACAGTGTCATTTGCTTTAACGCAGGAAACAGCAAGCCTTCTAAGCAAACAAACACATAAAGTTTATAGGCTGGAAGTTGAGCCAAGTGAATCTCTGGAGAAAACCATGAAAGATTTTATCCAGACTATTTCTCGAATGATGCCAACTTTACGAAAAGGCCCTGAAGTAAAATGTTACAGCTGTGGAAAAGCAGAACACTTTGCACTTAATTGTAATGCGGCCTATAGGAAAAACGAAAATGCGAAGAAGAGAAGCGCCGAAAATGGAATTGGTGCTTCTGGAAATAAACAATCGTTAAACTAAAACGGACCAGCTCAAAGGGGCGTGAGCTGGCTCCCGCAACTGACTGCCCCACTGTCTCGGTTTCACAAATACATCGCAAAAACAATAATTTAACAGTAAACGGGACTGTAAATGGACGATCGCTGGTCTTAACCCTTGACACGGGCGCAACACATTCCATCATTAGATCAGACCTCGCAGGAGATAACGTTGAACCGATGAGTGGTTGTAAACTACGAACAGCGACAGGAGAGGAAGCTGTGATTTCCGGAAAATTGGAGACTAAGGTTCAGATTGGAACGCTAGAAGTAATACACACCTTCTTGGTGGCTGGAATAATGGACGAGGTAATAATTGGCGTGGATTTTATGCTAGCCCATGGTCTTACTCTAGATCTGAAGGAAAGAATTCTGACGTGCCAGAATATGGAGATACCCCTAAGCACTGGGTATGAACGGCCTCAGATCAGGAATGTAAGTGTAAGTCACCGTCAGCAGATTCCACCAAAGTCGGAAGCAGTTCTGTGGGCATGTGTGGATGGAGACTGTGGAACAGGTAAGCTGTGGGTTGTAGAGCCATCAGAAAGCACTGCGAATATTTGGTTGGCACTCTCCTCTGGCAATCCGAACTAGCCGATGTCGGTGGTTCTCTATTTTCAATTAGATCTTCATACCGCAATGCATCGACAGCTGCATTTAATATCAGGGATAAATTAGCAGAACATTTTTTGAACGCCGGAGCTGTTCCGTTTCAGAACAGATCTTAAAACAAGGTATCGAATAAAAAATTGTATTAATTTATGCAAAAGCCTGTTCGTACTGTGACACGCATTTTCCATGATTTTTCTATGATCGAAATTACCGGAACGGAATCCTCGAAACCAAAACTGCTGTTGATTTGGCTGTGACAGTATCAGGACCATAAACACTATTCACATTTTCAGCCGCCTACCTTTAATTAGATCAGCTGGTTTAGATTAGCTGGTGTCAAAATGGATTCGTCAAGAATTCTCAAGTAGTTACAAGAAATTTCCGACTTTCATAAACTATTTCAATGGTTTGTAAGAATTTCCAAAAAAATGTTTGAATAAATTCATAATACATTCTTTATTAAACGCAATACTGAAAAAATACTAAAACGCAAATACTAAAATTGTTTTTCACAATAAGTGGCCTTGTCCTTGTGCATGACCACGACCATGACGATGACAATCAAAATTTCGAAAAAATATTGTGACGAATTTATAATCGAAGGTTCACGATAACACTAGAAAACACATGGTGAGTAATCGTGAATAATAAAAGCATGCAGTATGACGTAAGCATGAGTAAAAGCATGCAAGCAATGAACGCGCCATCTATAGCGAGATAGAAAGAAATAGATAGTTCGAGAATCTTCGACAGCATGCATGCAATGAATACGACATCTATCGCGAGATAGAAAGTAGAGAGAGATCGACAAGTTACTAGATAATTCCAGAACCTTCCACACAAGTGTCAGCTCGCATATAAATAGACCGCAGATGGCGCAGCGAGTTCAGTTCGAATTTAATCGTTGAACAAGAAACATCGTGCCATCTACGAGCAAACTGACCAGTGTTGAATAATAAGTGTAGAAAATAATAAGTGTAAATAATAAGTGAAATAATAAATCTGTAAAATTAGAAACAAGTAAACTTTTGTGTTTTATTGGATTATTTGCAATCCAGAGATCGAACCGAGAGAATCGAAAACGTCAAATATAAAATTTACGTAACAATTGGTGTCAGAAGTGGGATTGTAGAATAATCCTAAATAATGGTTAAGTTTATTGACTTGAAAATACCCCAGCTAAGAGAAGAGTTGGATTCTCGAGGATTGCCTGTGACTGGGTATAAGGCAGATCTGCAAGCACGGTTGCGGAAAGCAATGGAGAATGAAGGCATCGATGTTGAAGAACATGAGTTTTGTTTCGATGCTTCAGGAGCTTCATCGAAAGTCGAGGAGCAGTTGGTAGAGCCGCAGCCAGCTCCAGCATTTGACATGAATGTGCTTTTGGCGGCAATAACGCAGCGCATGGAGGATCAGCTGGCGCATCAGTCCTCACGCATGGAGGAGCAACTGGCACAATGCGTGGAAAAGCAGCTAGTACAACACACTTCACAAATGCAGGACCAACTATCGCGCATTGAAGGGAATTCTGCCAGACTGCAAGCGAGACAAGATCAAATGGAGGGTGAATTACACAAAGTTACCCAAAAATTTGAATCAGAAATATTGCGGTTGGATAACCATATGCGAGAAATCCAGTCCAGTGGACCAGTTACAGCTGTTAGTGCAACGAAGTTGAAAGCACCAACATTTGACGGAACTGTACCGTTTAAAATTTTTAAACTACAGTTCTAGACCACAGCACAGACTAATCACTGGACTACGGCAGACAAAGTGGCAGCTTTGGTGGTTTCATTGAAGGGCTCCGCCGCTGAGGTTTTGCAAACAGTTCCCGAAATTGAACGTGGTAGCTACGACGCGTTAATGGCAGCGATTGAACGGCGATATGGTAGCGACCATAGAAAACAAATGTTCCAGATGGAGCTGATGAATCGTTACCAAAAAGCGAACGAGCCGTTACGAGAATATGCGACGGAGATAGAGCAGCTCGCGCATTTGGCCAACGCAGACGCACCAGCGGAAGTGATAGAATTATTAAAAATTCAGGCGTTCATGAATGGAATACGAGATGCGGATACCAAACGCGCAGTCTATTCCATGCCAAAAAAGACGTTTGCCGAAACAGTGTCATTTGCTTTAACGCAGGAAACAGCAAGCCTTCTAAGCAAACAAACACATAAAGTTTATAGGCTGGAAGTTGAGCCAAGTGAATCTCTGGAGAAAACCATGAAAGATTTTATCCAGACTATTTCTCGAATGATGCCAACTTTACGAAAAGGCTCTGAAGTAAAATGTTACAGCTGTGGAAAAGCAGGACACTTTGCACTTAATTGTAATGCGGCCTATAGGAAAAACGAAAATGCGAAGAAGAGAAGCGCCGAAAATGGAATTGGTGCTTCTGGAAATAAACAATCGTTAAACTAAAACGGACCAGCTCAAAGGGGCGTGAGCTGGCTCCCGCAACTGACTGCCCCACTGTCTCGGTTTCACAAATACATCGCAAAAACAATAATTTAACAGTAAACGGGACTGTAAATGGACGATCGCTGGTCTTAACCCTTGACACGGGCGCAACACATTCCATCATTAGATCAGACCTCGCAGGAGATAACGTTGAACCGATGAGTGGTTGTAAACTACGAACAGCGACAGGAGAGGAAGCTGTGATTTCCGGAAAATTGGAGACTAAGGTTCAGATTGGAACGCTAGAAGTAATACACACCTTCTTGGTGGCTGGAATAATGGACGAGGTAATAATTGGCGTGGATTTTATGCTAGCCCATGGTCTTACTCTAGATCTGAAGGAAAGAATTCTGACGTGCCAGAATATGGAGATACCCCTAAGCACTGGGTATGAACGGCCTCAGATCAGGAATGTAAGTGTAAGTCACCGTCAGCAGATTCCACCAAAGTCGGAAGCAGTTCTGTGGGCATGTGTGGATGGAGACTGTGGAACAGGTAAGCTGTGGGTTGTAGAGCCATCAGAAAGCACTGCGAATATTTGGTTGGCACTCTCCTCTGGCAATCCGAACTAGCCGATGTCGGTGGTTCTCTATTTTCAATTAGATCTTCATACCGCAATGCATCGACAGCTGCATTTAATATCAGGGATAAATTAGCAGAACATTTTTTGAACGCCGGAGCTGTTCCGTTTCAGAACAGATCTTAAAACAAGGTATCGAATAAAAAATTGTATTAATTTATGCAAAAGCCTGTTCGTACTGTGACACGCATTTTCCATGATTTTTCTATGATCGAAATTACCGGAACGGAATCCTCGAAACCAAAACTGCTGTTGATTTGGCTGTGACAGTATCAGGACCATAAACACTATTCACATTTTCAGCCGCCTACCTTTAATTAGATCAGCTGGTTTAGATTAGCTGGTGTCAAAATGGATTCGTCAAGAATTCTCAAGTAGTTACAAGAAATTTCCGACTTTCATAAACTATTTCAATGGTTTGTAAGAATTTCCAAAAAAATGTTTGAATAAATTCATAATACATTCTTTATTAAACGCAATACTGAAAAAATACTAAAACGCAAATACTAAAATTGTTTTTCACAATAGCAATAAGTGGCCTTGTCCTTGTGCATGACCACGACCATGACGATGACAATCAAAATTTCGAAAAAATATTGTGACGAATTTATAATCGAAGGTTCACGATAACACTAGAAAACACATGGTGAGTAATCGTGAATAATAAAAGCATGCAGTATGACGTAAGCATGAGTAAAAGCATGCAAGCAATGCACGCGCCATCTATCGCGAGATAGAAAGAAATAGATAGTTCGAGAATCTTCGACAGCATGCATGCAATGAATACGACATCTATCGCGAGATAGAAAGTAGAGAGAGATCGACAAGTTACTAGATAATTCCAGAACCTTCCACACAAGTGTCAGCTCGCATATAAATAGACCGCAGATGGCGCAGCGAGTTCAGTTCGAATTTAATCGTTGAACAAGAAACATCGTGCCATCTACGAGCAAACTGACCAGTGTTGAATAATAAGTGTAGAAAATAATAAGTGTAAATAATAAAAAGTGTGAAATAATAAATCTGTAAAATTAGAAACAAGTAAACTTTTGTGTTTTATTGGATTATTTGCAATCCAGAGATCGAACCGAGAGAATCGAAAACGTCAAATATAAAATTTACGTAACAATTGGTGTCAGAAGTGGGATTGTAGAATAATCCTAAATAATGGTTAAGTTTATTGACTTGAAAATACCCCAGCTAAGAGAAGAGTTGGATTCTCGAGGATTGCCTGTGACTGGGTATAAGGCAGATCTGCAAGCACGATTGCGGAAAGCAATGGAGAATGAAGGCATCGATGTTGAAGAACATGAGTTTTGTTTCGATGCTTCAGGAGCTTCATCGAAAGTCGAGGAGCAGTTGGTAGAGCCGCAGCCAGCTCCAGCATTTGACATGAATGTGCTTTTGGCGGCAATAACGCAGCGCATGGAGGATCAGCTGGCGCATCAGTCCTCACGCATGGAGGAGCAACTGGCACAATGCGTGGAAAAGCAGCTAGTACAACACACTTCACAAATGCAGGACCAACTATCGCGCATTGAAGGGAATTCTGCCAGACTGCAAGCGAGACAAGATCAAATGGAGGGTGAATTACACAAAGTTACCCAAAAATTTGAATCAGAAATATTGCGGTTGGATAACCATATGCGAGAAATCCAGTCCAGTGGACCAGTTACAGCTGTTAGTGCAACGAAGTTGAAAGCACCAACATTTGACGGAACTGTACCGTTTAAAATTTTTAAACTACAGTTCTAGACCACAGCACAGACTAATCACTGGACTACGGCAGACAAAGTGGCAGCTTTGGTGGTTTCATTGAAGGGCTCCGCCGCTGAGGTTTTGCAAACAGTTCCCGAAATTGAACGTGGTAACTACGACGCGTTAATGGCAGCGATTGAACGGCGATATGGTAGCGACCATAGAAAACAAATGTTCCAGATGGAGCTGATGAATCGTTACCAAAAAGCGAACGAGCCGTTACGAGAATATGCGACGGAGATAGAGCGGCTCGCGCATTTGGCCAACGCAGACGCACCAGCGGAAGTGATAGAATTATTAAAAATTCAGGCGTTCATGAATGGAATACGAGATGCGGATACCAAACGCGCAGTCTATTCCATGCCAAAAAAGACGTTTGCCGAAACAGTGTCATTTGCTTTAACGCAGGAAACAGCAAGCCTTCTAAGCAAACAAACACATAAAGTTTATAGGCTGGAAGTTGAGCCAAGTGAATCTCTGGAGAAAACCATGAAAGATTTTATCCAGACTATTTCTCGAATCATGCCAACTTTACGAAAAGGCTCTGAAGTAAAATGTTACAGCTGTGGAAAAGCAGGACACTTTGCACTTAATTGTAATGCGGCCTATAGGAAAAACGAAAATGCGAAGAAGAGAAGCGCCGAAAATGGAATTGGTGCTTCTGGAAATAAACAATCGTTAAACTAAAACGGACCAGCTCAAAGGGGCGTGAGCTGGCTCCCGCAACTGACTGCCCCACTGTCTCGGTTTCACAAATACATCGCAAAAACAATAATTTAACAGTAAACGGGACTGTAAATGGACGATCGCTGGTCTTAACCCTTGACACGGGCGCAACACATTCCATCATTAGATCAGACCTCGCAGGAGATAACGTTGAACCGATGAGTGGTTGTAAACTACGAACAGCGACAGGAGAGGAAGCTGTGATTTCCGGAAAATTGGAGACTAAGGTTCAGATTGGAACGCTAGAAGTAATACACACCTTCTTGGTGGCTGGAATAATGGACGAGGTAATAATTGGCGTGGATTTTATGCTAGCCCATGGTCTTACTCTAGATCTGAAGGAAAGAATTCTGACGTGCCAGAATATGGAGATACCCCTAAGCACTGGGTATGAACGGCCTCAGATCAGGAATGTAAGTGTAAGTCACCGTCAGCAGATTCCACCAAAGTCGGAAGCAGTTCTGTGGGCATGTGTGGATGGAGACTGTGGAACAGGTAAGCTGTGGGTTGTAGAGCCATCAGAAAGCACTGCGAATATTTGGTTGGCACTCTCCTCTGGCAATCCGAACTAGCCGATGTCGGTGGTTCTCTATTTTCAATTAGATCTTCATACCGCAATGCATCGACAGCTGCATTTAATATCAGGGATAAATTAGCAGAACATTTTTTGAACGCCGGAGCTGTTCCGTTTCAGAACAGATCTTAAAACAAGGTATCGAATAAAAAATTGTATTAATTTATGCAAAAGCCTGTTCGTACTGTGACACGCATTTTCCATGATTTTTCTATGATCGAAATTACCGGAACGGAATCCTCGAAACCAAAACTGCTGTTGATTTGGCTGTGACAGTATCAGGACCATAAACACTATTCACATTTTCAGCCGCCTACCTTTAATTAGATCAGCTGGTTTAGATTAGCTGGTGTCAAAATGGATTCGTCAAGAATTCTCAAGTAGTTACAAGAAATTTCCGACTTTCATAAACTATTTCAATGGTTTGTAAGAATTTCCAAAAAAATGTTTGAATAAATTCATAATACATTCTTTATTAAACGCAATACTGAAAAAATACTAAAACGCAAATAGTCCTTGTGCATGACCACGACCATGACGATGACAATCAAAATTTCGAAAAAATATTGTGACGAATTTATAATCGAAGGTTCACGATAACACTAGAAAACACATGGTGAGTAATCGTGAATAATAAAAGCATGCAGTATGACGTAAGCATGAGTAAATGCATGCAAGCAATGAACGCGCCATCTATCGCGAGATAGAAAGAAATAGATAGTTCGAGAATTTTCGACAGCATGCATGCAATGAATACGACATCTATCGCGAGATAGAAAGTAGAGAGAGATCGACAAGTTACTAGATAATTCCAGAACCTTCCACACAAGTGTCAGCTCGCATATAAATAGACCGCAGATGGCGCAGCGAGTTCAGTTCGAATTTAATCGTTGAACAAGAAACATCGTGCCATCTACGAGCAAACTGACCAGTGTTGAATAATAAGTGTAGAAAATAATAAGTGTAAATAATAAGTGAAATAATAAATCTGTAAAATTAGAAACAAGTAAACTTTTGTGTTTTATTGGATTATTTGCAATCCAGAGATCGAACCGAGAGAATCGAAAACGTCAAATATAAAATTTACGTAACAATTGGTGTCAGAAGTGGGATTGTAGAATAATCCTAAATAATGGTTAAGTTTATTGACTTGAAAATACCCCAGCTAAGAGAAGAGTTGGATTCTCGAGGATTGCCTGTGACTGGGTATAAGGCAGATCTGCAAGCACGGTTGCGGAAAGCAATGGAGAATGAAGGCATCGATGTTGAAGAACATGAGTTTTGTTTCGATGCTTCAGGAGCTTCATCGAAAGTCGAGGAGCAGTTGGTAGAGCCGCAGCCAGCTCCAGCATTTGACATGAATGTGCTTTTGGCGGCAATAACGCAGCGCATGGAGGATCAGCTGGCGCATCAGTCCTCACGCATGGAGGAGCAACTGGCACAATGCGTGGAAAAGCAGCTAGTACAACACACTTCACAAATGCAGGACCAACTATCGCGCATTGAAGGGAATTCTGCCAGACTGCAAGCGAGACAAGATCAAATGGAGGGTGAATTACACAAAGTTACCCAAAAATTTGAATCAGAAATATTGCGGTTGGATAACCATATGCGAGAAATCCAGTCCAGTGGACCAGTTACAGCTGTTAGTGCAACGAAGTTGAAAGCACCAACATTTGACGGAACTGTACCGTTTAAAATTTTTAAACTACAGTTCTAGACCACAGCACAGACTAATCACTGGACTACGGTAGACAAAGTGGCAGCTTTGGTGGTTTCATTGAAGGGCTCCGCCGCTGAGGTTTTGCAAACAGTTCCCGAAATTGAACGTGGTAACTACGACGCGTTAATGGCAGCGATTGAACGGCGATATGGTAGCGACCATAGAAAACAAATGTTCCAGATGGAGCTGATGAATCGTTACCAAAAAGCGAACGAGCCGTTACGAGAATATGCGACGGAGATAGAGCGGCTCGCGCATTTGGCCAACGCAGACGCACCAGCGGAAGTGATAGAATTATTAAAAATTCAGGCGTTCATGAATGGAATACGAGATGCGGATACCAAACGCGCAGTCTATTCCATGCCAAAAAAGACGTTTGCCGAAACAGTGTCATTTGCTTTAACGCAGGAAACAGCAAGCCTTCTAAGCAAACAAACACATAAAGTTTATAGGCTGGAAGTTGAGCCAAGTGAATCTCTGGAGAAAACCATGAAAGATTTTATCCAGACTATTTCTCGAATGATGCCAACTTTACGAAAAGGCTCTGAAGTAAAATGTTACAGCTGTGGAAAAGCAGGACACTTTGCACTTAATTGTAATGCGGCCTATAGGAAAAACGAAAATGCGAAGAAGAGAAGCGCCGAAAATGGAATTGGTGCTTCTGGAAATAAACAATCGTTAAACTAAAACGGACCAGCTCAAAGGGGCGTGAGCTGGCTCCCGCAACTGACTGCCCCACTGTCTCGGTTTCACAAATACATCGCAAAAACAATAATTTAACAGTAAACGGGACTGTAAATGGACGATCGCTGGTCTTAACCCTTGACACGGGCGCAACACATTCCATCATTAGATCATACCTCGCAGGAGATAACGTTGAACCGATGAGTGGTTGTAAACTACCAACAGCGACAGGAGAGGAAGCTGTGATTTCCGGAAAATTGGAGACTAAGGTTCAGATTGGAACGCTAGAAGTAATACACACCTTCTTGGTGGCTGGAATAATGGACGAGGTAATAATTGGCGTGGATTTTATGCTAGCCCATGGTCTTACTCTAGATCTGAAGGAAAGAATTCTGACGTGCCAGAATATGGAGATACCCCTAAGCACTGGGTATGAACGGCCTCAGATCAGGAATGTAAGTGTAAGTCACCGTCAGCAGATTCCACCAAAGTCGGAAGCAGTTCTGTGGGCATGTGTGGATGGAGACTGTGGAACAGGTAAGCTGTGGGTTGTAGAGCCATCAGAAAGCACTGCGAATATTTGGTTGGCACTCTCCTCTGGCAATCCGAACTAGCCGATGTCGGTGGTTCTCTATTTTCAATTAGATCTTCATACCGCAATGCATCGACAGCTGCATTTAATATCAGGGATAAATTAGCAGAACATTTTTTGAACGCCGGAGCTGTTCCGTTTCAGAACAGATCTTAAAACAAGGTATCGAATAAAAAATTGTATTAATTTATGCAAAAGCCTGTTCGTACTGTGACACGCATTTTCCATGATTTTTCTATGATCGAAATTACCGGAACGGAATCCTCGAAACCAAAACTGCTGTTGATTTGGCTGTGACAGTATCAGGACCATAAACACTATTCACATTTTCAGCCGCCTACCTTTAATTAGATCAGCTGGTTTAGATTAGCTGGTGTCAAAATGGATTCGTCAAGAATTCTCAAGTAGTTACAAGAAATTTCCGACTTTCATAAACTATTTCAATGGTTTGTAAGAATTTCCAAAAAAATGTTTGAATAAATTCATAATACATTCTTTATTAAACGCAATACTGAAAAAATACTAAAACGCAAATACTAAAATTGTTTTTCACAATAGCAATAAGTGGCCTTGTCCTTGTGCATGACCACGACCATGACGATGACAATCAAAATTTCGAAAAAATATTGTGACGAATTTATAATCGAAGGTTCACGATAACACTAGAAAACACATGGTGAGTAATCGTGAATAATAAAAGCATGCAGTATGACGTAAGCATGAGTAAAAGCATGCAAGCAATGAACGCGCCATCTATCGCGAGATAGAAAGAAATAGATAGTTCGAGAATCTTCGACAGCATGCATGCAATGAATACGATATCTATCGCGAGATAGAAAGTAGAGAGAGATCGACAAGTTACTAGATAATTCCAGAACCTTCCACACAAGTGTCAGCTCGCATATAAATAGACCGCAGATGGCGCAGCGAGTTCAGTTCGAATTTAATCGTTGAACAAGAAACATCGTGCCATCTACGAGCAAACTGACCAGTGTTGAATAATAAGTGTAGAAAATAATAAGTGTAAATAATAAGTGAAATAATAAATCTGTAAAATTAGAAACAAGTAAACTTTTGTGTTTTATTGGATTATTTGCAATCCAGAGATCGAACCGAGAGAATCGAAAACGTCAAATATAAAATTTACGTAACAATTGGTGTCAGAAGTGGGATTGTAGAATAATCCTAAATAATGGTTAAGTTTATTGACTTGAAAATACCCCAGCTAAGAGAAGAGTTGGATTCTCGAGGATTGCCTGTGACTGGGTATAAGGCAGATCTGCAAGCACGGTTGCGGAAAGCAATGGAGAATGAAGGCATCGATGTTGAAGAACATGAGTTTTGTTTCGATGCTTCAGGAGCTTCATCGAAAGTCGAGGAGCAGTTGGTAGAGCCGCAGCCAGCTCCAGCATTTGACATGAATGTGCTTTTGGCGGCAATAACGCAGCGCATGGAGGATCAGCTGGCGCATCAGTCCTCACGCATGGAGGAGCAACTGGCACAATGCGTGGAAAAGCAGCTAGTACAACACACTTCACAAATGCAGGACCAACTATCGCGCATTGAAGGGAATTCTGCCAGACTGCAAGCGAGACAAGATCAAATGGAGGGTGAATTACACAAAGTTACCCAAAAATTTGAATCAGAAATATTGCGGTTGGATAACCATATGCGAGAAATCCAGTCCAGTGGACCAGTTACAGCTGTTAGTGCAACGAAGTTGAAAGCACCAACATTTGACGGAACTGTACCGTTTAAAATTTTTAAACTACAGTTCTAGACCACAGCACAGACTAATCACTGGACTACGGCAGACAAAGTGGCAGCTTTGGTGGTTTCATTGAAGGGCTCCGCCGCTGAGGTTTTGCAAACAGTTCCCGAAATTGAACGTGGTAACTACGACGCGTTAATGGCAGCGATTGAACGGCGATATGGTAGCGACCATAGAAAACAAATGTTCCAGATGGAGCTGATGAATCGTTACCAAAAAGCGAACGAGCCGTTACGAGAATATGCGACGGAGATAGAGCGGCTCGCGCATTTGGCCAACGCAGACGCACCAGCGGAAGTGATAGAACTATTAAAAATTCAGGCGTTCATGAATGGAATACGAGATGCGGATACCAAACGCGCAGTCTATTCCATGCCAAAAAAGACGTTTGCCGTAACAGTGTCATTTGCTTTAACGCAGGAAACAGCAAGCCTTCTAAGCAAACAAACACATAAAGTTTATAGGCTGGAAGTTGAGCCAAGTGAATCTCTGGAGAAAACCATGAAAGATTTTATCCAGACTATTTCTCGAATGATGCCAACTTTACGAAAAGGCTCTGAAGTAAAATGTTACAGCTGTGGAAAAGCAGGACACTTTGCACTTAATTGTAATGCGGCCTATAGGAAAAACGAAAATGCGAAGAAGAGAAGCGCCGAAAATGGAATTGGTGCTTCTGGAAATAAACAATCGTTAAACTAAAGCAGACCAGCTCAAAGGGGCGTGAGCTGGCTCCCGCAACTGACTGCCCCACTGTCTCGGTTTCACAAATACATCGCAAAAACAATAATTTAACAGTAAACGGGACTGTAAATGGACGATCGCTGGTCTTAACCCTTGACACGGGCGCAACACATTCCATCATTAGATCAGACCTCGCAGGAGATAACGTTGAACCGATGAGTGGTTGTAAACTACGAACAGCGACAGGAGAGGAAGCTGTGATTTCCGGAAAATTGGAGACTAAGGTTCAGATTGGAACGCTAGAAGTAATACACACCTTCTTGGTGGCTGGAATAATGGACGAGGTAATAATTGGCGTGGATTTTATGCTAGCCCATGGTCTTACTCTAGATCTGAAGGAAAGAATTCTGACGTGCCAGAATATGGAGATACCCCTAAGCACTGGGTATGAACGGCCTCAGATCAGGAATGTAAGTGTAAGTCACCGTCAGCAGATTCCACCAAAGTCCGAAGCAGTTCTGTGGGCATGTGTGGATGGAGACTGTGGAGCAGGCAAGCTGTGGGTTGTAGAGCCATCAGAAAGCACTGCGAATATTTTGGTTGGACGAACCTTGGTACAAACGGGAAAGAACAAGCAGATCCCAATTCAAGTGATGAATGAGTTCAGGTCACCGATCACTCTTAATAAAGGAGCACTAGTAGGACAATGCCAAGCTGTGGAAGCCGTGGTTAATTGTGACGATCCTCCGCAGAAATGCGAAAACAAGGTTTTCAAAGAGGAGACAAAAACTCCCACCATCATGGGTACTTGGTTGAATGAGGTGAGCGGGCCAGAAAGGATAAAAGCAAAACGGTTACTACAAAAGTATAGTTCCATATTTGCTAACGTTGGCAATAAATTTGGAAGAACTGCCATCGTACAGCATCGGATAGACACTGGCGATGCAAGACCTATTCGGCAAGTTCCACGCAGAGTCCCACTGGCAAAACGAGAAGAGGCAGAAAAGATAATAGACGAGATGAAGAAAGGTGGAGTTATTGAACCATCAACAAGCCCATGGAGTTCACCGGTTGTGTTAGTTAAAAAAAAGACGGAAGCACCCGGTTTTGCGTTGACTATCGGAAGCTGAACGATGTCACTAAAAAGGACAGCTACCCACTGCCACGAATAGATGACACCTTAGACACCTTATCCGGTGCGAAATGGTTTTCAACGCTGGATTTACAAAGTGGTTATTGGCAAGTGGAAATCGAGAAATCCGATCGCGAGAAAACTGCTTTTAGCATCGGGGATGGACTGTGGCAATTCTCTGTAATGCCATTCGGATTATGCAACGCTCCAGCAACTTTTGAGCGTTTAATGGAACACGTATTAAAAGGGCTTCACTGGAAAACATCTTTGGTGTAGCTTGATGAAATTATTGTCATGGGCAAGAGTTTTGATGACCGCCTCAAAAATTTAGAAGAAGTCTTTCAACGAATTTCTTCTGCTGCATTACGGTTGAATCCAAAGAAATGCAATTTATTTAAAACCGAAGTAACCTATTTGGGCCACAAAATCACTACTGGGGGAGTTCACACAGATGAAGACAAAATAAGATCTGTAAGAGATTGGCCTCGACCCAAAAATGTTAATGAAGTGCGAAGTTTCCTTGGACTCTGTACGTATTACCGGCGCTTTGTACCCGGATTTGCCAATGTTGCAAGAAGTTTACACAATTTGACAAAGAAAAATTGCAAATTTGTGTGGAAAGAGGAGGAAGAAAATGCCTTTCAGCAGTTAAAGGAATTGCTTTGTACAGCTCCAATGTTGGCTTATCCAGTTCCTGGCGAAAAGTTCATTCTGGACACAGATGCTAGTGCACATGGAATAGGAGGTGTACTCTCGCAGATTATCGATGGTCAGGAAAAAGTAATTGGGTACTATAGCAGAGTTCTTGGAAAACCGGAAAGGAACTATTGCGTTACAAGGCGAGAACTATTGGCAGTGGTTGAATGCGTGAAACATTTTCACAAATACCTATATGGGCAGCATTTCCTGCTAAGGACAGATCATGCAGCACTCAGATGGTTACTCCAGTTTAAAAATCCGGAAGGGCAAATTGCGCGATGGATAGAAAGGTTGCAGAATTATGATTGTGAAATTCAGCATCGGAAAGGTGGACAACATGGAAACGCCGATGCACTATCTCGACGCCCATGTGCATTGGAATGTAAGCATTGCTCTAAAGCTGAAAGATGCGAAGGTATAGTCGACATCCGACTAACAAATCTGCAACCTGATGACGAATGGGAGTCAAGCGCTATAAGGAAAAGTCAACTGGAGGATACAGACTTGGTTAAGGTCATGAAAGCGAAAGAAATGGATAAACGACCAACCAAGGAAGAAATGGCACCGGAAAGTCCATTGGCCAAGGCGTATTGGGTGCAATGGAATAGCCTGAAGTTGATAAATGAAGTACTGCATCGTTCATGGGAAAGTGAGGATGGTAGACACACTCACGACTTGATTGTTCTACCAAAGTCTAGAATAACAGCCGTATTAGAAGAGTTTCACAATGGACCAAGTGGAGGGCATCTCGGCGTTACAAAAACTCTGGAAAAGATTAAGCAACGGTTTTACTGGGTGAATTGTCAAGTATCAGTTGCTGAATGGATTAAAAACTGCGCGCAATGCATGGCAGCTAAAGGTCCGAAAATTAGAACAAGAGGAAGGTTGCAGCAGTACAATGCAGGAGCACCCTTTGAACGCATTGCAATGGATGTAGCTGGTCCATTTCCTACAAGTGACTCTGGAAACAAATACGTGTTGGTGATTATGGACTATTTTAGTAAGTGGCCAGAGGTATATGCTATACCAAATCAGGAGGCTAAAACTGTGGCCGAAGCTTTTGTTCAGAATTGGGTCACGCGGTTTGGAATACCAATCGAGTTGCATTCAGATCAAGGGAAGAACTTTGAGTCTTCTATATTTCAGGAAATGTACTTACTGTTGGGTATCAAGAAGACTCGTACGACAGCTCTACATCCACAGTCGGATGGCATGGTAGAAAGGTTTAACCGCACATTGGAAGAACATTTGCGGAAAGTAGTGGAAAAATGTCAGCGCAATTGGGACAAGCATATTTAAATGTTCCTTTTGGCTAACCGATCAGCAGTCCATGACACTACCGGCCATTCACCTGCGAGTTGTGTATCGATGTTGTGTATGTAGACTTAAGTGGAGGGCAGTGTGACAAATTTATAATCGAAGGTTCACGATAACACTAGAAAACACATGGTAAGTAATCGTGAATAATAAAAGCATGCAGTATGACGTAAGCATGAGTAAAAGCATGCAAGCAATGAACGCGCCATCTATCGCGAGATAGAAAGAAATAAATAGTTCGAGAATCTTCGACAGCATGCATGCAATGAATACGACATCTATCGCGAGATAGAAAGTAGAGAGAGATCGACAAGTTATTAGATAATTCCAGAACCTTCCACACAAGTGTCAGCTCGCATATAAATAGACCGCAGATGGCGCAGCGAGTTCAGTTCGAATTTAATCGTTGAACAAGACACATCGTGCCAACTACGAGCAAACTGACCAGTGTTGAATAATAAGTGTAGAAAATAATAAGTGGAAATAATAAGTGTAAATAATAAGTGAAATAATAAATCTGTAAAATTAGAAACAAGTAAACTTTTGTGTTTTATTGGATTATTTGCAATCCAGAGATCGAACCGAGAGAATCGAAAACGTCAAATATAATATTTACGTAACAATATGTTTGTTCTGTAAAAAATAATCTGTAAGAAATAAATGTGATTAAATTATATGAATCATAAGATTATGAAATGCATACCAGTCTATTCATTCTCCATTTGAATTTATGCACTTTAAATTTATGACGGTATTCGCGATCATCGCGCCAAACGCGTGTATTGCGAAAAAATGAAAGCATGGACCAAAATAAGTGGATTTATGGGAACTAAAAGTGAGTTTAATTTCAATTATTGTCATTTGCCATCTAACCTTTTTTACACAAAGCCGACAATTGCGTTAAAAGGTGGAAGGCGCTGAGGGAAAAATATTATAAAACTAAAACAAAAGAACGTTAAGTGACAAATGAAAGTTAAGTAAAAAACTAAAGAACGTTAAGTGGCAAATAAAAGTTAAGTAAATAATCTGTAAGAAAAAAATGTGATTAAATTATATGAATCATAAGATTATGAAATGCATACCAGTCTATTCATTCTCCATTTGAATATTCATAGCCACAATTGTCAGCTGCTGCATGGCTTTGGCTTGCTTCCGTTCGCACTTTAAATTTATGACGGTATTCGCGATCATCGCGCCAAACGCGTGTATTGCGGCGTTGGAATCCGTTTGTGTTTGTGTTTTGCTACACAACGTGTCAAACACATACGTGTCTGCAGCTTTTATTATAGCATCTTCTACTTCGTGGTGGCGTTTTATGCCGTAGGAACTTGATGGGGTAGGAGAAGGTGAAGAGAGTAATGGAGCTGGAGATAAAGCAGCAGGGGATAAAGGAGCTGGAGATAAAGAAGCTGTAGAATTACTAAGTAATAACTAATCTGTAATTAATTAAGTAGCCAAATTCGGCCACTTTTATTAAAAATTATTTTAATTCATTGTACCGGATAAAAAGCACCGAACATACCGACATTTTTCTTTAATTTTGCAATAAAAAAAAACGCAGTCGCGCTACGTTTTTCTTATTGCTAAATAGGCATTCTCCTCTGTCGTTTTCATCTATTGTCGACGTCTAGCGTCGTCAAATCAGAGAAATCAAGAAAAGCCACACAAAGCTCATCGCTTATCCTATATACACACAGAAGCTAAATGCCCCACAGCCGATAAATGGCACAAACACATGCATTTAAAAGTCTTCTACCGAAGAATATACAATATATAAAGGGTGGTTAAATTTTAAGGGCCGATGTTGAATGTGAACGACACCTAAACGTCACGAAAATGGGCGTTCAAATCAAAATGCATATCATGCACTTCGTGATTTTTTCGGTCAATTTAATCGTCCAAATGTGCGTACAATCGGAAAAATCGAGCAAAAATTTGAGCAAACCGGGTTTGTAGGAGATGTAAAAACACCAGTGCATGCTCGTACAGCTCGTACTGCAGAAAATATTGCTGCTGTTCGCGATAGTGTGGCTGAAGAGCCGTCCACCTCAACTCGTCGTCGTGCATAACAATTGCACCTCTCAAGCTCGTCGTTGATGAACATTATGCATAAAGACTTGCATTTACACGCTTACAAGGTGCAATTGACTCAAGAACTAAAGCCTCTTGACCATTCCAAACGTCGTCAATGGTCAGAATGGAGGCAAGAAATGGCCACCATTTCACCAAGAAAAGGCACATTTTCACCTCAGTGGATGCGTCAGTAACCAGAATTGCCGCATTTAGGCTAATGATAATCCAAGAGTGATTGTCGAAAAACCAATGCACCCACAAAGAGTGACTGTTTGGTGCGGTTTATGGGCTGGCGGCATCATCGGGCCGTATTTTTTCCGAAATGAGGCCGGTCAGGCAGTTACTGTGAATGGTGTTCGCTATCGTTAGATGATAACGAACTTTTTATGACCCGAATTGGACGATATGTGGTTTCAACAGGACGGTGCCAATTGCCACACAGCTAACGAAACAATGGCTCTTTTGCGCGACAAATTCAATGGCCGTGTTATCTCACGTGGTGGCGATGTCAATTGGCCGCCAAGATCATGTGATTTAACACCGTTGGACTTCTTTCTTTGGGGTTATTTGAAAGAAAAAGTGTACGTCGATAAGCCAGCAACAATTCAAGAGCTAAAGGATGAGATAATTCGGCACATTGACGGTGGTATCCACCGGCACATAAAAGGCATAGAATTATGTCTCAGCGTCATCGAAAATTTGGACTATCGGATGGAGGTGTGCCGCCGAGGTCGCGGCGGCCATTTGGCCGATATTTTGTTCCATACATAATTGATTCATACCAATATTATCATAATAAAAAGAAATGACAATAATTTCCTAAATAATTTGTGTTTTATTCAAAATCAACATCGGCCCTTAAAATTTAACCACCCTTTACATTGTATATTCTTCTTCTTCTACCCATCGTTAGCCAAAAAAGAACACCTGGAGACGCGAGAAGAGAACAAAAAATTTTCTGCCGAAAATTTATATGAGATTCGTCTTCCATATCAAAAACTGCCAGTTGTTATGGAGAAGAGAGTGAGAGCTCAAAATACTCAAAAGTGAGTGAGAAATCAGTCCAGTACTGGACCGACCATAGAAAAATTTCGTTGTTCAAGATTCGGCCTCTTGTTATTTTTTACTCTATGGTTGAAGGTGCAGTGCAATGTGTGGAAAAAGGTAGCACTCATACCTAAATTTTTTTTAAGGTCGACTTAAGCGCTTTTGTGCTTTTAGCCACAGAAATAACCCATTTCCACACCACCCAGGCGGTATACACCCGTACACAGTTATAGTTATTATACGATAATAAAAGATTATTAAAGCATTCACCCATATTAATAAAATAAATACATTGAATAAAATTAAAATGAAATAAAAATAGTAAGTTAGTTCCAAGCCTAGAAATATAAAAATTTAAAACAAGCTTAATTTTAGTTAGTTTCGATAAATATCTAATATAGAAGAAGACACTAAAAAGTCAATATTAATTACAACTTTCTGAGTTTTATAAGGGGCGTTTTGAGAAATGGGAATGTAAAGTATAGGGATTCGAAAATCAGCTCGAATACTTAAAGATGCCTGACACACAAGACTTTGTTTTTCAAATTAGGTTCCTTTGCCTGGCTATTTAGAAATTTTGAAAGAAAATATATTATAATCCGAATGAAAAGGGTGAAAATACTTTCTGGGTCGGATTGAGAAAAACAAGAGTATACAGCAACTATATCTTCCATTTGGTTAAATAAAAAACTGCTAACGTCAATGTGGTGGCAACTAGAGGTCTGCATGGGATGTCTCGAACACACGAATACCCTTGAATACACTACTGCAGTACAGCACATTTCGAATAGAAATTTTACTTCTTAACTCAAAAATACAAACGCCGACTAGAGTCGAATGAAACCGAATCTCTATACGTTTTTCTACGAATGAAATTAGGGTAGAACCTAAAGAAGAAAAGTTAATTTCGAATGAATCGAATGAATCGTGTATATATATGTATACATTATGTATGTTAACATTGTATGTATATCCTCCTTCATTGCGGACGGCAACAGGCTTGGAAAATCATAAAAAAATACAATAACAAATAACATAACAGAAAGGAAACTACGCAATTTTTAGACATTGTCTGCATGGAGGGAAAAGACGTTGGACAACAGATAGCGCGGGAGCAAGGTAGGCAGCAGATAAGGGCCTGAAAATGTGCAAATGAAAAAACGAAAAAACTCCCCCTTTCCCTCACCGTAAATATTAAAAGCATGTTTCTTTCGATATTTGCCGTCGGAGCAAGGCAGGCAGCAGACCGCCATTTATGTACATAAGCGTCTGCCTTACCGCCGTAGCAGCACAGGCAGCAGACCGCCGTATAAGCGTCTGAAAATTATCAGCAAATAAAGAAGTAAAAACAACTCTTACTCATTCTCACTGCTCAAACTCCAAAGACCGGCGACTACCTCTTTCGATTTCACAAACAAAAACTTCAGCAAATAGATAAGAACCAAGAAACTTTCCTTTTTCCCCTAGGCGTAAGGTAAAAAAACGTATTTCCATGGATTCCACCAACAAAAATGAATCAAGGGGATATAAATATTTTTTTATTCGGTGCCCCTCCAATTCATAAACGACGAATAATCGTTTTCTTCCGAGTCGTCTAGTGTAGAATTTTCAGCGGAGTATTCGTTCAGTCTCATTCGATTCGAATAATTGCAGTCAATTCTCTAACTTTTTTCTGTATCTCGAAAGTACTTTTGGATCGTCTCATGCAGACCTCTAGTGGCAACCCTTATTGAATACCTCACATAACCTACCATCTAAGGCGCTGTTCAGACATGGGACTTGTGGGTCGTAGTGACATGGTTGATTTTATGACAAAATTTTTTTTAATACTTTTTGATATAATTTAATACCTTTGTGCTACCATTTAATGCTTTTTAATACTTCTTGAATATAAACCTTTGTAAACATCATTTTATTATACCGTGTTTAATAGTTACTTAATTATCTGTGTTTTTAAATAATGTGGGTTTTCAGTTCATCAAAAAGAGTGTGTGAAATTTTTCAGCATCAATAATTATTTCAGACTAGAAGTACGCAGCACAGCGTTGCTGTGGCTCATTCTAGTTAAATGGTTAGAAAGCGTGTGTTGCTTCCGACCACAAATGAAATATTCCTCATACAAACGTTGATACCAGTTTTCACCCCATCAGGGGCTGGATTTTGAAAAATGCCGAAATATGTATTTGATTAATTACACCAAAGAGTATTAAGACCAAGTTTCAAGCAAATCTGACCACAAATAAAATATTCCTCATACAAACTTTGCAACCCCTTTTCACCACCTCAGGGGGCGAATTTCGAAATATCCGTTCTTAGTGCTTGTATACATCATAAAGGAAACGTCTTTGCAAAATGTCAGCTTTCTAGGTCCAAGCGTTTAGTCTGGGCGTTGATGAGTCAGTCAGGACTTTCATTTTAATATATAGAGATATATAAATATATACCAACTACATATAAATGTTAGCTCTTTTTTAAAGAAAAAACTAGCGGACAACTCGGCAACAGCTGCAATTCGAATGACATATGCATATGCAAAAACTTTGGTGTTGCTGTATTTAATTATATCAATTTGTATACATTTTCTTCTCAATATCACTAAAATGCATACCTGATTACATACAAAATATTTTTTTTCGTTAGTACGACAACTCTGCTTACTCTTGTCCCTCGATATTTCAGGGGACGCGTGTGTCGTTAATTTTGTAGTTTTGCTTACGAGATTGTAACCATCGCACTGTTTTTAGAAGGGTGAACAAAAACTCGCCAGAAACAGTTTCGCCATCGAAATATTTCAAACGCTTCTCGAAGGAGTTTTCGATTTCACCCAAACTCCTTGAAAACTGACGGTTACAATTTAGTTTAAGTTTTAAATTTTCTGCTATTGAATTTTTTTGTCTTTAATGGCCAAGATTTTTTCTTTTGTTTTTATTCCCATTGCTTGAATGCGCAATTTTTCCAAAATTTGAATTTTTGTTAAAAGCTTTCGTTTTCTAGTAGTTCGGCTGCTAAGGCGGGGATCTGTCTGAACCTGAAAGTTAATAAAAACACATTTACGGAAGGACTCCCTGTGAATGCATCGCTGTGTCCAATGAGCATATTGCAATTAAACGTGTTAAACTGTTCATTACAAAGCCAATAACTATTTCCGTGGTTCTTTTTGGAGACCAGGGACGCGTTTGTTATTGGTTAATGTTCGTGGACCGACTTCATTTGAATTTCTTCGTACTGTTAATGGTGAATTATGTGCATCTTATAGAGAAGCCTGTTAGTGTTTACATTTGCTCGAGGATGACATTCATTGAGATCACACACTCTGTGATGCTGTTATTTCGTCTACTGCGAATCAAATTCGATCCCTCTTTGCTCATCTTTGCCCTCTTTGCTTCGATCCCTCATCATTATTGTAAAATGTTTTCCGTCAAACCCACTTCATTTGTAGAGCACATACAAAGATAATATGGCTGAAGACTTTTTGCATCGAGTGCGTACAACAACAGCGGATCCCGAACTTGAATTAACCGCGGAGATCTACAACGAGGCGTTAATTTCTATAGAGAATTTGTACCTGATGATGTCCGGCAAGATGTTGCATGAATTTGGAATGCCAGCGCCGTATCGCCCCATCCACGATGCATTTAATCGAGAATTTAAAAGTTTTAGCTTCGTTTCGTGCACAAGGTCAAATAGCGCTAGCCATAGCATCATCTGAGATGCTACATTGTTAGAAGAAGGTCGAACAGCTCATTCTGCGCTTAAGCTGCCACTGAATTTGCAAGCGGTAGATGAACCGACCTGCAACATTGGCAAAAAATCAGCAATGTCGAAAGTACTACAGAATTGCAAAATAATCATTTGAGATGAGTGGCGCACAAACGAGCATTGGAAGTACTCGTTCGAACCTTGAAAGATTTGCGCAATAATCAATATCTCTTTGGAGGCTGGATAATTACGTTAGCCAGCAATTTTTGCCAAACGCTGCCGGTCATTCCAGGATAAACTGCTGCTGATGAAATAAACGCTTGCTTGAAGTCATCGAATCTATGGAGTTACGTGAAAACTCTTAAGTTTTCTCTTTCTCTTGTTTGTCAACAAACAAGGAATATGCGAGTCAAAATGACCAATTAGCGGAAGTGTTTTCCAAGCAATTGTTAGACATTGGCAATGGAAAAACTCCGCTTGACGCTTCCACTTGCCTCTTTTCTTTCCCCCGTAATTTTTGTCAACTCACGAGCCATTTTGGCAGCGAAAAATAAGGACGTAGACGATTTAAATACAAAAACTCAAAATGAAATCACTGGCATTTTGCATTCATATAAGTCAATGGATTCCATTACTGATCCAGATGAAGTCGACAACTACCCAATCGAATTCCTTAATTCATTGGATTTTCCAGAAATGCCGCCGCACAATTTGCAGCTCAAGGTCGATTCGGTGATAATCATGCTACGCAACCTGAACCAACTAAAACTATGCAATGGAACAAGACTCTCTGTTAAGAATCTGATGAACAACTTGATTGAAGCTACGACAATTATTGGAAAGTTCAAAGGTGATGATGTTCTAATTCCAAAAATTCCACCGATTCCAACCGACTTGGCGTTTCAATTTAAGCGTGTCCAGTTTCCGGTTCGCCTGGCATTTTCAAGGACGATTAATAAATCACAAGGCCAAACGTTGAAAGTGTGTGGAATAAACCTGGAATTTCTGTGTTTTCCCCATGGGCAGCTGTATGTGGCATGCTCGAGAGTCGGTAAAACATCAGCGTTATTGTTTTCTCTTCGGACAGAAAGACAAAACATACAAATTGTTCTTTGAAAATCAATTTTTCATAGATCGTTAAGATCAATTTTTGGCAGATCGTATGGCCATTTCGAAACCAGCCGTGGTTTGTGTTGTCAATCTGGTCGGTCGGTCGTTCGCTTTAGCTCTGCCGAAAAAGTATGCTGTAAGAGCGCAATATTTATTAAAATAAAGATTCCTTTTTAAAAGTATAATAATCGTGCTGCGCTGATAATTTAGCGTAAGTGAGGCACACTTAAATAATTTGGAATAATCTAAAATACTAAGGCTGTGAGCAAGAGCTAGCGCACCTTAAAGAAATGCACGATTTCATGAGTTTGTCGCTATCTTGTGGTTTTTTTTTAATATGTGCACTGAGTAGTTGTGGGTGGAGTTATCGCCGGCCTGTGAAGCATTCGCTATTCAATTGCTTGGATTTATTTTCTGAGTTACGCTAGTCATTGTCAGCTTTTTGGGTGCTCATTGTCAGTCATTGTCAGCTTTTTGGGTTATTTAAAACACTTAAGTGAACTAAAGTTAAAATTCAGATGTCTCAAAATAAAGCTAAAGGCGGAACCAGGCAATAGAAAACCAGGAATAGAAAAGTGGTGACGAGCAAAACTACGAATACACAGGTTTCAATGTACGCACCCATACAGTGCACATTCATGGTTTCGTCAAGTTCGTACTCTCTTTCCATGTACAGCTTGCATAAAAATGTGCGCTCTGGATCGCACTTTCCGTAACAAACAACAGAAAAAGAGTTGCCAACCACACGCTGATTTGCAACTTGAATTTTTGCAACGTAAAATCTTATTATTTAAAAAAAAAAATAATTATTAAATAATTAAAAAACTTATTATTTTAAGTTTTCCTATTGAAAAGTCCTATAAAAATAATACTACCTGACGCCCTTTAAAGTTTTTAATAAATTTAATGCAATGTTCAATGATTTTTTCATTTTCTAAAAAGCGTACACAGAGATTCGTAACTTTATTTGTGCGTATTGGCAACCCTTGCAAGTATAAGAATTTTTTTGTCATAATGCTACAAACAGCTATTTTGATTGATTTCTATTCCATGCATTGCTTGGTCGTCGTACTGATGCATGAAATGAATAGCTTGAATTTCGTTTAATTCTCTCTCGAAACTTAACATGAATATGCATTGCGTGGTTCAGCCTTAAGACTGCTGATGGAAACACTAGCAGCAAAAACAACAACGGCAACAATGGACTGGGAGACACTAAGAAGAGAGTAACTAGAGCCACCACCAACAACAACAGTGCATATTTTTTTAGTTCGCATCAGCTCTCTCATCCTCCTACTCCAGTAAACACTGTAGCTAATATTGCTGAATCGGCAATGGCTGTTAAGATTTACATGAGAGGATTGCAACTCGTGTAGAGATGAGCGATATTTCAGTACCGGTGACTTTGTCACTGTTACTTTGAAGCAGAGATTATGAGATGAGACACTCGTTACTAATACATGCATTTTTCTCGATACAATCGCAAAATCGGCCAAAATTAGTCGGAATTTAGTGCAGATTTCCTAGGAAACCTGCATCGGCGTCTTTTGCATTGGTATCGATTCTAGGGGGTGTTTCTAATTCAAAACGTCAAAAACTGTGGTCAATTTTTTCGTTGTTTTAAATAATTGTTAATGACTTTTCTCCCTAGTTTTGTTTCCTTGCAAATAAAAAAGAAATAAATAGTAAATAGAAACTTGAAACTTATGCAGTCGCAGTTTATTTGACTAATAATAATAATACAAAATATATGTATCTCTTATATGACTCTTCTGTTATATAAGAAAAAATTGGTAAATAAAAGTGTTTTACTGCAACAAATTGAATGACCCCATAATGTATATAAATTAGATCTTTTTTCTATAAACTTCTGAAAATAAAAAATTTGGGGGACATCCTACTCCATCGCACCCGCTTATATTGACTGCAAAAATTTTACCTTTTTTGTTTATGTGTGGTGAAAATGATAATTGTCAAAACACGGTACAAAAATTTGCTAAATTTGCAAAAGTTTGTCTGCAATCGTAAGTAAAAACATATATTTTTGTGGTGGTATTTGGATACCACATCGCCTCAACGTTATCATGTTTTTAACATCTTGTGCAAGTTGCCAAACAATGCGACCAAGTTTTGGAAGTCTTTTTCGGAGTAGATAATTTTATAGCCCCGTTTTTCAATTGTCCTCCGTCCGGCGAACAAAAGCAAAAACTTTAAAGTCTTCTGCATGATGTTACTAAGAATACAAATCTTGACCTTTACGCCAAAGTAATGTTTAAATTACCAGAAACATGTACTGCAGAAACGGCTTGTATTTCTCGCGAAGATGGTATGAAATGTGTTGTCACTGCCTTGGCTGATTCCAAACAATTTTTATTGAATATATTCCTGGCATTTAAGCCAGTGTGTTTCCTAGAAGAGGACATAATACACGATCTACCCGATTCTTGTGTCGGATAAATTGCCATCGTATATACAATTCTATGAGGATCACAAGAAGTTTGTAACGTCCCAGGGCCTCAATCATAAGCAAAACATGAAGAAAATGCGCTTGCTGACATTCATGCTGTTGGCTGAGAGTAATCCGGAAATGTCTTTTGAAACGCTCACCAAGAAGAAACAAATCAGTGAAGCAGAGGTTGAGCCGTGTTCGTGAGGGACTAACTAACGTGTCTGCAGCCCAATTTGGCGCGCAGTCAGAAATTAGTTTGTTAAATATTGTTACAATTCTAAATTTTCTTAGCCAGATTCCATTTCCTTTTAACACATTATATAATCCGTTCCGAAACAAGCGATTTTTACAGATTAAACTACAGATAATTTGTACATATATCTGAAGTAAAGTATATAAATATAAAAATAATAAAAGCCCAATTTTTCTTAATATAAATCTTATTTGTAAAATTCTACACTTTAATCTTATCGGAATTGTTTACTGGCAGGCATAATAATGTTCTCTTTAGATAGGCCTAAAAATAACTTAAAATATTATCTGCTAATGCCTTGGAAAATACTTTCAAAGCAACCGCGAATTTTCGCACAGCATATTGCTCCACTCCGGGGAGTGTGTCAGCGTAGGCAGCCAGATGGGTTTCAAGCTCAATTTCAGTGGCCAAGCACCAGGTACATAGCGGCCATTTCGAGAAAGTCCGTAGAAATTACTAACGTCAGCATCAATGAATCGTTCAATGTCACCGATGAAATTATCGGTAGCGCCGCGTACGACAATTGTAGCAATACGTAAATCGACGCCTTCTTTTCTGCAAAGTAATATTAAGTATATTAATTTAAAACTAGTAATATTTCATTATTATTGACTACCTGAAATCAGCAACTGTTGTTTCACCTAATTCCTCAAGGCACACTTTATCGCAATAACCCAGTAATTGGGGGTAATATAGTAGCATTGACAGCGCGAGTCAAACGAGGGAATCAAATTTGGATGTCAAGCAGTCAGCCAAAATGTCAATTCGTAAGGAATTCTTCTTGTCCCTATTGCTTCGACGTAATTGCAGCAGTTAGATATTCTTTGACTTTTGAAATGTCGCGGAAATCTTTATTTTCATGACAAACCAGTTTCTCTCTGGCTTATCCAATGCTTTTTCATTGGAATCCAATGTGGTTATAGATGTAGCAATTCTTCTGCAGCCTCTGACAATGCCCCAGCAAATATAACCACAAAATTGGTGCCATCTCCCACTTCAGCGTCTTGCATCCGGCTGGCCATTTTCATCAATTTTGCTGCGGGATGTTCAACATCAAATTCACGTATTATATTTATTACTGTGGTGCTTTTGCTACAGATAGACTTTTTATTTACAGATTTTCAGTAATCAACAAAGAATTTTATTAGAAAATTAGTAATTCGACTGTCCAACTACAAAATTTTAATTTCACAAATTGTGCTTGACGGCCAACTTTTGCGGTTGTTGTTGCACAATGTTGTTGTAAACGATGGTGAACAAAAGTTTTTCAACATACTTGATACCCATTTCAATGATTCGCTATGAAATTGACAATAAGCAAAAACAACAACAGGGCAAGCTTTCACATATTGTGTACGTGAATTCAACAGAGTATAAAAAATACGAGTCAAACGAAATTTTTTGAGATGAGTCATCGAGTGTCGTATCTCCTTATCTCTGCTTTGAAGTCACTGGTCACTGTAGCGACAGAAAAATATTTTTACCAGTGACAGTGACTGTGACTGCCTTCGTTCTAATATTCACACACAAATAATCGTTCCTGTCACTGACGTGTTACACGATATTCACACACAAATATTCGTTCCTGTCACTGACTTGTTTCACGATATTTACACAAATATTCGTTCCTGTCACTGGATTGTTCCCGCGCCATGAATTCGCTTGCGTATTTTTTTTCACGTACATATTGTTAAAAAATCTAGAGTTGCAATAATTTATAATTAACTGTGCAGCTTAAAAACCTGCTGTAAAATATGTTTATTATTAATTATTTTTATTAATTAATACACCATAATTGGGAACAGATTCAGCACAGTACAAACTCTTTAAATTTATTATTGCTTTTGTAGTTGTTGGCGTTGGCGCTGATTCCAACAACATTTTTGGTCGCTCTCGTCTGGTTTAGGAGTTTTAGCCCTTTAAAGTTTGAAAATTTATTGTCTATATCTCCTATACTGTAAAAGATATCCGGATGATATGCATACCATTCTGATGGTATCAAAAGTATCTTTCATTTATGTAAAATACAGTAAGAGTTACTTAAGTTATTTTCATACATATTGCAGGGCAGTATTCAGATTTGCTTGTCACTAAACACCCCTTCTGCGATTTAAGGTAACGGAGTTTTTCAAAGCAGCATTGCTGCACAATTTTTTAACTATTTAAAAAAAAAAATAATGAATAAATAATATAAAATTCATGAAAAAAGTGCGATTTGGCAGTTTTTTGTGGCAGAAGATGTTATCTACGCAAAGCGAAAAATATGCAAAATTAAATTGTCGTACATGACAACAATTTCAAATTTGACAAAGCATATGAGTGGCATCCAACGGTGTCTTTACCATTACCCTTTAAAACAAGAAAATGACAATGCAGAACGAGCGGTAACGATACGCTTAGATTAAAAATCTACACCTAAAACTCGCTAAAACTTCTGGTATCGTCGTTTACTTATATCAAAGTCACGGTGACTAAAAATCATTGGTTAAAATCACAGTGACCCGTATGTCACTGTCACTGCTGTCACCGTTCCTAAAAAATCACTGGATCACTTATCTCTAATAGAAAACACATAGGGAGAGTTTTACGCATCGCGCATCGCGGTATTCTGCGGCACGAGATAGGAAACTGCGTCAAGGCTTGAAAAACTTGCAACTCTGATTTGCGATTTGACGTCTTATTGTAAAGTAGTGTTCGTAAAAAAGCCAAAAACTCAGCTCAGAAACTCAACATTACAGACCCATGATGAAGAGTGTCGAGGAAAGGGAACGGGATTTTTTGTATAGGAAACTGAAAGTTACGTGCCCCTGTTGTTGGTGAGACGTTCGCGGCGGAGGGGTTACTACAAGAGAAACTCAACATTACATACCCTTGATGAAGAGTAATCGGGACGGAGAGGGTTCAACTTTGAGACCCCAATGACAATTCAGATTTTTAAGTCGAATCGTTTGTTTTGAGATAGCAACTTAGTTAATTATTCATATAAATAATGAATTCGAAAACATATATTTTTATTTATTTAATTATGCCAATTATTTAGTCTATTTCATATCCATTTTACTTTTAAATAGTTTATTACTTAATTAGAACCTATTTAGGAAAAGTATTTGAAGGTTAGAAATCATTGCAAGTGCAGATTAACAACAAAAAATCGAATGTAAATTGTTTTATACGCTCAAATCCGCAACTATTTTATACAAGAAACTGTATGACCTATTTTATGAAGAATTCAAGCAAAAAAATATTGTAAAATCAAATTGATTATCCAATTGAAATAAAAGAGCAAACATAAAATGGCGTTGGTATACCCTCATATTTTCGTTCACCTCGCCATTGAATTTGCCGATACTAGTGTTGCCCGTTTGTATAGAACGCACCTATTTTTGCGCCTCTTATGAATTCTGGTACCAAAGCAGTGTTGCCGGTATGCTACAATATAAAATAAATTTGCTGTTTTTTTTAATTGGCAAATATAATAGTGCATAAATGTGCTTGAACTGTTAACAAAACGTTCATTCTTGCCTCACGGAGTACAAATTACTTCCTAGAATAGAAAATTATAGTGTTCTTTACACCGAGTGCTACAAAAAGTACTTTTGCCTTATTCGTACTTTCTGAATTTCGTTTTGTTAACTTAAAATGTAACGCTGCTTTATAATATGATTGATTTTTTCACCACAATTGAAGAAATTAATAAATTTTAGATGAAATCTTCTATTTTATTCATGGATATCGTATTTAACGATACGAAACATGTTAACTAAATGTACAGAATTCCGCCATGAGTTTGTTTAGAAGTATGGGGTCAAGCCGAGGTACCACCTCTTCTCCTCCTGCAAGAGAGCTGAGTCAGCTCCCTTGGCAAAGGCATTCGACGTGGCTGGCAGTTCTAAGGACACGGGTGTCCCTGTCGGCCAAAGGAAGCACGCCCGGCCCTCGCGCATAAGGTATCAGAATCTGCGGGCCGCGCGGAGGCTGATACAACAGCATGGGGAGGCAGATCCAACAACTCTTACTACGGAGCTGAGATCGTCTCTGGCATGGGCGAAGAACGTTACTGATACACAGTACGTTCGGCCCTTCACGAGCAGCCAAGAGTCTGCTAAAAGGAAAAGCTAACCATCAAGCGTCTGGGTCAAAAAGGGCTAAGGTGCCTAGCGCCAAAGCACCTGCAGTCCCTACGCCCAAAACGTTCAGCGAGGTGGCCAAAACTTCGCTGACCCTGGCGGTTATTGACAGGGGTGACGAGGACGGTGGTATCTCAAGGGATAACTGGAGGTGGGTTGAAAGTGCCTTAGCTTCAACTTTCCATCAGGTCCTAAGGGATATGCCGGGCCCCGTCCCCAGTTGTCAGGATGCTGGGTGGTTCCAGGGTCGGGTCAAACTGATTACGTTTGGTGACCAGAGGTCTGCAGATCTGTACAAGGCTGCAGTCGGAAAGGTTGGAGAAATCTGGCCTGGCTGCTCTCTAGACGTAGTCAGCAGGGAGAGTATCCCCAGCCGTCCGAGGGCGCACGCATGGATCCCATCAGCTCCGGCCGATGAGGCTTCCATACTCGAGATTATTCGAGTGTGCAACCCGGACATTCCCACCAATAATTGGCGGTTGACAAAGCTGGGTGAGGTGGACGGGGCAAGGAGGCAAGTGTATTTTGCGCTAAACGCGGAATCCATGCCTCATCTGGAGAAGTCGAGTGGGGCTATCTCCTTCGTTTTCAGCAACATTGCTCTGAAAATTTACAGAGCTGATCAAAAACCTGATCTAACGGAAGGAGAGGAAGCTGACGTTCGCGAAAAAGCGTCGTTGGTCCCTCCAGAACTGTACCCGTCTCAGGGCTCGGACAACGCGATGAGCGTTGAAGAGGAGGAAACTCTTCTGGAATCCGGTTCTGAGACCATGTGTTTCAAAGCCCTCTTCGATGATGAGAGTATTCTCGACTCAGATGAAAAGGTGGAGAAAACAGTGGTGGAGGTGATCGATAGTATTGCGGATGCTTCGTTGTCTGCAGATCAACCTCCACCACTCTAGGGCTGCCTGTGCAGCATTAGTGCTTCGTCTGAATGCAGATGAAGCAGACATTGTTTTCATCCAGGAACCTTGGGTTGTTAACAACCGCATTTCTGGATTGAAAACACCAGGGTTTAAGACCTATGCTATGGCTACTGCAGGTGGGTGTAGAACCTGTGTCATGGCCAGGCGTGACCTAAACATTTTTCTTCTATCTAATTACAGTTCGAGAGACTTGACTGCAATCAACCTGGATGTCGACGAGGCGGAGCATTGGCTGGCGTCGGCATACCTACCATACGATGCGTCGGAGCCGCCACCTACAGACGAGCTGAAGCAGTTCGTCAGTGACGCTGATAAGAGGCGGAAGGGCCTGGTAGTGTGTTGTGACGCCAACGCACATCACACACTATGGGGCAGCACTGATGTAAACGAAAGAGGTGAGTCACTTTTAGAGTTTATTATACAACACAATTTTGCAATCTGTAATAGGGGTTGCGAACCTACATTTATTGTCAAAAATAGGCAAGAAGTTCTAGACCTAACCTTGGCCTCAGACTTCATTGCAAATAGGATCGATGGCTGGAAAGTCTCTCGGGTTCAGTCCTTTTCAGACCATCAATACATCAAATTTAACTTCCTGGTTACACAGGGTACTCGGGAATTTCCTCCTAAAAGAAATATTAGGGGAACTGACTGGGACATTTATAGACGAACTTTTTCAAGGTTAATAAGGGAGGTTTCCTTCACGGAAACTAGGGATGCCGGGGAGCTCGACTCTCAGGTCAACGGCATCACACAGGCTTTCAATTCATCATTGAACGAGGCGTGTCCTGTGACAAGGCCATTGAAAAAAGGAAGACACCGTGGTGGTCACAGGAGCTAAGGGGGGCCAGGGAGTCTTGTAGGAAACTTTTTAATAAGGCCAAAGCCACTAGGGCGGCACAAGACTGGCTCAACTACAAAGAACAACTTAGGATCTTTAAGAGGTCCATTAGGAAATCGCAAAGGGCATCATGGCAACGCTTTTGTAGTAATATAGAAGCTACTTCAGATGCATGCAGGCTTAGGAAAATTCTGGCTACTAACCCAACTTCTTTGGGTAATCTTAAAGGGAAAGACGGAAGGTGGACAGTCTCCAGTGCCGAAACTCTGCGGCTTCTGATAGACACCCACTTTCCGGAGTGCAGCTCTACGCCGGCTGTGCAACTACATACACAGGCCGTAGTGACACAGGACGGACTCAGTGCAATAACAAAGGAAAAGATCCGGTGGGCTATTAGTAGTTTTAAACCCTACAAATCCGCCGGACCCGATGGAGTTGCTCCCATTGAAATCCAGAAAGTCTGTGATATCATTACTTCCAGACTGGAGAGACTTCACGTTAGTTGTCTTACTCTCTTATATATCCCTTTAAATTGGAGAGAAAGCAAAGTAGTATTCATCCCGAAAGCGGGTAAATGCTCACATAGAGAGCCTAACGATTTTAGGCCTATCAGTTTGACCTCGTTCTTATTAAAGGTCATGGAGCGACTCTTGGATGCTTATATACAAGGCAGGATTGATGAAATTGATCCTGGCAATTATGCGAGGAGTCAGCATGCCTACACAAAAGGGCGGTCAACGGAAACCGCCTTGCATGCGCTCACGAGTATCATTGAGAAATCCTTTCTCCATAAAGAGTACGCTCTTGTAGCGTTTTTAGACATTGAAGGGGCTTTCAATAAAGTGAAGCCGATAAGCATAATAGAGTCCCTGGAGCGTCTAAACATAGATGGGTCTATTGTGAGGATTGTAGCGCAACTGTTGTCAAACAGAAGGGTCACATCCCAACTGGGTTCCTCGGTTATAACGATGTACCTAAGCTATGGAATATTAAGGTAAGCGATATGCTTTTAGGGGTGGAAAGCACCGGTTGTAAGGTAGTTGGCTACGCAGATGATGTGGCAATTGCTGTTTCTGGTAAATTTCCATCAACTCTTAGAGACATAATGCAGCACTGTCTAAACAAACTAACCTTATGGACAAGAAGCTGTGGTCTGTCGGTGAATCCTAGCAAGACGGACATTGTCCTCTTCACTAAGAAATATAAACTACTAGTGCTGACACCGCTGGTTATCGATGGAGTCCAGATAACCTATACGGATAGGGCTAAATTCCTAGGACTCATACTGGATAGGAAGCTGGACTATAAGCTAAACATTAAGTGCAGAACTAGGAAAGCTATGGTTGTACTCTACTCTTGTAGGCAGATTATAGGCAGAAACTGGGGTTTTCCCCCGAAAATTGCACATTGGATATATGTGGCTATCGCTAGACCCATTCTCATGTATGGGGAACAATATGGTGGTCAGCGCTGGCAAAGTCGTCAAATCTGAAGCTCGTTAGTAAGATTCAAAGACAGGCGACGATCCTTATCAGTGGAGCTATGAGAACCACACCGGATGCGCTAAATGTCCTTTTTCACCTTTTACCTTTAGACATCTTTAGTAAAATGGTTGCGGTTAACACGGCCAGAAGGTTGAGTCAGTCAATGTGGGAAGGAAACATTCCTGGAAGAAGAGGGTATTTAATTTTTTATACCGATGGATCCAAACTAGATGAAAAGGTTGGGTTCGGTATATACTCTAAGTCGCTAGGTCTTCGGCTTGCTTTTAACGTTCCTGAGTACTGTAGCGTCTTTCAAGCAGAAGTACTAGCAATTAAAAAAGTGACGAAATGGCTTCAAGTGAACGTTCCTTCTACAAGGAACATCAACATTTACACAGACAGTCAAGCGGCCATTAAAGCGCTAGAATCCATACACCTAACTTCCAGGGTGGCAATAGGGTGTAGGGAATCCCTGGATAAGCTGGGTGATTTCTTTAATATACACCTAATATGGGTGCCTGGTCACAGGGATACACCGGGTAATTGTAGAGCCGATGAACTGGCAAGGGCTGGAACGGTATGTGGCGACTTCTGTTCTGAGAAGATTGGCATGCCGTTATCAACATACAAACTTCTCTCCCTAAGAGAAGCAATTTGGAGCAAGGGCTTCAAATGACTTCTGTAGAAGTTGTATGGACCCGGAGGAGGAAGAAAATATCTTCCACCTACTCTGCGGCTGTGCGGCACTTGCCAATAAGAGATTTAGATTTCTAGGGTCTCACTTCTTTCAGTATTTAACTAAATTAAACGATATAGACTTGGCGGATTTGAGAAGCTTTGTCGGTAGCTCGGGCTGGTTTAGGGCGACTTGACAGTAGCGAGCTACTTTTCGGGCTAACTCCGGGTTGGTCTGACGAGTGGACGTCAGTCATGTGGTATCACAATGGGCCTTACTGGCCTAAGTGAGCTGGTAATTAACCGGCTGCCACTAAACCTAACCTTACCTAACCTTGCTTAGAAGTATTCTTTATTTTCAGTAGTTATAAGTAACTTTCTTTCCTTTTATCTTCGCTGCAATAGCTTAAACATCCTAGCAAAGTTTCTCAAAGTTCGATCATCTTGGATCTTTGCTCTAAGAAGTAAGATTGCATATGTTTTCTGTATGCTGTTTAATACCAAAGAATATTCGTCCCAAATTTCATAGCTCTATTCGTTCTCCCTTAATCGTGATTTCTACAGACAGACGGACTGACAGACTTACAGGCAGACGCCTCCTTTAATGCGTTACAAGCGGAAGCACAAAGTGAATATATTCCTCATCCTTTCGGATGTAGGGTAAAAAAAGAATTGCTTTTAAATAATAAGAATTTAAGTTCTTTCATGTATTTATTTACTTATGCATACAACTACATTAAGTGTTTATACGATACATAACATTTAAGTTATTAGATGAATAATTTTTCCTACAATATTCTGTAGTAACATTTAAATATACAGTCTGAATTATAAAAATAATATGTTGCACATTTCATTGTTCTTTTGATTTAAAGCTAAAGTGAATCTTGCGGATTTGTGCGAGTATTTGGAATGTACCATTTTACAACTTTTTGATTTGGCAGCTTTGAGAGTAACGGATCTGGTACTAGAATTCCTAAGATGTAGAGAATAAAAGAAAATTAAATCAAAGAAACCCAAAAAGGCAAAGGGAATGATGAATGTATAAACTTACGAGAGTGTAGCTTTAGAATGTTGCAATTGCAAGGCTTATCTTTGGTTCTTGAATGAGTCTAAATTTACTTTAGACTCGTGCGTGAGTAAATCGCCCGTACTAGAAAAAAATACAAAAACATCACATAAAACACTTAAATAATAATTGAATCATTAGTCAAAGTACTTTTTCTGAATTTCTCCATTTCACTACCATTCAAAGCGATTGACTGAGTCCCGAGTATACGCATAAAGACCGTGGCTCCCGACGATAGTATCACATAGTGTTCATGATTTTGCAACAAGGTGGTGCCTTGATATGCTGGCATCGGATCCGATGCGGTACCACTCAAAACATGACCCACCAACTCCGATTGGCCGGAGAAAAATACCAGAGGTCGCAACAAAATTCCCTGCACTGAAATTTCCATGCCTGCCGTTGCAGGTCAATCATCCTGCTCCAAAATGGCAAGCCGTTCATATACAGCCCCGGCAAGTGCTACTTGCGAAGTCCAGTGCATGATTTAACTTCATTAAAATTCACTAAAAACCCGAATTTCTTTGCGAAATAGCTAAACAATTTTTACAAGCTAAACATTTTTTATCTGTTAAAATAATAAACAAAGGAAATGTCATATAAACGTGACGTCTTGTGTAAAACTACATACACACGACACATACACTATACGTGTTTCACCTAATTACCGAATTTCGTTTTTTTTTTACATATACGATGGGTCTTGACGCAGTTTCCTATCTCGTTATCTCTGTTCTGCGGTTACATTAAAGCAGCATAAATTCTCTCGATCTCTCCATTAGAAATACACCTATTCTGTTAATTTTTTGGTCGCTGGGCTGTTCGCTGATGTATTGGGCGTTCGCCATAAGAAAGAGATTGGTAATGTTGTAAACACATAGAAAACCGGTGCGAAAATTCGGCCCAATTATCAAAAATCCTGTGTCGTTGAGAGGTCGGCAGAGAGTTTTTTTACAAAATTTTGTTTTGAAGGCAAAATATTTAAAACATAATATTTAATCTTATTAAACGGGCTAAAATTGTATATATATTTGTAGCTTTTTTGAGGTCGAGAACGGCTCTAAGGATTTCTTTGATATTCAAATTTTAGGGAGATTGAGAGATTGCAAATTGATCTGTCGGGGTGTTTTTTCTAACAAATTCCTTTTGGTGGGTTTATTAAAGTGGTTGATCAAGAAGTGTGTTTTTAATAATAATTTATTGACATTGTTTCGTTTTTGTTTTTAAATTTTGTTCTGTATTGAAATAAAATGTCAATATATGGCCGCTCTCAAAGGGTGAACGTTGGAAAAAATTTTCTGATTTTTAAGCCATTACATGTGGTATTGGCTCCATGGCTCTGTACTAAGCACTTTATTATTTTCTTTATTCATCAACGACATATTTTCTGTTTTACGTCAAAGCCTATGCTGATGGACGTCCGTGAAATTAGCTACGGTAGTTAGATACGATTTTGTTTAACCCACCCTACTTAACAGAGCTCCGAAATATTAATTTTCAAAATTAAATTAAAAATAAATAAAAGTTCCAATTAGAAAAACTAAAATGCAGTTTTATTCAGAAAATTATGGTCTTTCAGCTTGTGGACAAACTAAAATCGTACGGCTTATCTGTACCGAGATATTAACGAAAACAGTTTAACATTTCTTGGAACCTAAAAAAAATCGCCGTAGCTGGCACCTAAAACATTAACTAGACATATGGCACCTATTTCATCGTATAGCCCATATTATTAGAAATTTTTTTGTACCAACGTCATATCCCTAACCACTTTAGTATAGAAGTTACAGAAGAAAAACCAGGCCAACTATCACTGGTTCCTTTAAAC